>ML675644.1:21199411-21237799 GCA_007922155.1 Mesoclemmys tuberculata | reverse complement strand
GGGACCGGCCGGCCCGCCCGCCCCCGCCCGCTAGGCGCCCCCGCCCGGCCTCCGCCGCTCCCTTTGTTCCCGCGGGGCCGAGCCGCGGCCGGGCCGGGCCCGCCGGCCAGCAGCGGTCGGCGGGGAGGCGCTGACTCGGTGGCCGCGGAGCTCCTGCGATGTACCCCCAAGGCAGGCACCCGGTGAGTCCCGCGCGCGCCTCGGCGCCCTTCCGCCTGCGGCCCCGGCCGGGGCGCGGTGCAAAGCCGCCCGTGCCCCGCCGAGCCTGGCGTGGCCCCCCCGCGCCTCCGAGCAGCCAGCCGGGGGGGCTCTTCCCGTCCCGGAATCGGCCCGCTCCCAGGATCCAGCCAGGGGAACTCGGGGGGGTCAGTTCTCTGTTGGAGCCTGTTTGCGGGGGGCGGATCCTCGGGCAGCCAGTGCGGGGCAAGTGCCCCCCGCCGTCTGTAAAGCGCTGTCTGTCTCTGTGTCCCCAGGCTCCCCACCAGCCTGGGCAGCCGGGCTTCAAATTCACAGTGGCTGAATCCTGCGATAGGATTAAGGATGAATTCCAGTTTTTGCAAGCCCAGTATCACAGGTAACCGCTCTGCTGCCGGCCTCCCTCCCCCGCTCCCTCCCTCCCCTGCTTAACAAAGGTTAAATGTTTAATGACAGATTTTAAGTGCACACTAGAGCATGTATTAAAATGTCTTTAGAAGAACAATTTATGACTCTGTGTTGACTAGCATCAATCGCCACCCAAGGCTCCTTTTGTTCCTCCCTGTTTGTCATTTCGGGACTGCCCCAGATTTTAACCCTCTGTCTCCTGAGCTCATCGGAAGAGCTTTAGCAACCCCCTCCAAATCCCCGCTGCCTGGAGCCTTTATTTGTCACAGGGGCTTTTTTTCCCCCCTTTGATCGGTTCTTAGAACCCTCCCTCTCCTCCCCAAGGTTCCTGCTTTGCAGTGCAGAATCCTCCAAGGGAAAAAATGATCCTCTTGCTTTGCTAAAATTTCCCATCTTTCCCTCTTGCAAGACTTCTGCTAACATCCAGTTGATTGAGCAGAAACCTGGCAGTTTTAAGGGGTAATTTTCATAAGCTATTAAAAAAAAAAAAAAAAACCTGCTGATCTTGTGTGGCGTATTTCTAAGAAGTGTTACTCAAGGCTGAGCACTGCTTCTCTTTCTTTCTCCCAGCCCCCACTGACTTGTCACTTCATCACTGCGGGATCTTAAATATATATTTATTCTCTTTTATCCTCTTAGTCTTAAAGTGGAGTATGATAAGCTTGCGAACGAGAAGACCGAAATGCAGCGCCATTATGTTATGGTAAGAGACTTTAATCAGATTTTGCTTCAGACTGCAAATGGCCCTGGCCGATAATGGAGCAGTTAAATGGGCCAGGGGCTGGTGGTGATGCGATGCCCTTAAAATGAATATTGCCCATTCAGAGCAAGTTGTCTTTGTTCCATAGCCTGCTTGGGGCTTGATAGTTCTGATCTAAACATTACAACTGTCCCTTAAATGTTATCTGACTGGCTAGTTGTGAACCAGCCTCTAAGGAGATATAAACGGTACTCTTGGTGACCAGTCCCCCTGCCCTGTTTTGACAGGAGCTGATCATTTTGTGTCTCCCGCTGTGTTTGCTGTCATTAGACACAAGCCAGATATTTGATAAAGGCTTACAAAGGTTGGAAACCTAATACAAGTCTCCTGTTAACCCTCTCCACTGGCTCTCCCAAAGAGGACTTTGATGCATGGAGAGGCAGGCGTGCTGCTGACTCTACCACAGAGTCCATGTCTATATTGTTGCCTGGTTAAAACTCCAGTCCCCTGTAGAACGCATTTTGCAGCTTGCTGACCCTGGAGTGTTTTTGGATTAAGTTCTGACGTTAGGAGCCAGGGGTCAGACTGCTCCTTGTTTTGCCTGAGGCCAGGGAAGGCCTGTTACCACATCATCTTTGAGTCGCTTTGAGGAAAGTGGATTCCTTTGTCGCTACAAAAATCTTTTCAGTCTAGTTGCATTAAAGGGGCCATAGGTGAGATGATTCTCTTTATTTGTATTTTGAATCAATTCAGCGTGACCAGTATTCGTTTTCGGAGCGTGTGGGAAGAGCAGAGCGCAGGTCTGCTCCCTGATTCTTGAAGGAAGAGATGTAGGACATAGTGCAGAAACAACTCTGAAAGTATAAAGCATGAGAGGTTTGCCACACTGCAGTGTGTTAACTCTTCACACACAGCTCTGCTGTTCTTTGTTTCTTCTAACTAGCTTCTGGGGAGAAGATAAAAATAAAAAGTATTCTCTTGTTAAATGTGAGCTAGTTAAACCCCCTGCTCACGGCCATTATGATTTGAAAGGTCCACATCTAATGTCGTTCAGCGCAGTTTTGGGTATGATGCTTTTCAGGTAATGGTCTTGAGTGACATTAATGAAAATCTTTTCTCTTTTTGGCTTGCTTTTCAGTACTATGAAATGTCGTATGGCTTGAATATTGAAATGCACAAACAGGTGAGTGGTTCTGCTCCCTCTTCTGTCTCCCATCCTTCACCCATGAAAATGAAGGTCTGAGTCTGATAAATAAGTGCTAATTGCTCAAATCGCTGATGTTACACCCGTGTGGTGGTGTTGACCATGAGTTTATATGAAATTAGGTTGATGGAGATCCACCAGTTTTGCCTATGTTAGGAGAGTTCAGATTCTTTTAATTTGTTTACAAGGAGAGATGAAAGCAACGCTATGAACATCGCCTACTGAGATGTGTACCTGGATTAGCCCATCTCGTGTATATGATTAAACATGAAAAACACAGCTAATTAATACAGATTGTTGGTGCAACTGAGCAGTCTTTCAGGTCAGACTTCTAATTAATACACCACTGGAATGTGACTTAGGAACAAATTGTCTTCTAGGATATTGGTATCCACTCCACTGTGGCTTAAAGCCATGTTTTAGGGCCTCCATCTGGGAAGTGAAGAAATGTTTGTAACTTTTGTCTGTTCTAATGTATAACTTGCCTAAAGGAAAAACATGAAGGACTGTTGCAGAATGTGATGTGCTACCTTGATAAGATTAAGGATAAAGAGCCTAAAGGCTGGGCACATGGTGGTAAAACTTAAAGGAATGAAGCTATTATTGAGATTAGACCTGATTATTTGTGTTGCTGCTGCTTATGGGTTTTAAAAGTAGTTCTAAGAACTTAAGAAAGATAGAAGGTGACTGACATCTTCTGCAGTTGATGAATCAAAGCAGTGTGACTCAAGTGTTTTTGTTAATGTGTAAATCCTATTGACCCTCTCCTAAATATCAAGGTACTGCCAGCAGACTAGATTAACACTTTATTTAAATACAGACGAATGTACTTCAGCATTTACATCTCTTTCTCACCTTCAGTTCATGCAGACTGGCTGAGTATATATCATTATTTAAATAGTGTCAAAAATAACTGAGTGTCGAGTCTTGCAAAGTTTCTTCTTCTCAGGCTGACTATCCAGACCTTTTTCCTTTTGCTGCTTCCACTCTGACAGGCAGTAATCCTGTGATTTACTGTTTTGATAGTTTTATTTGTATTCATCTGGGAATATATTATATCCTATAGCGTCGTCTTATTTCAATAGTGACCTGTGTAGGGGGAAATGCAAAGAACGGTGAGATTGCTCCCATTGATTTAGTGGTGAGGTGCTTCGGGAAGCCTACAGCATTTTTTGTCAAAGATACCTGTAAGGATAGATTTTCTAAGTAGATCTCTTTGGGTGATAGATTCCTTTTGATGCACAGTTGTTTCCCATTGCTAATGGGAGTTGAATGCGTCTATCAAGAGGAAAAGAGACTCTGAACATGTTTATGGGTATGCATTTGAGGAAGAGAACAAAGCAAAACATGCTGCTTTCATTACAGGATGCGTTTTGCCTATACAGCTTACTCTAGAATGAGTGATTGAACTAAGATACCAAAGTACTGTATTCAGTTCTTTGCTCACGTCCCTCTGCTGTTCGAAGTCTCTGACACTCGCCGTTTGCCTAAAAACAAAGTGTATACCCCACCAGTGAGTGTTGCTGACTAAAAGCTGGCCTTTTGAAAGGATCTGATTCATTAATGAATGTCAGGAAACTTGTGGGAGTGGGGGACAGGAGAGGAGAAGAAAGGCAGTGGAAATGACATCTCACAGCTTCTCCAGGCTTGCCTGGGTCTCTGTGAGATGCAGATTGGACATTAGTTCTCCCTCCTGGCTTCTAGTCTTTAATGCAGTGAAATAAAACAAAAGGCATCTTCTTTAGCAGAGTTTTGAGGTGTTCATCACTGCTGTTCTCTTAAAATGCCTATTGCAGCACTGGATGGTGGAGATGGTGTGTGTTGCTGGTGCAGCGTTCACTGTAACATTGCCAATGGTGTTGTGGCTTGTGTTTTGCAAGGGAGTAAAAGGCCTCTCTGTCCTTTAGTGGAATTTTGCATTGTCTGATGTAGTGGTGCTGTTACAAGGCAACAATGTGAGTTATGTACAAGTGTTTACATCTTGGGGCCCCGTTCTAACAGCAACGTCTGTGTGTATCTGGTATTCCCTGTCTTGTGTTCCACCGTTTTCTAAATAAGAATATTCTTCAAGTGGTTCCTGAGTGGAACCTTTCTTGACTGCTTTGGTCATCGCTGGTGGCATTGTCTGCAGTAACCTTGTGTTAGAATTGGGGGGTTCTCTGAGATGAAGCTGCTTTTGTTGTTTGATCACCAATGATGTGCTTGATGCTGCAGAAAAACAGAGCCACCGTCCCTGCCTTAGTAGCCGAAATGAACAAATACAGTCTATTTTCTGAATCTCAGAGCTGAGTGAAATGAGCAAAGGGGGCACACGGGGGAGGGAGGGCATGAGAAGGCAGAGCAGAGAAAAGCAAATCTAATCTAAAAGGGTTTGTCACTCTTCCTGACTGCAAGGGCTTCACAAAATAAATCCTACCACTAATTGCAGTGTGGGTCTTAGGTGCATCTGGTGGAGGGTGGCTAGTCCTGAACAAACAAGTTTATCAGCTGACCTGTTTAGCAGTTGACTTGTGTTTATCTGCACACAATCAAGTAGACTGGAGTACTTGAATTATTCATGCCATGTCCTGCCCTCCAGACTTGACTGCTTGTGATTACATCTGCCTGAGACAAACACTGATGGATACTTCATCTTTAAGCAAAAGGGGATTGCCTGTCGGTAGGCTTATATAACCAGATTATCTCTTCTACATTGAATATTAAAAGTGTGTGTGTGTGTGTCTTTTCTCTCTTCCAAATCACCAAGTGAAATAAGAATAAAGGTAATTCCATAAATGACTCTATAGGCTATATGGAAGGAATTATAAGTGACAACTCACTCTATTGCATGTAATTCAGGGAATTACTCTGAGTGTTTGCCACAATCTTTTGTGGTGAATAAAGTGCTATATTACCCAAATTCAATCTTCTGAAATACAAGAGTAGGATTTAAGTATATATTTGCTGCCCCGTCAGTTTTACAGGTATTTTTTTTCTTTCCATCATCTGTTTTGAATTGCATCCATTTTATTGGTCCAGTTTTGTTTTTATGGTCTGGAAAGATTTGGTTGAAATAATCTAATTGAATAATCCAGAAAAGCAAATAATCGCATGTTGGGAGACAGAACACTTAGTGGTAAATAACCCTAGTTTCCGGTTTTGATGGCTAAGAGCTCAGCAAATAAGCATTTCTTGTGTTTAGAGTTCAACTCTTAAGACACTGGCTTTGGAACACATTTAAACCATATTGACACTTTCCTGAGAGAATCCTGCCTCTTGAATATTCCAAGAACACTGTATACTTCATCATCCTTGTTAGCCGGGCGTGCCAGATAATAACTTGCTAAACACTTAAGAAGCCAAGGAACTGCTTAGTATGATGCTTTCTGACATTTTAAGGTAGAAACAAATAGTTTCCAGCTATTTTAACCCTTCATGACAGCTGGCTCATGAATTCCCACATTTAACTCCTGGTGGCGTTTTGTATTAATGTCAGGAATCCTGGCAGCAGATCTAAAGGTACCTGTTTTGAACTTTAGGGGATAAAGTAGCCTTGTTTGCCTTCTGCTGCTGATAATTCCATAATGAATAGTTGTGGCCCGCCCCTCCACACCCCCTCCCTGAATTTAATTCTCATCAGTGCAGCTCTCCACTTTGCTAATAATGATAGCAGCCGCAAATAGCTTTCAACATGCCATTGACAGCCTGCTTGGAGAGAGCACTTGAAATAGTGCTAGACAGCTGAAAGTACCCGTAATTGTGTACCAGAGTGAGAACCACACCGCTGAAGGGCCTTATTTTCATGTGCTTAGAGACAATATCCTGGTTTCAACAAATGCTTCCAGTGCTGCACAGGCAGTATTTATTCACCCCTCCCTCTTTGATTAAGGTTTCATGGGGTGGGAGGGCATAGATGGCAACAAAAATCCCTGATTACTGAAGAGCAAATGATATAAAATTAGACCAGTCTGAATTGTATGCTGTGGGTAATTGAGAATGTTTTGCTGTTAGACCTTTCAACAAAGGAGAGAACTTGGCTTCACTTAAACCGGAGAAACTCCATGGTTAGATGGAAAGATCATTTCATAAGAGTTTGTTTTTTCTTGTGGGCATCTTTTTGTCTCCTTTGTTAGTCACTGAATAGCGGTGCCATCTACGGCGTGGCCAGCAGAACGTCGCTAGAGAGACTACCCTAGTAATCCGTGGGTTTTAAAGGGTTTAAACGCCAGGTTGCAGTCCGCTCTAGGAAAAAGCCAATATTTCAGCAGACCCTTCTTAAAATTGTGACTAGTGAAAGAAAATAGACTGAAGTCTGTCCTCAGTTGTACGCATGTAACAATCCCTTCCCTCCCCCCAACCCTGATTGAATTCAGTGAGGGACCTTTGCTGTGTAATCTTAGAATTTGGTCTGTCCTGTATTTAGTGTCTTTGGATTCCTTTGGCTAACTTGAGCCAAAATAGGTCCACCAAAAAGAAGCTATTTTGAATCTCCTTACAGTGATTTAAACTTAAAGTGTCTCCCATCAATGCACAGGGCAGCTGCGCAGTTAAATATATGGAGCAATGCATTCAGGTGCTTGTATTCAAAGTACAGCACACCCTAATATGTTGGAAAAATAGCCATTGGGCATGCAGGGTAGCTGCTTTTCGTAACTTCAGTTAAGTATCAAAATTCCTCTAGCGTACTCCTCCCTGGGGCAACTCCATCGATGTCAGTGGAGATCCCCCAAGGGTGTGTTTATGGTATGCTAAATCCTGTCCCTTTGCAGTCCAAATTTTTGCTCTAAGATGCAAAGTGATGCCATGTCCCTCTTGGAGGAGAATCTGCAGTGATACTCGAACAGTCCGGCTTGGGTACCTTCACTGGTTGCATAATGTAACCCACTATATTCTTACCCCAGAAAATTCTGAGGCTAATTGACTTGGCAATGTGATTGTTCACATGCTGTTGGGCAAGACAGCGGTAGAGACTGCTCTGGAATTGTTTGAGTTGGAGTCACGGATGGCTTGGAAATGCATTGCAGCAGGGTGGATTGATTTAAATCAAGGCAATTTAAATCAAGAAAATGGATTTAAATCATGTACCCCTCTGATACCACTTCACATATTTCTTAAACAATGGGGCAAATCGGATCACTGTTTTACCACTCAGTACAGCATTTTACAACATCTAGGAGGGTGTACCTTGTGTGTGTTTTTTTTTTTAAGATAACTTGATTTTTATTAATTTAGGAAATAGTACAGAATCCTCATGACCTGTGTCAAGCTACAGATGCAGCAGCAGTATTTAGGAATGGCAAGAACTAAATCGCAAACACAATAACGTTTAAGATTGAGTTTAATTAATAAAATGTAAATGTTACATAAATGTTTCACATTTGCAGTTGCAGAAGTCTCCGAGTTGCTGGCTGTCCTTAAACTTTTTTTTTATTTTCAAATTTTATTCACTCGAACAGAGAAGTTATCACAACACTAAACATACGCTGTCCTTAAAACTTCTACAACTAGCTCTCGTCTTCTCCACTCCCACTGTCATTTTTATCCATCACCTGTAACAGAAATACGAGTTTTCCTAATTTTTCAACTCCCTGTCGGTTTCTTGGCTTTGAGTGAATAATACCGAACAATGAAAATATTCTCTCTGGGCCTGCAGAGGAAGCTACTGCTGTGTAACGTTGGCTTAGCAACTGAAGGAACTCTGTTTCAAGGTGCCTGGCTAATGATTTCCACCAATTCAGGGGCGTGACTTTGTGCAATACATCATCAGTAAACATGTACTGTTTAAATGGTTCCGCTCCAGCCCTGAAATTTATTATGACTGGCATAACTCAGGAGTGATTTTGAGCTGCCCATGCCATGGCGGCAGCAACTTCTTCAGAAGTTAGGCATCTACCTTTATATCTGGGGTTGAGAATGTTCACAAGAAAATGAGGTGGAGTTAGTGCTTGATCTATTCACTTCTTTATTGCCTGCCGTTTAACTTTCTGGTGTGGTATTTCTTCAATGTCTTTTGAAGTGCATTCCAAATTTCGACAGCACCAGCAATGCAGCAACAGTTTTTCTGAAGCTTGATTAAGGCTATGGATGTAGGCTTCAGTATACTGCGCATATCCTCGACATTCCTCTTTAACCCAATGGTAGATACTTTGGATAAGATACTTCCATCTATTTTATCACAGGTTTCTTCACACAAGTTTGAGACTAGGCCAGTTCTTAAGAAATTGTTCAAAATAATCAGCCACAGAATTCTTCCAACGTCTTGAGGGGGAATGAGTTTGGATCCTCCTGCTCTCCTCTGTGAAGCTGAAGCAAAACGATTGTTACGGAAGGATTTTGTGACCTCAGTGGAATTGTCTTTCTTTCCTGGGAAAGACGTACTGAAGTCTTTGGCGCTAAAAGATGCATTCAATGGGCACTACAGCCATATGTTGTTAAGAAACATTCTTCTGTTTCTTCTTTGCCATGTTTGCAGCACTGAGTGAATAATACCAAATGATGAAAATATTCTCTCTGCCTTTAAGACAGTGTCTTAATTAATTCCTCTGCCTTTCTGGGCCCAGCTCTACCACCACATAAGCACAGAACAACAATCCTATCCAGCCTGTGTCTGTCTTTGCGCATGTGACTTTAGTCTGCCCAGAAATGGAGAGCCCAGAGCCTTCAAGAAGCAAGAGCTGGTAGTTGGGCTGGACAGCCTAGAGCCGTTAATTCATTTTTATGAGACTGTAAGTGTAGGCTTAGCATGTTTGTGGGGATTGAATAGTAACTGTTATTTTTTTAATGAGAGAGTTAGTATTTTATGGATGGTTTTTTAAAAAAAAATAAAATCATTGATTTGTATCCACCCTGCGTTGTAGGGATGCTCCGACATTATATGGACTGATGCAGGTAAGGGGATCTGTGGGTGGTCAAGCCGGTAGAAGGTTAGACGGTTAGAAATGCAGGGTCACTTGCTTGCACTAAGGTGAAGACGAGGTTTTGGGAAAAGAACCTGATGAGGACAAAGAATGTTATGGGCTTTGGAGTATTGCCGTGTCTATAAAGATATCCGTACAGTGTAATTATGTTGTCCTGTTACTTGTTTAAACCTCTTATGGCAGTGGGTGCAAAAAACCCAATTACATTGACACAAACAATGAGATTCCCAGTGGAGACTGCCGCTCTGCCTCGAACTTGCCACGTTGGGCCTGACTAATGTTCTCAGGTGAGATCGGCAGGACGCTTCTTTGGCCCACCTCGCTGAGTTAAAAACTTTTGAGTTCTTCATTTGGCTCGTTTTAAGTCAGTTTGTGGGAGAGTGTCAGTGTTTCGAATCCACTTCCCTGTGTTTCATAGGATGAGAGGTGGCTTTAAAAGTCACTCTGAAAATGGAGTAATAGGCAGGTATGTGTCTGAAACCACGAGCCATTGCGGCTCTCGTCATGCTGCTTGCGCTAGAGCCCTCTGACTTCTCGGTCTGTGCCCTGTTGTGGCGGTGTTGTAAGTGCTGTGGCTTCTGGGAGCCTTCCTTAGCTGTCCTGGCCGTTTGAAGAGCTGGTCAATGTAATTGCCCCCTGAGACACTAGTGGCAGGGCCGGCTGCATGTTCTTGACTGGGCAGGATTTATAACGTCTCCAAATGTTCTGTGTTGCCTTCATGGCTCCAGGACCCCCCTCGCTGATTATAGCCCTAAACCAGAAATGGGCCTTGTGCAGAAGGGCAGATTCCTGGGAGGGGCTGGGGAGAATTACGATTTAAGACTTGCCTGACTCCTTACCCTTTTTAACAAGTAGCTTGGATTTGTCTCTAGGCCTTTGACAGCCCCACGTGAACTTCCATATGCACCTTTCCCCTTTCCTCTCCCACCTGCCCCCAGCCTCACACGCCCAGCGCTTCCATTCTGCTGAATCTCATTCTCCCTCTGCCCCCCCTCCCCCTGCTCCGCTCTCCCCTTCTCTGGCAGCACTGGGCCCCAGCCTCCTCTGCTCCCCTTCCTCTTAGGGCCAGGCTGCCCGGAGCTGGTTTCAAGGAGTGGCAGGGTCCAGTGTGTTTCCCTGTGGGAGGGGCATGGAGAGGAGGGAGCCTAGCCTCCTGAGAAGGGCCTGTTCTCCTCTCCTGGGAACAGTGTATCAGCTCCCGCTGCTCCTTCCCCCTCCTTCAAGCTCTTGTCTTTAGAACTTGGAGCCCCTGAGGTCTGCACCCCTAAAAGCTCCTCTCCCCAGGTCGCCGCACTGGTGGCCTGCCTCTCCCTGCTGCAGGCTCAGCTGGCCGGCGTTTCGTGGGGTCCGCGGGAGTCTGAGAGTCGGATCCTGGTTTGAGACACCCCCTGGATCTCTGGGACGTGAGCGTCTGTGCGCGGGTTCCTGCGGGCGCGAAGGGGGCTTTGTAACGCTGTGCAGGCCAATCCCATCTCACTGTAATTACCTGCTGCACCTTAGGCCATGCTGCAGGTTGCAGAAGATGGCCATGGCACAAGCTTCTGCCAGGCCTCTGCTTCCTCCAGCCATCCCTTTGTTCCACCCCAGCCGAGTTGAGGGCTTGGGAGCGTGGGCCAAACTCGCCACTGGCATAAGCTGCAGTGGAGTTTTGCCCATTTGCCCCGGCAGTGACTGGCCCTACGTATGCAGTGCAGTGGTCGCCCGTCCGTGGCTGAAACGCAGCTGTCGCTCTGCGTTGCCGAGCCGCTGCTCTCGGGAGGGAGGAATAACTGCTCCAGTCAACAGCAGTGAACAGCAGCTCCTCCTGCGGAGGAGGGGAGGGGGGTGTTTGGACAGCATTTACGAAACTAGGCTGTGGTGTGAATGAAAAATGCAGTGGGCTCCGAAACGACCACGTGTGGTCAGCTCCTCCACTGGAGACTGACCCACCTGTACTGCTGGCCTGGGGAACCGGGGGTTAGTTAGCTTTAGCACTGACTTGGGAGGGGGCTGTGCAGACTGCAGACCGCAGCCGAGGTCTCCCACCCCAGGTCAGAGCCTGGCTTAGCCTATGGGAGCATGGCCTATGTTAATATGGTGGCACGCAAGTACTTCTGTGGGTTTAAAACTGAGACTCTCTTTCTCTGCTGGGAGTCGTGCTCGCTTTGTTGGCACACTACTGAAACCCCCAACCTTTTCCAACACAAGGGCTGTACGGAAGGCCATGGAGCTGCAGTCAGAGGTGGAATCGGGAGACAGCTGCTCTGATAGTGTCTTAGACTTGCTGCAGTTCAAGACATTCAGCAGCTGATGCATCTGCCTGCTCTTCGTCGCCTCCCCCACTCTCCTCCTGGCTGCATCCCACTGCCGTGCGAAACCTAGGTTCTTTTTATCCAGTGTTAATTTGTGGAGCTGATCAGATTGGCAGCCCAAAAACTCAGTGTAATGACCTGCCTTGGCATGGGTAATATGGTTTTACAGCCTGTTGCGGTCAAGCAAAGGAGCAATTTGCATAATGTTCTGAGGGGATTAGGTTGTTGAGGTTGCCATGGCAATCTAAGGGAGATGAATTGAGATTTTTCTTGGCAGGAATTGCCCAGTGGCACTCAGGGGAGGGCTCCGTTGCTTTGGAGGGAAGTTGATGAATGGGTTGTGTTACTGGGAAGGTGTAATGCATGAAACCTTCCCCTGTTCTAGGCGAGCCAGTGTTCCCTTTTAGTGCCCGACTAAACCTTAGCGGGGACAAATGCTGTTTAATATATTTGGTAACTGAAAAATTCAAGTGAACAAATATTTAAAGATTATTGAACCTTATGTTAACAGAAAATCTAGCGGTCGTAAACATAACATTTCATACAGCTACTGGCTTTTTCTTTCTAGATTCCATAAAGAACGTGTCCTTTTTGTTTATTTTTTTAAAAGGGAACAGGAGGTTTGCTCCCAAATCCTTGCTGGAGATTGAAGCAAAACTTGATTTAAAAATTTTTTTGGTAATAGCAAAAAAAAAGCTCTGAAGTAGCTCTCAGTGAAAAGAAGTGTCCCCTTTCCCTTCATACAAGTGCCCTCTTTGAGAATTGGGTGAAACTGTGAAAGGTTCTTTACTTTGCACCAACATAACCTTGCAATGACACTACAGGCTTATGTTCATAGAGCTGTCTCTTCCTGGCTGCAATGAACAATTGGGTCCATGTCCAACAAGGACCCTGTGCTACCAGATTTGGTAGGCCAACGAAAACAAAAACTGAACCTCCCCTGGGGAGCGCTGAATAGAGCAAATCTAGTTAGTGCTTGTTGCATAGAGTTCAATAGGCTTCATTTGAAGGCATAAATGTACACAATGCACAGAGTTGTAGTTTATGTGTAACTTGATCAATATGCCAAAGCTAAGAGAGTCATTAGATGCTTGCCTGTCACTCCAGCACTTTGTGATCTAACGTGCTGCAAGGCACCGCCTTGGCCACCTGCATACTGCACCCGTGTTGAAGTGAAACGCGTGCCCCCTTTCTGGCTGAACCCCACAAAGTTTACAGCAGGGCAATGGAGAGGCTGCTCATGAGACCGAGTGGAATCCTTGGGTGAAAGGTGCAAAGTTATTTCAGATTAGTCAACTGAAAATGCATGGGCTTCCACATTTGCAAGTTAAGTAGATGCAGAACCTCTGGGGCAGGGTTTGTCTGCTAGGTTTGTGCAGCGCCTACTGCAATTGTAATACAAATAGATGATGATACAACTGACAGTGTTTGAGACTTTCATGGGCTGACTGCTAAGACAATATGTTGTCAAGCCATTGCTAATGTCCTTGTGTGTACAGACTTCAGAATGTAGTAATTTCAAGAGGCTTCATGTTAAAATGACATGAGTTTCTCTCAACACCTGCCTGCTGGAGCAATCTTCCTTGATTTTACTCAGACTCTCAGTGCAGCACCTTTTGACTCTTGCAAACCACTGTCTTCATGTGTAAAATGGTTGCCCAGCTACTTTCCTACATGGGTTTTTTCCTAACTAAATATTTTGGAAGTTGTTTAACTGAATTGTGTGCGTGCAAAGTAAGTTTAAATAAAAAGGTGAGCCCAGCATTCAAATTACATGCCCTTTTTAATGTTGTTTGAAGCTAAACTCTAATCACCACTCTCTTAGAGTTCTTTGAGAGCATCCACAGCATGTGGACAAGGGTGAGCCAGGTGCTTGGATTTTCAGAAAGCCTTTGACAAGTTCCCTCACCAAAGGCTCTTGAGCAAACTAAGCAGTCGTGGGATAAGAGGGAAGGTCTTGTCATGGATCAGTAACTGGCTAAAAGATGGGAAACAAAGGGTAGGAATAAATGGTCCGTTTTCACAATGGAGAGAGGTAAACAGGGGCCCCCTCTAAGATTGGGACCTGGGCTGTTCAACATGTTCATTAATGATCTGGAAAAGGGAGTGAACAGTGAAGTGGCAAAGTTTGCAAATGATATACAATTATTCAAGACAGTTAAGTCCAAAGCTGACTGCGAAGAGTTATCCAGGGATCTCACAAACCTGGGTGACTGGGCAAAAATATGGTAGATGAAATTCAGTGTGGCTAAATACTAAGTAGTAATGCACATGGGGGAGAAATAATCCCAACTACACATTTTATGATGGGGTCTAAATTACCTGTTACCAGTCAAAACAGAACTGCTTCCGAGTAGTTTTCTGAGAACTTCAGCTCAACACACAGCAGCATTCAAAAAGGCTGATCAATAGCATGTTAGGAGCTACTAGGAAAGGGACAGAAAATAAGACAAAATATCATAATGTCACTATATAAATCCAGGCTGCACTCACACCTTGAATACTGTGTCCTTCTGGTTGCTCCATCTTAAAAAGGACATAGGTGAAAAAGGTTCAGAGAAGGGCAATAAAGATGAGCACGGGTACGGAAGAGCAGCTCCCATAGGAGGCAAAATGAAAAAATATAGGACTGGTCAGTTTAGAAAAGAGACGATTAAGGGGGATAGCAGAGGGCTATACAATCATGAATGATGTGGAAAAAATGAACAAGGAAGTGTTGTTTATCTTTTCCCACGATACACAAACCAGGAGGTCACCAGATGCAATTAATAGGCAATAGGTTTAATACAAAAGTACTTTTGCACACCGTGCACAACTAACCTGTGGAACTCATTGCCATGGGATATTATGATGGCTCAAAGTATAACTGGAGGATAGGTCCATCAATGGCTGTTAGTCAACACAGTCAGGGATGTAACCCTGTGCCTGAGGTGACCCTAAACCTCTGACTGCCAGGAGGGGAAGACTTGTGTATCTCTTCGAAATTGCCCTGTTCTGTATGCTCCCCCTGAAGCTCGGTCACTGTTAGAGAGAGAATGCGGAGTGGGATGTACCATTGGCCTGACCTGGTGTGGCTGTTCTCATGTTCTGAAGCTGCTACGTTAAGTGCCTAGATCAGCGGTTCCCAGCCTGTGGTCTCCGGATCCCTGGGGGCCTGCAAGGCTGTGGAAAAGAAAAATAACGTCCTCCCCAAGGAAATGTCCAGCTTCAAATGAACGGAGTAGCTGTGCCGTCTGCGGAACGTTCGGAGGTTGATGTCCGCACACTCAAAGGCTGGGAACCACTGGCCTAGTGCTCTAGAAAAGCCTTTGCTAGATGGAAGGCGCATGGGTTTGAGACTGCAGTTTCAGGGGGGACAAGAGTTTTCTGGGAAAGGCTCAGAGATTCTAGAGCACGCACCAATTCCTATCTGCCTTGCATGCTGCTTTCTAATAGGGAAAGTACTTTCAGGCCATCTTGTTGCTAAAAGAGCTGCTGGCGGGGCACGGAAGGGGAGATGCAGGTTGAGTCAATTAATCATTTCTGTTTTATTGATAACAGTGGCTCTGGATTATCAAAAGGCATTTCTAAATGTTTGATCGTGTTCCAGTGTGTGCTTTCGGCCAGCCTCCATTGTTGAAGCAGTATTTCTTGAATTCTTCCTGATGTTCCAGCCATGTTTAAGTTGGATCAAAAGCTGTTTTAACAGCTGTCTTAGTGGGCAAGGCTGCCAATGTTAACCCTTGGAATCCAGGGCTTTCTCTCCCCCTCCCCTGCAGTTGTCTGGAGAACTCCCATGCCCCCTTTGGGTTTGAATGCTAGAATGCATTTGGAGTAACGATGCCATAGTATGGTATGTGACTGACAGACTGACTTCAGTTTCCATTCTTGCGAGCGTCCCTTGGCCAGCGGGAGCTGGAATCGCTGAAAGGCCCAATCAGGCAAAGCCATCTCATGTCTATTGCCCTCCTGTGAATGGCATCCCATCCAGTCAACAAAAGTTGTTGCCTACAATGCAGGCTTGCAGCTGTGCCAGGTGTCAAACTTGGGCGATGGACCAGGCAAAGGAGACAGTGTGTCTTCCTTCAGGCCTTTGCTGTGGTTGAGCACTGGCTCTTTCCTCCTTCACCACTGTTTCAGAGTAGGCCATGTGCCTGACGAGTGGGTCTAATGCTGATGTATTTTCAGTGCCTAAATGCTTGAGCGCTTCTCTGGCAAGGCGTTTATACTGTGCTCCTCGTCTTACATGTGAGCGCGCGCGCTTGCGGGGCACACTGCATGTATCTACCACTGGAATTTTGTACCTGAGTTCAGTTTTCAAAAAAGGACCAAGTCCCATTCATTGTCACTAAGAGCTAGGATCTGAAGTGTCTGCGTCACTATTGAAAACAGACCTTTTTTGAAAATTTTACCCATAGCTTTCTTCCCCCCTGTCCTGCCCTGGGACTGACGCTGTAATGGCAGAACGCACTTTCTTGACCCCTTTAATGTGGTGCTGGAGCTATTTTGATTTAGGACTTCAGCATCTATTCCATGGAGCCTTACGATCACACGCAGTCCGGTGGTAGTTAAGCAGTCCATCGTTTTCCCCCTTACATGCAGGCCCTAAGTGTGGGACTCACGAGCTGTGCTTGGTAGAGGCATGTAACTTGGGAACGCTAATGCAACATTTTGCTTTTTCTGTTCCATAACTCCTTCGCTTGGCATTTAACTGGCCTATAGCTTGGATTGCCCCTTTTTGGAAAGCTTAAAGTCTGTTATCTGTGTATTAGACTGAGTCTAGGACTATGCAAAGACCCTTTTTTCATTGCTTAAGGCCCCTTTACACTGCCAAATGTGGATGTATGTTACATTCACTCTCACCTTTTCAAGTCCTCTTTCAATGCAGGAGTGGTGTAAAGGAACGTCAGTGCTATAACATTGTTTAAAATACGTACTGCTGACTCATATGAAATCTAGGTTTTCATTTGAATAAAATGTTTTAGGTTAACAGACATGTTTCAAAAACCACAGTTTGACAGTGGAGAACGTTATTATTAAACCTGAGTTATGTGGTCAGCTGACAAGTGCAAATGCTTTCAGGCTGAAGTTCTTGAATGTAATGTAAGGGCTGCAGAATGAACTAAAATGACTTTTAAAAAAAATTGTTGAAAGTTGAGATCAGAGTAAAACAAGTTGTTGCAAGCGCTTCCCAAGATTCACTACGAACTAGCCACCTATGCATGTGGAGGTTGTACTTGAAGCTTTTATTTTTTTGAAGGGAGCACATAACTCTCGGCAATAAGTAGTGTGAATGCAATATGATCTCAGCAAGCTGTCATATGCACATAATCTTAAACTGAGAATGCAGAATTCATTTTACATTTGAAAGGAATGAACTGTCATAAGCACATTTCTTCAAACACTGCAGAAAAGTTTAGATAAATCTTCTGAATTATGTCAATCAGCAAAGCTCAGAGCCAGCTCCAATTTAGAAGTGGATGTAAGCTATCTGAATACAAAGGGGATTCTTTTAAAGTTCCCTTTCAAATAAAGTAATAACCTAAAGTGAACAGATGAGTGGAACATGTCAATGTATTAGTTGAGAAATGCCATGGTGATTAGATGCTTTGTTAGATGCCTAAAGAAATGGACAAAGATCGCAACTCCATGCTGAGATGAGGCTTAATCGCTAAAGTGTGAATAAAACAAAGTTTGCCTCTATGATGCTTTCCAATCTAGCTTTTTTAAGTGGCTGTGTGAATGGGTTCCATAACCTGTGGATGTTCCTGTCCCTTAAGTGATCTGCTAGAGTAACCACAATGTTCTTGCAGCAGCTGCAGGGAGTTTCATATCAAACTGACACGTCAGGCTAATACAGGTTTTCACATACTCCCTTGCTGATTTGGATCCCATCGGTGTTTTAACCATTTGGATTTTTTTCTTGAGATTATTGATGTAAAAAACACAAACATGAAACTGGTTCAGTTTATCCAAATCTTGTTTTGCACAATTTAGCTCCAGTCAGGAAAAGGAATTCAAAATTTGCCAAATAAATAAACAAACCACCATTTATTTCCCCCAGGTGTCTGGCCTGGAGGATTTAGAGAATGTATATTCATGTGCTCTTGATGCCTCTTTAAAGTTTGCTACTTATTATGTTACATGGTCTATGGAAGGGGGGAGGAAAGAGAGAAATGGTTTGTTTGGGGATGAAAACTTTTTTTCTTTTCTGAGAAAAGTCTGTTACTTTCCTTGTTGTTTCTAAATGCTTTAATATTTCTGACATGTCCACACAAGCTGACTTTTGACTAAACTAAAAGTGGTCTTCTTTTCCTCTTTTTAGACTGAGATTGCTAAAAGATTGAACACAATTCTAGCTCAAATCATGCCTTTTCTGTCACAAGAGGTAAGGACGTTTTCATACTTCAGATAAGGAAATGGATGTTAATTGTTATTGTCTGACTCTTTTGTTCACATAGTGCTGATATTGCTGAGAACAACCTGGAAAGTCAGCTGGGGGTAAAAGGAGGCTGTATTAGATGTGACGTGCTTGTGCTACAACTCCTTGAGTTTCAGGTTCAAACTGTGACTCGTGGCACCAGTTGAAAAAGGTCTCGGACTGGTTTGGCAGGTTGCGAATGTTGCGCAATGTGGCACGACTGGCCGCCTCTGTTTATCAGAGGCCAAGGATGCAGACAGAGCAGGATTCCTGCAGAGCAGAACTAAGGTGTTTTGAGAACAGTAAAGGGAATGCGCACAGCACCCAGCTCCGTTGTGTCCTGCCCAGAGCCAGTACCTTTTGGGGCCAATTCAACTCCCAGGGAAGCCAGAGTGTCTTTCTGTTGATTTCAAAGGGAGCTGAATCCAGTCCGTGTCTCCTCATTTTCATGAGCAAACTCACTAAGTACAGTGATGGCAGGCGGCTGATCCCTTTGCCCCTCGACTTTGCTAGCCAGGCTTTCTTTGAGTTTTATTTACAGGCGCTGGTTGGAAACATTCCTTATTCTAACATGGCTTTGGACTTTTGTTCCCTTAGCACCAACAGCAGGTTGCCCAGGCTGTTGAGCGTGCCAAGCAAGTGACAATGACAGAGCTGAATGCCATCATCGGGGTACGTGGACTTCCAAATCTGCCTCTCACCGTGTGTATACCCCTTTTATTCCTATCATTTACCATGTCCAGAGACAACCCTGCACTTAGCTGGCTTTGAAGAATGGCAGCTTGCAAATATAGGAACAATCAGGAACATTTCTCTGAACCTTAGTTGCTGTCAGAGGGCTGCACATGACTAACTGAACAAAATTCCCAGTTTGATCGAGTGGGTCTTGGCATCAGAAAAATGATTGGGGCAGAGACCATGTAGCCAGCACAGTAAGGCCCCAATCATGAATGAGGTCTTTGGGCATTGGTGAAGTGTAAGTAAGAATATCAGTCCCCACTCTAGCCTCTGAGCTTTGTAACTGATTTTAGAAGTGGGTTTTGAGTGTAAGGTACTGCCAGTGTGATGAAAAATACCTTTTCTTCAAACTTCACTTTTACTCTTCTTTCGAAGCATCAGCAGCCATGGGGAAAGGGACTGATTTCTCCTTTAAGCAGCTGGTGATGTTGCTGCTGCCACAGATCAGGTCACTGTGAGATCAGTCAAAATGCAAATTAAAAAAAAAACCCAATCTTTGTATTCCGTTTTCTGCAAATCAGTATTTAAGCACAGTATGGGAAACTAGCTAACCCTTCCAGAGACTGAGCTGTTCTTGATTTGGTTGTGGTTTTTCTAATTGGTCTGGAGGTGTTAGCCCTTCTTCTGGCCACCTGAGATCAGGTATGTCTCTGTTGTATTGTTGATGTGAAATGTGCCGTAAATACGATTGACTTGGTGTTCCATGCATTAAGTTACTCATGTAAATGTTATGGGTGTTTTATCACTACGATCCCAAATGTTTAACACTGCAATGGTTGTAATGGTCTCTAGCAGTGATAGAATTGTTTTTGCCCATTGTTCTGCTTGACCGGGCCGCAAAATAGGCCTTACCTGAAGTACATCAAATGTGGCGTTTACTCTAAATCCCAACAGAATGTGCAGTAGTTGAAGAGCGCTATTCCACCCAAAGTGTAGAGAGAGCCCTTGCATCTTGTAGCTAGAAGAATGCAGCCCTGGGTTCAGTTAGAAGTCTTTGGTTTCCAAAGAATATACTCGAATACTTGGTGGTGTTTTTCAAAGTCATCATTCATGCTTCTCTCTTTAGCTAAAAGAAACTTGCCTTGACCTACTTTGTCACTTCCATTCAGCCAGCACTCAGTTCTTTTCACTGCTCTTAATGGAGCAGAGGCAAACCTGGCTCTTCTTCCCTTGGCAAAAACCCTCATCATTGTTGTCATGTGAACTGTTGTCAACGTGGAACTCGGTAATTGGTTTGTGTCCCATGAAACATGGTGTCTAGATTTATGTTTTGCAGTGGGGTTTTGGACCCAACCACCTCGAAGGTCGATCAAAGCTTTGGCTTGCATGACTTGACATGCCCCCTTACCACGTTCTTGTGGGGGCCAGGTTTAAATTACACACTCAAAGGAACGTGGGGACACATGGAAACACTTTGACAGACCTAGGAATGTGTCTTGTTCGTGTGGAGTGGGTGTCTGGTTCTCAAGTGTTTGTAATGTTTTGTAATTAGTGTTTTGTTCCTTGGCCTCCAATGGAACAGAGCAATGGAGGCAATTAACCTCATCTTTTGCAAACTTTCCTTATTCCAGCTCCTCTTACATTAGGGGTTTAAGCTGACTTTTAAACAGATGAGCCTGCTGTCCTCTGTCTTGCTGCTGCCTGCCTTGTCTTGGCAATCCTTGTGCCTCGCACTGGAATCGCCGCCGTCTTCCTCCTGTCTCTGGCCAGCGTGGAGGGTGATTCTGGGACTCGATAGTGTAAAAGTGAAAATGGAGAAGTTCTGCTTTGATTAGCTTCTTTGAAGTGGTGGTTAGGAGGCTACAAGGCAGGTCAAGGCAGCTTGAGGCAGATATTGGAATTCAATTAAGGTAAATGCGTGGGGCCTGTGACCCCCATTTCCAAAGTAATTGCTTCCTCAGATCAGAGTGAATGCGACTGTCGTTCTGTCATTAAGCAGGCAGCCATTTAATCGTTTTGCCTGACAAATTTTCACAAGGCAGGAATTCTGAGCAGCGGCAGGAGTGCGTTCACTCAGGGGCCGCGCTTGACTGCACGCTTGCAAAGGATAAAAGCTAATCCAGTCAAGCGTTTGCATCTTGTCAAGGAAGGAACCCAAAAGTGGCTGCTGTCAAAAAGACAGCGAGAGATCACCCTGGGCTTTGAGAGGAGGAGAGGAGGTGAGGGGTCGTCATTGACAATGCACTGCATGGCCCTGCCCCGATGGCTGAGCGGATATGTGCTGCTGTGATCTCCTTGGTAGTGACCTCTGGCTACTAGGCATTGCAGAGGAAGGAAGGGATAACCCAAGCCTCTGGGGGGTGCAATTCCCACTTCATTTTCATGCCTGTTAGCAGCAAGCCATGGAACAGCGCTGCTGCTTTGCAGTGGACCATGGCCTGCCTCTCCAGGGATAGTGACCGTGAATCAGGTGGCTTGACAGAGCAATGGGCAGCCCAGGCTGTTTGAAAAGGGCCCCGGGCCTTTCTAACATGGGGCGCTCACTACCCAATGGGGTAAAGCCAGCCCTGCTCTTGGTAGGGCTCTGCTCTAGAGTCCCTGGGACCAGAGCCATTCCAGATGCTTGGAGCTGTGCATGTTGCCATACTCCCTCCAGCAAAAGCCCAAGGTCTGGAAGCCAGTCCTCAGGACTAGCCTGCCTTTAGCCAGTGCTGATGAACGGGTTTGAGTTGAAAGCCCGAGGGCCTCAAATGGCTGGGAGGATCAGGCTCCAAACACGTGCCCCGTGTGTTGGTGCAGAGTGCATGTGTTGAATTTGCCAGTCACGTACCGATGATGGCATTTCCCGTGCACTTTTTCTGGGTACAAATGACCACGCAGCATACCCAGCAGAGGAGGAGAGCCGGGACAGCCTATGGGAGGCGCTGACTGCTCCTTTAACCTTGGCTGGGCTGGCGTCTTGCATGCACAGGGCGAGTTGAAAGCAAGACAGGAGATTCTAGCACTGCTCAGCACGGAGCCTGCGAGAGTGTCCGTCCCAACCTCTGCGCGCCGTCAGAAACGTGAAGCAGAGAGTCGGCATTTTCAGTGAACTTCGTCCATTGTGTGCACAGCCCTAGCTTATTGTTGTAGGACAGGGCGGCTTGTGCTGACTTTTGGGGGAAAGTGTGTGTTTGTGTGTCCATGTAAAACCCCAAACCTAGAAAACGATGTGGGCTGTGCCAACGGATGGAAGAGAGAAAGGGCTGTATGTGTGTGGGGGGGGGGAAAGAAGGGGGGTTTGATATCAAATTTGATGCCTACTAAACTTGATAATGACCCTTTAAAGCAATTATTGATGGGGAAACAAGCTTGCTATAATATACATGTGGGACTTTGTTTGTAAACATCCAGAACTTGTCTTTTATAAGCTACCTGCAGAAATCAGCATTTTAGTTCAGGAGCTATAAACAAAACTGACAAGTATGAAAATGCACCAGATCATTAAAACCTTTTTCCTCCCCTTTCTGAGGTCAAGAAGTGTTAATTTTATGCATCTAGGCCGTTGTCTTACAGTTCCCCTGCTCCAGGCTTCTGTGAAATCGAGCCCTCGATTTGGTTATAGCTCTGGAAATGATTAGACTACTTTAACACAAGTGGTGAACTTAAGTGGTGAACCATTAAATCGGTTAACAAAGGCATGAAGCATGATGTACATAATCCAATTAAAAACACTCTACGTACAAGATAGTCCTTGCCAGACTTCCTTGTAAGTTGTAACCTCCTCATATCTTAACCATATTTGTTTGGCACATGCATGAAGACCCCAGAAGGAAAACATCTTTGTGTCTGTGCATCTCCAGCGCACTCCTTTTTGTTTGGCATTAGGATTTAAAGGCGAGAATTACGAGCTCTGACAGGCATGCTAAATTCCAAACTTCTTCTGGAGGTTTCCAGCCTCTGTGCTAATAGTTGCCAGGGACCAAACCAACCAACTTGCCCTGGGGCACAGCCCTGCCCTCTAACGGCCCATGTACACCAGCAAGGCCCTGGTTTTAACTTTCCTGATGACTCTGGGCTGTTGCTTGGTGTTGGATTTGGAAGACATGTCTCTCAGCAGCACTTGGTTGGATATTTAATTCTTAAGTGCTTGCTTCCGATGCCCACCTCACAGCAGTTACTGTCATTTCAGCCATTCTCTTCTAACCACCCTGCTTGGGAGACAGGCCATGGTTGTGATGTACAAGCCGCACCGGTGCAGCCTTCACAATGTAGTTAAGCCCACTGTCACACTCGCTCCATCACAATGTCCGCCACAGCCCTGCTAGTGCACACCATGCTGTCGCTGAAGGCAGAGGTATGATCTCTCCCGCCCAATGCCCTCCACTCACCTCCCTGAGGTGCTAATTTCGAAGCTCGGGGAGGACCACCAGAAGGCTAACTGCAGCACAGATCTCTCGCTGCATCTTCCGCTGTGCTGGGAGTGAGCCTTCTGACGAGGTGTCTCTGTCCCGGCTCTCACCAGCCACGCTGGCAGGGAGTAGCTCTTCAAACTTCATTTCAAGAGCATTTTTTTTTAAAACAGTTGTTTTTTATTCCAAAGCAGAGAAGCTTTGGAGACAATTTCAGACAAAACGGGGTGGGGGGAACCCCACTTGTCTCATTCTCTTGTTTAAAGCATTTATCAGCAATTATTTTTTTAAAGAAAAGAAAAACCCTGGCTAATATAACAGAGAAACGTGAAACCCATTCAGATGGAGAACTCATTAGAAATGTTTCCCCCTCCTTTGCCAGTAGTGGGTTGTGTTGTACTTAATCTCTCTATGAAAGGAAATGGAGCCTTATAAATGATAAAAGAAAACATCATCTCACCCAAATACTATGGTGATGCGAGCTGCACAAAATCCTGTCAGAGAGAGGGACAAATAACCACACTAGAGTCACTTTTGAAGTCCTTCTTTGTAGGTGAGTTCTTCGAGATAAAACCCCAGCCCCTGGATGCTTGCCATGAACAGGCCATATTGGTCTGGCTTTTGAGGAGGTGGTTTGTGGGGAATGGATGTCACATGGAAGTTTGGGTTTAAAGAGCTTCATTGATTTTTCTCGAGCCAGCGATGGTTCATCTTTCTTCCTCAATCAACCCCTCATAAATCAAACCAGTGAAGAGTTAATGTGCTCGGCTTGGCTGAGAGGCGGATGGCTGGCATCACAGACTGCAAGGGTTGGAAGGGTGTCAGGATTTCAGCAAGGAGAGGAATTATTCAACAGGGTGTAGCTACGAGTAATGGGATGATGCTAAGAAGTGCTAGTCGGGGGGATAATCTACCGAAGGGCGTGGTGGGGGTGCTATCGCTCATCACATCTCAGGCTCACTCAGCTGGACCAGAGCGTAGTGAATGAACAATAAGGAGCCATGCGCCAGTGGCAGGAAGCTGGGCTGGATGAGAGAACGTGTCCCTTCCATTTCTACAGGCAGTGATTTCGAAGGTGGCTGGTCTTTGGTTTGCATTGCGACGGTTTCATTTTGGCTAAGGCCTTTGGTTTGCATTGCGACGGTTTCGTTTTGGCTAAGGCCTTAGGCAGCCTGCAGAATTGCAGCCGCCGCACAAACTGCTGCCTGCTTTTCTGTCACGAGAGGCAGAGTGGAAAGTTTCTTTCCTGTTTACACAGTATTGTCCTTGTGGCACCCACATTTGAGTTAGGCATGGACCACGAATCCTCTGGAAGATAATTTGCAATTCCAGCGATGCTGTCAGCTGCTATGGATGGCGCCCGTGGCTGACGTGCGGATGTTTAGCTTACTGTTTCTTGTGGTGCAGGTTCAAGGCTGCATCCAGTGCAGCCAATTGCCAGTAGAGAGAGGATCAAATGACCTGTGAACAAATCCGCCCACTCCCCCCCCCGCTTCTCCTCCCTTCCCCACTATCAAATCTCTTTGGGGGGGGGGACGACGAGCTGTGTGGATGAAACTATTTTTAAAGCCTTGTTTGGCCTCTTGCATGGCAGAGAAGCTAAGTGACAGGAATAGGCCATGCTTAAAATGTACGTTTCGTGCTGAAGCAATAAATAGCACCAGCTTTCAAATTTCAGCCCTGGTGGGGAAGTTGCCTTCTGGGTGGGGTGTCATCGTCCGCCTGCTGAGCATGTGCCAAATGGAAAGCCGCCTGTGGCGCGACCCCTCAGCTGCACTGTGCCACCGGCAAATGCAGGCTGGGTCTGGGGACGGCCTAACCCTGCATGCAGCTCTGCCTTCTGGAGCCTTGAAGGTGAATGCTTTCAACAGCTCCAATCCCTCCAGCTGCAGTGACCCCTTAGGGCCCGGACTCCCTCCCCGCTGTCTGGCTGCGCACAGGCGCTGTTGACACAATAGGCTCAGATGGCTACTTTCAAGGAGTTACTGTGTTTGAGTAAATAATGCACCTGCTTAACGTGGCGTGAATAAATAGGTGCAAGGAAAGCAGGAAATTCAGACCACAGCTGCACCCCTCTAGTTTCCCCTCTGTGGATGGACAAGGCAGCTCCAGGGTGAGCCAACCCCAACGTAGGGGAGTGCAGAACTGCACAGCCAGGAGTTCCCCAGCTGGTGTGGGTTTAAGCCAAATTCCTAACATTTCCTCATGCTATGTAGTCCACGGACCAGCGCAAATTCAAAGCAACCCACTGCCTTCAGCCGTTTCTTCTGATCTTTGCCTAGCAGAGAGCAGAAAATTAGCCCTGCATCTTCGCTTCTGGTGCTGACCTATGGGTTCCTGGCCATGCGGCACGTGCTGAAGTGCTGGTTTTCTAGTCTAGTCCTCATGGTGATTTCATTCACCAACAGCTGGGAACTGCTTCTGAGAGAGGTCCACGTTGTGTGGCTGTTCTCCAGGCTGAAATTGGGACCTCCTGCCAGGTTAGGAGAAAGAGACCCCCTCTCTGCCCCCGTCCTCAGGTTTTCACTGAACATTCAGCTCCTTCTTTCATTGGGTCCCTGGTTTCCAGATTCACTGGGTCTCGTGGTGCCTCTGCTGCACCAAAATCCTTGTGTGCCCTGAGCCGTTCTGGGGAGCTTGGCTGGAAAGGCTGGCCGGCCGATGAGACCTTGTGGTGGGTTCTGCCTTGGTCGGGGTGCAGCAGGGGCTGGGGGTGTCTCTGATGTAGCAGGGAAGGGCTGGAGGGAGCCATTTGGCTGAGGGACATGGCGCTTCAGAGGGATTCAGAGAAACATCAGAAAACTTCAGTGCTTCTCCAAGATCTTGAAGCCTGTCACCAATGCCCGTGTTCCTCCAGCCCTGGGGCTTTTGATTTGCCTCATCAGTTTTGTCTTCCTCCTGGAGAGTTTATAGACAATGTGATGCTGCAGATGCAAGGCAGCGCTCTCCACAGCAAGCCCCCACTGCCCATCCAAGCTCAGAGCCAGGCTGCTCAGGTCTTCATGGCAGAGACACCTGCAGAGTCCCCGCCAGGGGTGCTTTAAAACCCAACACTGAGGACAAATTCTTGACCAAGAACTCCTCTGGATTCCACCTCCTCTCCCTGGAAGCCACTTTGTAGTTGAAACAGAAATTAAGAGAGGGGAAGAATTTCTTTTCTCCCTTGCTTCCCACCACCTGTCCTGCCAAGTTCTTGTTTAGCTTCTTGCAGCTGAAAAGGAGCTAAACACTCCCCCACCTGGAGACATGCACGCTAGGACAGGCGGGCGAGTGACCTTCCGAGCAAAGAAACCTTGCCCGCTGCGGCCTGAGTCATGTCTACCTCTAAGTGTGGTGTGCAACATGCCCAGTGTGGTCGACACGTGGTCAGTAGCTGTGTCGGCTAAGCCCCTGTCACTCTGGCTAGTAGCCCAGGCTGGCGTGTGGCAGCTTCCTGTAACCAGCAACGCTCTTCCGTTGGGTGGCCAGTCACCGACTGCTCTGTAGTTCAGCCGGTCCTTCTTCTTCCCTGTGGGCCCGTCCCCCGGCTCCATTGCCTGCTGGTGCACTGGGGACAGCTTCCCAGAGTGCCCCCACAAGCAGCTGTGCTGTGAACAAAGCTGCTGTGAGGACGTAGCCCATCACCATGGCACGCACAGGCCCTTCGGCGGGAGGGGGGTGAAACAATTCTTGCAGGCAGAATCTCATCCCGCTTCAACCCTACCTCAGGGCGGGGTGAGCGGCTCCCTCCCCCAGCTAGGCCCAATTCCTGTGAAGGAAGCTTGACTGCAGAGCTAGCACTAGCCCTGTGCAAGGGCCAGGGTCTGGCCACGAGCGAATGCCCAGGACCCAAGGGGCGGCTCGCTCACAGTTTGAGCCCTGCCTCCCCTTAGTTATGGGGGGGGGGAGTGAACGTCACCAGCCCTGCACTTGGGGCAGACTACTGCCCCCTTTGCTGGCTATGCCCACACCCTGACGCCCCTGGGGGATGGGGGATAGTGGGGCCACAGCGGCTGCTCTTCCCCCTGTGCTGTGAGTCACCAAAGGAACACCAGGTGCCCCCTCGCTGCCCTGGGCAAGGGGTGCCGGCTGGGGGTGGGTCCAGACTGGGTGCTGTGGCTGGAGAAGCCAGATTGCATGCCTCTGCTCCCTTTCAGGGTGACTCTCTGAGGAGCCCTGGCAGGCCAAGCCGTGCCTGCCTGCTCCTATCCAGGGATGGTCCCTTGCTGCCCCCGGCACCTTGCTAGGCCCTTAGCCTCGTGGCCGAGCGCCGGCCAGGCCTATCTCTGCTTGGCCAGGAGTCCACGTGCTTGGTACGGCTAAGTGAGAGTGGGGTGCCTTTCATCCGGTGGGCCAATGGCTGCTCTGCTTTGGCCGGCTTGGCTCTCGGTATGGCGAGCAGCTCGCCCCCTGCTCTCGGCCCCACCTGCTTCCCCTTGTGGGATTAGGCGGGCAGAGCCCTTCCTGTGCTACTCCCAGGGCAGTGGGAGGTGCTCCAAAGGGCAGGCGGCTCCCGGCAGGGGGGCCTGGTGATGCTGCAGTGCTGTCTGTCCCGCCTGCCCTGCCAGCCCACCTCGCTCAGGGTGCGGAGTTGCCAAGCCCAGGCCAGCCGGCTGCAGTGTGCGCGTCAGGGCTCGCAGACGGGAGCCTGAACTCCAGGACTTGGTGTTGCAATGGCGGGTGGGAGCAGGAGGAGGGTTGGGACGTGTGTCTGGGTTGGGAGGTGTCTCTGTCTACAGGAAGCCGGGGAAACAAACAGCCAGTCCCTGGCAATGTCCTCTCTAAACAGGGGCAGCTCCACGAGTGTCGGAGCAGGCAGGACTCTACCTCATCCACACGGGCCATGTTCATCGCTAATGCAAACACCCGAATGGCTGCTGCCTGGCTCCCCGCCCCCATCCACCCACCTGGCTCTTTTTTTCTTTCTCTTCTGCACTCTTCTTATCAGGTGGTAACTGATGCCTTGTCAGCGTTGCTGTGTGACAAGCTCCAGAGATAGGGCCTGCTGGGACTTACCCCTGGGGGTGGACCTAAGCTGACGCTTCCCCTTAAGAAGTAACATTCTCCTCTCTGTTGGTAAACAGAGTTCACAAAAACCAGATCTGTAACCTACCCCTAAGCCAGCTTCCCCTGGTGCTCGCACACTGCTTAGCCTGGGGTGAATTGGCCTCTTTGTTCTATTGACGGGATAGTTGCAATGAATCTGGGTGCCAGAAATGTAGCAGGTTGGGGGGGGAAGGAGGTTAGGGGAACATTGGCTCTTCCTTGCTGTCTGCAAAGCTCATGACAGTGGTACTGTTCTGTGTGGAAGCCTGGCCCTTGGTGAATGGGCTAGAGCGTATTCTAGCCAGTACAAGTGCAAAGAGATTTTACAGCCTGTTGCTTTTTACTGCCAAATGCCGCCTTATTAGTCCCCAACAAATAAGCAAGAGCTTCCTTTGGAGGTAACATGAAAGGGTATCTGGACACTTTTTTAGTTTCTTCCCCCGATTGCCTTGATTTTTAACATCTGGCAAAAACAGAGTTCAGAGGAGCTGTGCCTGGTGACCGAATTTCCCCGTTGTGCTGCTCACATCTTGGGAATGCCAGGTTCTCTCATGGCACCAAGAGTTGCCCAGAAGGAAATGGAGCCCCAAAGAGATGGTGTCTTTCGAGCACCCGCGCTGTTTAACCCTGGCTCCGTGGGCTGCAGTCGTAAGCTCGGCCCTGTGTCTGTGCCTCCCTCCCATCTGACTCCTCCTAACATGAATTCTCCTTTCAGACAGAAGACTGTGGAGCTTGAATCCAGTGTAATCTCTCCTCATAATGTTCTGAGTGCATGAAACAGGCTCCACCCCTTCTAGTGACTCCTCCCCCAGTGTCACATGACCATTAAATATCTGCGTGGTGCTTCGTTTCCCATCAATTGCTCATCACTGATTTTATTGCAGCAGCAGCAGCTCCAGGCCCAGCACCTCTCACATGCTGCTCACGGCCCCCCGGTACAGCTGCCTCCTCACCCTTCAGGCCTTCAGCCGCCAGGAATCCCTTCTGTCACAGGGACTAGCTCAGGACTGCTGGCGCTCGGGGCACTTGGCAGCCAAGCCCACTTGGCAGTTAAAGACGAGAAAAACCATCATGACCTGGATCACAGAGGTGAGAACAAAAACGCTGTAAAGATACGTGTTATCACAGCCCCCCCTTCATCTCCGCCCTGAGGGGCTCTTCAGAAGGGCTCATGAGCCTCTGCTGGATGACAGTATGGTGAAAGCAATGATGGGTTTCCCTGGGGCACCTTCTGCTCCTGCAGGCGGCGCTGCCGCAGCTGGAAATGTGGTGGGTTGGCGTCATGAGGAAGCAGCAGCCGCCAGGGCCACCTAGCTAGCATGGAGGCTGCTCGTCTCACTGCACGTCCAGAGATTTCCACGGCTTCCTAGCCCAGGGGACTTGCTCAGGTTCTGAGATGCAGCCAGTTGGTTTTTGCACTGATGGGAGCCCCTGCGTAGGGAAAGCAGTGAACCGTCTCTTCTGTTCCTTGTAGTAGTGGCTGTGCCCTGGCTACGTAGGAAAGCTCCTTTTCCCCAGTTGGGCCCAGTAAACTAATGGATCTGGGCCGAAAAAATAGAACAGAGGGAGGCTGCACTTAAACCTGTGGTGGAGGAGAACTTTCACTGGGATGAGCTAACTTATTTCCCAACTGTTGAATATTGCTGATGCAGAGCTGGATCGGCAAACCGAAGGGTGAGCTGCAGAGAGTGTCTGTTCCCCAGAGTTCAGCAGCAGGCACTAGGTGCTCTCAGCGAGTGGGTTGGGTGGAGTAGTTCACTGCCCATTTAAAAATAGATGGGTGCCCACCATGCATCGCGCTGCGGATGTCAGAGCTACCATTTGCCCCAGAGGGAGTTTGCCACGTCCCATGTGTGTTTTTAAAAAAGAAATACACTGCGTAAGTTTGCAAAGATGTTCTGTTATTTTTGTCTCCCAAAGGGTACTGGGAAAAGAAGCTACAGCACTGCAATTCTATTAAAAAAGGTACTTACCTGGCGAACTCAGACTTGGCTCTAGTATAGCTTCATGGTAGCTCTGGCATCCTGGCACAATACACCTGAGGTTTCATAGCAGAGTGACAACAGGCTGGAAAAGTCAGTCTTTCATTTTTATGCTGACTGCACGCCTTACTCTGGGAAAAAAAGTGAGGGTAAGTTTTCAAGGGCGACTAATACCCCTTAGAGAGAAACCAGATTAGCTCCAGAAATTTTTGGCTGGGACACCAGGGGCCAATAGCTTGGCTCTCTACCTGGAGCAGAAGGAGTCTGTTCCTGAGGTCTCGCCCCAAAGATGCTAAGCTAAGGCCAAGCTGACTCGGGGTGGGGTGGGAAAGGGGGGATAGTGTTTGCAGGGAGCCTGGTATTCCCATTGTGATGTCTCAGCTCCTAAATCAGCCTGGCTGGCTGGCGTAGAACATTCTCTGCAGTTCACTGTGTAGTAACGAGTGTCAGCACGTTTCAGAGTTCTCAAATGCTCAAAGGTGCCTTTCTCCTCTCACTAGCCAAATCCGGAGTTCAGGTGTCACTTTTGGAGCAGTTTATTTTCAATTTAAACACACACACAAAAAAGTCATTTTGGGGGAGGCCCTGAGCAATTTTCTTTGCCCATTGGTAACAGTGAATAGTTTGGTGACACACTTCTGTAGCAATTTGACCTTATGTTGCCTGATTTGCATCTGCTAATTGTCTGATTTGGGCCCATAAGTTTATATGCAGGCATAACAGTGGAGACTTAGCTGAGGCCTTTCCTAAAAGCAGGGTCTCTTGATGAGCGCCCTTTAGGGCTGGATCCCTTTGTGGGCTCTAGCCCTAATTTTGTTACCTGAGGCTCTGAAACAGCCTCACATGTGCCCTCGGCTGTGCTGCAGGCGTCGTCCTGATGTGATCCTTGCAGGGCTGTTAAGGTGGCAGTGAGAAGACGCTCCAGCAAGGTTTATATCTGGAGATGGAGACGGCAAGAGTTATTGCTTAGAAATGGCTGCCAGGGCTTAATGAGTCATATGAAACCCCACAGTTTCTCTGTAATTGCAAGAAATCTGCTCGGAAACTTACACTCGTCTGGAAATAAACAATGCTCTCTGCCAAAGTGATTTTTTTAATCACGGGGGATAAGAAGAGAATCTTTGTAGAGCAAGAAATGGTGGCATCAACTCATTTACAAAAGCAGTACAGTGCTGGAGGAGTTCCACGCGTCACTGCTCTCTATTAATATATCAAGATCTCAGGTCTCTTGTTTTTCCCCTAGACATATCAACTTTTAGGGTAGCTGCCTTGTGCTGCTACTGACCTGTGAAGTTCCATTGTCGTGGGAATTTTTTCCCCGTGAAAGCCCTCAGGAAAAAATTCTTGGAAGCAATTATCAAATTACATTCATTTTTTCTACATGAGTTTAAATTGTCAGGAGATCTAGGAGGAGAATGAACCTATTTATGTATAAATTAATGACTAAACCACTGACCACATCCCTTTAAAGTGGCAACACTTATCTTTGTAATTCTACAAAGAGGATCAGGCTGGATGTTCGGTATCTTCTCCTCCTGGGTTTATGACTTAATGTGTGTAAATAGTTTAGTTCCTGCCATTTTGCTTTGTATTTCAATGCATGTTCCCTTGTACACTGTTTATTTTGCCATAGAATTTGCTTAGACACAAAAGGGGGGTTGGATAGTGGCGTGGGGGAGGGTGATTGGGCAAGGGAAACTAATATAAAATGAAAAGAGCCAGAAATGCTTTGGTTGAATTAAGCCAGAAGTCCCTACGTGATGAGGAGCTGCTAGGTTTATTTTCTGTTAAGACTTATTTGAACTTGTTTTATTTTTCTGTGTTCTCTTTATCTTGGCTGGGACCTTACTTCTGACATGGGCGTCATTCCTAACAGAGCGAGACTCAAATGCAGTAAGTTCTGTTACATTCTTTTTCTTTTTTATCTTGGCTTCTGATCACTGTGCTCTTTTTTTAATTTATCTATTGTTTTTAAAAGCAGACTTCCGGGTTCAGACTCTCGAATGATCTCTGCTGGACCAAAAAAAAAAAAAAAGCCCCAAACCCTCCTGTGGGTGTGCGAACTAAAATAGAATTTTTTGTTTGACTCCAGCTCTGTTCTGTTCCGCTTCGGTTCTGCTAAAGTAAACATTAAGCAAATGCACATTGTCTTGCCAGGACGCTTTCTGTATGCCAGTTATGAGATTTGGTTTAAATCTTTTTGATTGCTGCACAGCTTTAAGATTCTGTTTCAGTTGAATAAGCTGTATGAATGAGTGCAGTCAAGTCTGCAGGATAAAAATCCTTCACGATTAGGAAAGCTATTTTATTCCTGATCACTGTTCTATTATCTTGGGTCATCTAATCTGTTAGGATGGCTTTGGCTATTACATTGTGTTAAGTAGGACTTGGAAGGTCAAGTAGTTAACTAACCATCTAAATAGCAGTGGTTGTGGGCAGTTGTTGCCTCTGGCAGCTTTTTGTCTTTAAATTCTTGTTTTGATTTGGTTGCGGCTTAGGACAGGAGTATCTGGTGTTTTCAGCAAGAAAAGTGACACTTTTGCATGGGCAGAAACAAACACAAACCTGCCTTGCTTTTTTTCTTTAATTTAAAAAAAAGCTCCCCACCTCAGTCATCTTTAACTCTCTCCCCTGGCCCCCTTCCCTCACCCCTAGTGCCATTGCTTTGGGCCTTGCACCAAGGTACACAATGCTTTCTGTTTTAAAAGAAAAGCTGGCAGGACAAAAAACAGTTGAGTCTTCACTTCGCACTGATTTCCTGTCATCCATGCATAGCCGACTTTCACAGTGCAGGGACCACAAATGGGTCTTTTGAGAGTCAAATGCAGATGGAAATAAAAGTGCCATTTAAGGGGGGGACTGAAGGGGGCTTGGCCATCATTAAGCTGCTTGTTAAGATTGTAGGAAGCAATAAGGGAGGGTTTTGTATGAAAGCTACAAATGTTTGGGCTCCTTTTTTATTTTTATTTTTTTGGAATTGGGAAAATTTTCCCAGTGGAGGTTTAATGTGAACTACAATCAGAGCTAGATTCATTCACATTTCCTAGCCTGTGCAATAAAAAATATTTAGTTTCTTGGCAGTGTGCCAACAAACAGCTGAATGGATCGATGCCTCTAAGTGCTTGACATGATTCTCTGGTAGCTGCGAGCTTTTTCAGCATGGCTGCCTGAAAAGAAAGGCCCTGGTGTTATCCAAAGCTGCTTATTGGGTACTGAGGAGAAACATGAACTGCTTTAGTTCTCCTTTTCAGATGCCAAAGAAAAGGAAGCAGAGGAGCTTAAAAACATTTCTGTGTAGCAGGGGGTGGCGGGCACTCTTCTAAGAAATGAAATGATGGTAATTTCTACTGCAGCTTGTAGAAACTAATTGAATTGCGTCTGTATTAGAACATCCCCATTTTGCACTGCTCTAGTTAAGGCCGAGAGGCAGTTTTTTCCAGGCTAGATTTTGCGCTCTGACAGCGGCTTTGCTCTGCCCCGTTCTGCTCATAGCTGACCCTGGGCATGCAACAGGCTTTGGTAGAAGAGCAAACACATGTAATTATGTTTTCCGAGATTTGAAGCTGTTGCTTAGAGGAAAAACAAAACACAGCCCCACCAACCTGTAGCTCCGACTATGCGAACGTATGTACGTCATGTCAACGTTGGCTTAAAAAAAAAAAAAAAAAATCTTTTCTGCGTCTCACGTGGCCTGGCAGAAATCAGTTGCTGATGTGATCCGATGGCCATTGACATAAAACCATTCCAGCGCAGCGTGTTGACTCTCTCCTCTTTGGGAGCCAGTGAGAATTCCGCCCCTTTCTTAAAACCCAGAATGCATCACATCACTGGTAGGATTCTGCAAACACTGTAGCAAGGCAGTAACCGTACTTGTGCACAAGTTGAGTATGGCGTTCAGTGGGACTAGCCAGAGTACAGCTGTTCACGTGCTTGCGTGTTTGGGGAACTGAGTTCCCAACACAGACTAGCTTGGGTGAACTTGTTTTATTTGTTTAAAGTGTGTGTATTTTACGTACAACCACCTGCAATCAACCGCAAGAGCTGCCTTGGATAACTACGACTGCTGCTGTTGTTTTTATTTTTAGGTATGAATGTTAATGTCCCCTTGCCCCCACTGACACTTTTAAATGCGCTTAAAACTCGGCAAGCTAGGTCGTCATGCTGCGGGTAGCTGTGCACAGACAGACCCTCGTGCCCCGCGCGCAGGCCTGCTCATGTCCAAGCGCAGGGCCTGCCCACGTGATGCTGTTGGCAGGATCGGGGCCCTGGGTCAGCAAAAAGCTCAAGACAATGGTCCACATTCCCACCTTGCAGCCATGTCCTGGCACAGCTTCATGCAGAGGGCTCGGAGGCGTCAAGGATGCTCAGGGCTAGCAGACCTGCTCGCCTGCCAGCCTTTGCGGGGCAGGGGCAGAGAGGCCTCCCAAGTGGAGAAAGCTGTGGTGTCCACCTCTTCCAACCAAGCCCTCTGCTAATGCAGCATGGCATGGGGAGGGGGGTTCTCAAACCAGCCATTGATGGTGACACCTTAAGTTCAATATCACCTTGTGCAATTATACAAAACTCTATTAGCTGTTAGTAAAACTGGTGCCATTTGCTGTCTTACGGCTCCCATCTCCCATTGTGGTTCAGCTGCTTGCATTTTGCAGGGCTCTAAGAGTAACATGGAAATTGCATTTTTATTGGTTTGTTTTGAAGAGGTCAGTGGGCTGAATATCAGAATCATCCCTGTTCAGAAGGCTGTTTTAGCTGTGTTTTAAAAGCTGCCACTTCTGAAATTCCTTTATATCCTGTTTGAAAAGTCAAAACCCATTGAGTGTAGAGCTGAATGCCTTGTTTTTTCCTGATTCCAGAATAATTCTGTCTCGCCATCAGAAAGCATGAGAGCTAGCGAGAAACATAGGAGTTCTACAGACTACAGCATTGATGCCAAAAAACGGAAAGCGGAGGAGAAGGACAGCATGAGCCGATATGTAAGTCACATGCGTTTTCTTGGTGTTCCCTTAACACTCATACGTGTGAAACCTAGCGGTTCCAGCCAGGTGGTGCAACGTGGGGGAAATGGTTTTATAGTGCAGGGTAAGAAATCTCATTCTCTTCGGGGCTTTTTCCTGGTCATCTTGGCGACAGTTTTCAAAAGCACCAAGTCTGATTGGCTTTGAGTGAGATCTAGGCTCCCAAATCCGATGGGTACTTTTGAAAATCGTCCCTCTTCCTTCGGGAAGCGGGGGTGACTCTCGCCAGGAGAGCCAGCTCTGTGGGCAGTCGAGTGACTTGCTGTGTGTTTCAGGACAGCGACGGGGACAAGAGTGATGACCTGGTGGTCGACGTCTCCAATGAGGTGAGCAGAGGGGTCGGTTTGCAAGGCTGCTGCTTTTGCTCATTTAATGCTGATTCCAGGGCAGAAGGTGCCAAGGCACCAGATCTGGCATGCAGGCCGTAAATCTCTGTCACCGAGCAGTCTGGTGCCAGAATGCCTTGCCTGCCTCCTCCTTCCTTTTTCTTTCCAAGAGCTGCCATGTTGAGACCAAAGTATTGTCTTCTCCCAGGCCAGGGATGGCTCAGTTAGTGCCAGGAGGGGCAGGCTTTCCCCATGTGGCCCCCCCTGAGCAGGAGAGGGGGCTGACCTGTTCCTAAGCCTGTTCTTTCGTTGGCTCTATTCCTGGGTTAGAACCGGTGACAGGGCAGATCCTTAGGCCTGCGGTGTGGACACCGTCACTACATGTTGTATTGAGCCCCCTGTGCTCCCCGCCTGATCCCTTTTCATGGGGGCCACTGCTTTAAGCCAAAGCCTAGAAGTGAATAACACTGTGTCCCATAACCAGCCCCCACCCGTGGCCAGTCCACTTCCCCCTTCAGTTTTAAACACTCTTTGAGCTCCCTTAACCTGAGGCCTTTCTCATTGTGTCCGAACACAGCGACGGCATGTGGAACAGCTTGGTCAAACAAGGAATGGCCTCCCACACTTTAAAATTAGTGTCACATGGGTGCTCGAAAGCTTCCCCCTCCCCTTTGCCCCCCACTGGGCTGGTGCTAAATGCTGTCTCATCTCTAGGATCCTGCTACGCCCCGTGTCAGCCCAACCCACTCGCCGCCTGAGAATGGGCTCGACAAAAGCCGAGGGCCAAAGAAGGATGCTCCGAACAGCCCGGCCTCCGTTGCCTCATCCAGCAGCACGCCTTCCTCAAAGACGAAGGACCTGGGCCATGTAGGTGGATGGGTGGAAAGCACACAGCAGCCAGGCGCGGGGGAGGGATAACGTGCCGGCTCCCATCCCTGTCCCTGCTTTGGGAATTCGCTTGATCCTGTGGCTTTCAGAATCGGTGTCTAAACCTCTCAGCCGTGTCTTCCCACGGGAAAGGTGCATTCATAGCTCAGGCTCCCTAACCAGAGGCGAAATCCCAGAGAGGACAAGGCAGTGCGTTGTCAGCACGAGGCTGGTCTTTAACTCGGCCCTGTGAACTTGCGTGTTGACGACACGCTGCCACGTCCTCCCTGGGATTTCCCCTTGAATTGGGGCGCTCGAGTTAAGAATGCACCTTTTCTTCCTCCTCACAAGGACCAGGCCACTGAGCTGGTCCACGGGCAGGCCCCGCACTTGCCTGGAGGCAGGGCTGCAGCAGGCAGCTGCTCCTTGCAAGAAGAAGGGTCTCCTCCCACGAATGACTGAGCCACATCTTTTCTTGGGTTTTCTTCTTTCTGGCCAGAATGACAAATCGTCCACGCCTGGGCTGAAATCCAACACTCCTACGCCGAGGAACGAAGCCCCGACTCCCGGGACGAGTACCACTCCTGGCCTTCGGCCTATGCCGGGCAAACCCACGGGCATGGACCCACTGGGTAAGTGCTCTTTGGGTGGACAGCTCTTCGCGGGGCGGTGTCTATCATAGCTAGCCCAGTGTGGCCCGGATTGTGCCCGAGGTCTCCACCGTCTACGTATCAGTGGGTCGGATGGTTTACGGCAGCAATACTGAGTCAGCAGCTGCAGAGCTGCGTGACTGCCTTTGGGGTGCTGGGCACAGGGCTTTTGTGGGGTTTGTGGGCCTGACTGGGGCCCTTGCAGTTTCTGGTGTTAGAGAGGAGAGCTCAGCAAATAGGCCTGGGCTGCTCCAGAGAGCCAGGAGGAAGTACGCAGAGTATGTACGCTCTCTCCGGCAGCCATAGGGCAGGGGGAGACTAGACCAAATTCAGCCCTGCTGCTGCCCCCCCTGAAACCAGTGACAGCCACGCCTGCTTACACTGAAACGTGCTGGGGTTGTGGGAGCCATTTGAGGGCCCCCCTAGCTCCTTGATGCTTGTAACTTAGCGGTCAGCCTGCTGGAGCCACCCCTGCCACCACTCCTGCCCGTTTCCTGGGAGCGCGGGCAGGCTCAGTGCTGCCTTCATGCCCCACGGAGACGGGCACTGTGGATTTAGTTTAACAAGTTAGAACTGGCCTGGGTGTCTAGCAGCTGGATCTAGGGATGACCAATTTTCCCCTCTTCAGCCTCTGCTCTGAGGACGCCCATCTCCATCTCCTACGCAGCGCCCTTCGCCATGATGGGGCACCACGAAATGAACGGCTCTCTGACCAGCCCAGGGGCCTACGCAGGACTCCACAACATCCCGCCGCAGATGAGTGCCGCTACCGCCGCCTACGGCCGATCACCAATGGTGAGCTTTGGAGCTGTACGTAGAACTTTTAGCTCCTTCTTTGGTCACGCTGGGGCCGAGCGCGGTGGGAGGTGCTGGGTGTGTCAGGAGAGGGTGAGGGCTTCTCTAGGTGGCTGCCTTCTCAGCCCAGGCCATCTAGAATCAGCTGCCAGCGCACTGAGTAGTTCTGCCTGGGGAGCAAACTAGCTGCTCCGTGCTCTCACTGGGTCTTCATCTCACAGCTATAGAGACTGACTGCCCGGGAGAGGGCGGCAGTGGAGAGAGTCGCTGCTATAAAACCAGCTGCTTTCAAACAGTTGTCTTTTGGTTCTGCTCCTCTGATGGGCTTTCAGAGAACATCCTGGGCAAGCCAGGAGCTGTCTGCAATGAAAACCAAGCAAACCTTAACATGGGGCCAGACACGCCTTCTGGGGAATCACCAGCGCCCAGAGTCTCACCGAGAGCCTCCCATTCAGAGCTGCTGGGCACAGGCGGCTTCTGCGGCATTGCTGGGGATCAGCTCCAGCGCCTCTGTGCAGGGGCTTTTAAATGCTCTGAGGAGGCACTTTGCTCTTCGCATCCTCTG
>ML675644.1:21173686-21199011 GCA_007922155.1 Mesoclemmys tuberculata | reverse complement strand
TCTGTTCTTGTGGGGCCGGGTCCTGGGGTCTCTGCCCTGTTATAACAAGTCTGGAGCCATGCTCTTCTGTGGGGAGCTCACCTGAGTACGGACAGATCAGCACATGGAGAATGGACCTTGGCTTTGGCCATGGGGTTCCTGGCCCATTTGGAAGCAGGAGGACATCGTGGGACACCTGTTCTCACTGCATGTCCGCCCTCATCCTGCAGATCCCCAGACCCTAGATAATCCTGGCAGCACTTTCCTGTGTCTAGTGGGGGGTGAAGGGGAGCAAACCAGTGGGGCATTATGATGATTATGAATCAGCTGTCCTGGGGGGCAATGAGAAGTGATGTGAAATGCAAAAAACCAGGGAAAGCCTGTCCTCCTCTGCTCCCCTACAGTGCCATAGCGTACACGGAAGCTGGCTCTCTTGCTGCTCACCTGCATGAGAAGTGGTGCGTTTTCATGCAGAGCCAGCATCTGAAGCCATTGGTGTCTGTTTTACAGGTTGGCTTTGACCCACATCCACCCATGAGGGGCCCAGGCCTCCCTGCAAGCCTTGCATCCATTCCTGGCGGGAAACCGTAAGTCACCCTTTCAGTTCCTCCGTTGTGTTTGTGGTTAGGTAACATGGGCCTTCGCTCCCCCCTTCTCCTGCCACTGCTTTCGTGGCACTTTACTCCTCTACCTGCCCCTTGTTACCTTTCCCCCAGCCAGAACCCACACAGGCAGGTGTGTGCTGCCACCCCAGTGCAAAGGGGACATGGCTTATTCCAAAGCGCTTGAGGCCTTGTCCCCGGGCTTGCACACAGTCACGTCACTGGAGGCACAGGGTGCTCTGCAGCTCACAGTGCAGGGCCCCGTTGGCTGTTGTGAGAGCGGCAGGGAACGTCCGAGATTCCGAGGCCAGGAGGCACTGTTGGGATCATCTGATCTGACCTCCTTCGTGCCTGCAGCATCCCCATCGCAGTCGCTGCTCGTCCCTGTGGGCCCTGACAGAGGGATTCTGACCTTGCTGTCTGCCCTGCCATGCAGTGTGGCGCTCAGCCCAGACGACAGAGCAGCCAAGCACACGGTGACCGTAGGTTCTGCTGCTGCACGGTCCTTCTGTGCCACGTGTGTAAGTCTCTCTTTTGGACTAACCCCCACCCCGGCCTCCGTTCTCCCTCCCCAGAGCCTACTCTTTTCACGTAAGTGCTGATGGGCAGATGCAGCCGGTCCCGTTCCCCCACGATGCCCTTGCTGGCCCCGGCATCCCCCGGCACGCTCGTCAGATCAATACGCTGAGTCACGGGGAGGTGGTATGTGCCGTTACGATCAGCAACCCCACCAGACATGTGTACACCGGAGGGAAGGGATGTGTGAAGATCTGGGATATCAGCCAGCCGGGCAGTAAGAGTCCCATTTCACAGCTGGATTGCTTGGTAAGTTTACTAACCAAGTATGTTCGTGGGGGCAAGTGTCTAGGGATGCTTTGGCATGTGTGTGCTCTTGCTAATCCTACCTGTTCTGAACTATCGTGAGCTTGCTCATGTTAACCATGGAGAGAGAATTGCACTTGATTTCTCCTATCCCTGTTACAAACGGTGCTGGACAAGAACCTCCCCGTGATGCTCACGCCGTCTCTTATCCCTGTAGAACAGAGACAACTATATCCGTTCCTGCAAACTCCTCCCTGATGGCCGCACGCTGATTGTAGGAGGGGAAGCGAGCACGCTTACGATCTGGGACCTGGCTTCCCCAACGCCCAGGATCAAGGCTGAGCTTACCTCCTCTGCCCCAGCGTGCTACGCTTTGGCAATCAGCCCTGATGCAAAAGTCTGCTTCTCCTGTTGCAGTGACGGAAATATCGCCGTGTGGGATCTCCACAACCAAACGCTGGTTAGGTGAGTCTTAAACGTCTTCCGACATGGAAGTGTGTAAGGCTGGTGATTGGAATCCTGTATTTTCATACCAAGATCTTCATTTTTCGACAACCTTATGTCACTCAAGAAGACAGATGGCAGAAAGTATGGCAATGAGTAAAAGGAAATATTCGTTCAGATTATGGCTGCAATGTATAACTAGTGACCAGAGCTCGAACTGGGACAGTCTTCATTGGTGATCTCTCAAACTTCCTTCTTGTTCCCAAGAGTCTCAGTTTTCATTGGAAAAAGAGTCCGTTTCTAGCTGCTATGATTGCAAAGTAAACCTTGAAAATGTGAACTGATTGCAAACCGGTGCAGCGATGTCTCCCTGAGTTGTCAGAAAGCCTGAAACATTAGCTCTGAAGGGTGTGAGAGGTTGATTTTGTGGGTAGAGCTCAGGAAAGTGTGACTGCTTTTTCCCCAGTTGAATCTGTGGCAGGACTAGACTTGTGGAAGAGACTGGAACTTGTGAAACTGAATTTGTTAGATTGTGTTGTCTAATGCGCATAATTTCCTTTTATATAAACCTGGCTTTCAGCTTCCTTATCAGTGACCATCTTGACCCCGACTGACTGACTATAGATACTGTTGCGCTGCTGTCGCATCCCTGAATATAATTCAATGTGACACAAATAGAAAGAGGTTTTTGTTGGTTTTTTTTTCCTTTTTTTTTAAAGAGATTTCTAAAGCTCTTCCTCTTGTGTGTTGGGTTTTTGCTCCGTAGGCAATTTCAAGGCCACACCGATGGCGCAAGCTGCATAGATATCTCACATGATGGTACAAAATTATGGACCGGTGGTCTGGACAACACAGTGCGTTCCTGGGACCTGAGGGAAGGAAGACAGCTTCAGCAACACGACTTCACTTCCCAGGTAAGCACTGGGTTTCTCTTGGTCCCTAGAGGAGGGAAGACTGCCTGGTACTTGGCTAGTGCAAAGTTCATCTTGTTGGGGTTTTTGAAGAGTGGGGTGTTCCTTTGGACTTCATGCTGGAGCAGGGTGGGATATTCGTGAATCTGTGTGTTTTGTGTTAGCTGGTATCATCATTATTGGCTGGAATTTGTGGCTGATTCTGTTCCGTGTGTTGAATGAAATTTCAAAGGTCTCAACTGCTGCATCTGACAGGGTGCATTTTAATATTATTCTAAATCTAAACTCGAGGGGCCCAGGGTTTTACCACGGTTATGCCTGCCAATACCGCAGATATGACTGCCCTGCTGGAAGGTTTGTGTCCCTTACAGGATGGAATGATGCTTTGCCTTCTTAGTGTGTGGACTGGCTTTCTCTAAATTAAATGCCCTGGTCATTCCTTTGCCAATAAATCAACGTGCAGTGGTTGCCATTAAGAAGCCAACATTTGTCAATGGGTGCCATGCAGCTGCTTTAGTTAAGAACATGAGAATGGCCATATTGGGTCAGACTAATGGTCTAACTAGCCCGATACTCACCTTTGGTGGTGGCAGGTGCCAGATGCTTCAGAGAGAAGGAATGGAACAGGGCATTTGATTGAGTGATCCATCCCTTGTCGAGACCCAGCTATTTCATTGGGATACTATCGTTAGGGGCAAACTGGTACCTCAGAGTGTCAGCAAATGCTATTGTCTTAAAGGTGAGCAAAGTGATGCTGGATTAACTAGGTCTGAGGCTGCTGTAAGTGATATGAATTCCCAGCTTCCAATTAGATTTCCTGTTCACATTTAACCTGTACACCCTGGAGCGTGATGCTTGCTCCAGATATTTGACGCAGGGCCATCTTTGCTGCACATCAGCTTCCACAGACCCCCTGTCACTAGTGAAATTTGTGAATGCCTGATAAGGGAATAAACATGTTGCACTGCACTACTGAATGACAGCAAGTCTCAGCTGCGAACCCCAAGGCACTGGCTGTCAAGAATTTCCACTATATTAACGCTTGGCCTTGGGAATCTGGCCATCCCGATGCCATGCAGTCACTACTGTCATGGCTTCTAGGCCATGAACAGCCAGGACTTGGAGCCCGTTTCATCTTCCTACTTTCGAGGCAGAGTTTCCCTATGCTGGAAAGACTCTTTCTGTCCACCTCCATAAATGCTCTGGCCAGAAACCTGTCTCCAGCAGAGGTTGCATTTCAGGCTCCAGTGCTTGATTCAGAAGGCGGCAAGCGATTTGAATTTCTGCTCCTGTACTTTGTTCACATGGGTCCTGGTTTTGTCGGACTCAAAATTTCAGTAGTTTTGGAGATTGGTGATTTAAGCAGATTCCTTCCAAACTCATCAAACTGCTTATGTTTTGAGTTGTCGATCTTGCTGTCCACTGTTAGCAAGGATGCACTTTTAATATCCGCCATGGTCATGTGTGTCCCCCTAGTATAGGAGAGGGCACGGAGGCCTTAATTTTTATTCAGTTCTACTGGAACATGGATTAGCACAAGACAATAAATGAAGGGCAGGGAATTTTCTGCCACTCCAGGAAAATAGTGTTCCGGACCCAGTCCAGTTCCATCAATAGATGTACCGGAATCTCTCTCTGGACAAATCAGCATGTGTTTAAATAAAAAGTTCCTGTTCCATGATATACCTTTTGTACTGATCCTCTGCTTTCAACAGAGCTGGAGTCAGTAGCGCCTGGCTGCAGAAGCCATGGAAAATTCAGCCGTGCAGAAGCTTAGTCTTGCATTTAATTATACTGAAGCTTAAGTTAGGAAAAACTGGATAAGTAGTGTTTAGTTCCTAGTTACTAAGATTCTGTGTGGGAGGGTAGAGGAGGAGAAGGCCTGCATTTTCCTGGATGATTCTCTATAGGAAAAAATCAATCAATTTAAGTAGATCAATTTGTATGTTGCGTAAACTGTTTTCCTCACCAATTACTGCTACCTGACTCACGATCACTAGGGCTCAAAGAACTTGTTGCTTGGAGTGATGATGTAAATGCATACTCTTCTGGGGTGGTGGAAATTAAATGTATGGAACTAGACTTGTGTTTATGCCAGCCCCAAAGCGTGCAGTTATTTCTGATGCTGTTAGGTTAGGATTGGTAATGTACAGAGCACTATTCAATCAGGAGGAAAAACTTGTACTTCAGCAACCAGGAGAGCCATTCTTAGGGCACTAGGTAGGTCAGGCTACAGAAATCTTAGTCTCTAGGTTGCTTGTTTGAATCTGGGTGAGGTCTGCAGTGACTAAAAACTGTGGCCAGCTGGTTGCTGTGGGACTGTTGATGGTATGAGTTCAGGTCCTAGCTGACAGATGTCCACATCACAGTTAATGCCTGGGTGACAGTCACAGCCACTTCCTTGCCGTGGTGGTGACCCCAGCATGGTTGCATCCTGCTGGATCGGGCGCGGTGGGGAGAAGCCCAGCACACACAGCCATGCATCTGAGTTTACCATGGCTGCTCTCCAGGTAAATGAGAGGCCTGCGGGTCGGGTACCTTTTCTCTTTACAAAAGCCATGTCTGCAGTGAGGCAAGCTGCAGGTTTGGCAAATCCAGAAAGCTGATTGGCTGGTGAAGAGATGAACTACTGAGCTTTAAGACTGTTTGATTATCCCTTTAGATCTTCTCGCTGGGTTACTGCCCCACCGGTGAGTGGCTGGCAGTAGGCATGGAAAGCAGCAATGTTGAGGTATTGCACCACACCAAGCCAGATAAATACCAGCTTCACCTACACGAGAGCTGTGTCCTTTCCCTGAAATTTGCCTACTGTGGTAAGTTATCTTTGGGTTAGTTAAGAGCTCTGGCCCCGTTGACTTCAACAGGGCTACCGTGTGTTAGGCGCGTGCCCAAGTCCCCTGCTGAATCCGGACCTCTGAGCCCACCATCCTGAGCATTTCCACAAGGGAGTATGTGTGGTTTGGTCCGTGGCATAATATCAGGTTGAGTTCCCATGTGTAAATGCCATCCAACAGGATTTGCAAGGAAGAGGGTTAAATTGTAGGTTACCATTGGAAAACAACCCCCCTGCACAATCTGATTGAAGGTGTGAGGTGCTAAGCAATATCACTGAAAACTGTGTTAATCAAAGTGCTGCCCACACATTGACTCACTAACCGAAACAGAGGGAAAAGGCACTGATTGGAAGCAAAGGCTTAGGAGTGGTGAATCATCTGACTAAAAAATGCACATTTTACGGTTTGATGAGCCAGTTACCTTCTGAAATGACAAGGCCAGCAAATATGGGTGGTAACTTTATTGAAGCAGTGGATTAAAAAGCACTAACTGTAATATGGCCTTTTCTGTTCTATAGTTCTACGCTGGTTCATATGTAGATAGCAAGTACAAGAAAACATAGTGCTACATGCCAGGGTTTGGCCAGATCTTTTCATTGATTGGTATTGTTATATGTGCTCAGCTCATACAAAAATTGAGAGAGGAAATGCGTGACCTTCCCTACCAGGCATGCATTGATTTCACAGTCACTAATAATCTCCTGCTTGGGAGCTGACAGGCTTGGCTCACAAGACCCGCATCATTGGAATAATGTTCCCATTGTGAAACTAACCTATACAGTATACGTTGCTGCTTTTGTGTATGAGCTGCCCTGTTGTGGGGGAACTGACGCCCTGCTTTGTGTGTGTAGGTAAATGGTTCGTGAGTACAGGAAAAGATAATCTTCTCAATGCCTGGAGAACACCATATGGAGCAAGCATATTCCAGGTAGGCGCCGCTCTTGCTTGGACCTTTAGAACATCCCTTCCTCTTGTACCAGCAATTCCCTGGGGAGAGCCATTCTAGCAGCACCGTTGTGTTAAATGCTGCTGTGCAGGGAGTTGGGTTTGAGAACAAACCCTGGTCTCCACGCCAGGCCCCATTGTCTATGCAGTGAGGAAGAGACGGAACGAAAAACCGAGCTCACCTGCCACATGGTGAAAGTGGCACGAGCAGTGACAGATGGAGCATCCCACTCTTCCAGAGCGAGGATGCGGCTGTCTGCACGTGGCTACGTCAAGGTCTGAGTTAAGCAGTGTAGAGCTGAGAGGTGAACCCACTGGCTAAAAATGAATGATAGTCAATATACGTGAATATGGGTGGCCAAAAGAAACAGGATAGAAAAATGTTAAGGTTAAATGTGGGAGATCTAGAATGTGAACTGATTTTCTGTTTTGTTTGTTTTTCTCCCCTCCCCCCCCACCCCTTCTTCCAGTCAAAAGAATCCTCCTCAGTCTTAAGTTGTGACATTTCAGCAGATGACAAATACATTGTAACTGGCTCTGGTGACAAGAAGGCCACAGTCTATGAGGTCATCTATTAAAGAAGGACTTTAGCAGGGCTGTCAACTCTAAATACCAGGCTCGGGCCTGACGAGACAATGGCAGGGCTCTGAAGGACATAGGAAAACGAAAAGAGAGCAGCACTGCGAGAGCGTTCCCTGCCAGGCTGTGCAATGCGGATCTTCGTGGCTTCACAATAATGTGCATGGACTGACGCCTTTTGGCAACTTTTATTTTAAGCCCTGGCGTATAATACACGTGGATTTATTTGGAGGTCTGCGAGTACGGCACACAGTGAAGCCCTAAACAAGTTTTGGTTTGGTTTTAGGGGTTTTTTGTTTTTTGTCTGCGCTTTGGTGGCACTATAAAGGACTTATTTTTTATTGTGAGGGGTTTTTCTTGCGCTCTACATAAGACTTGTGAAAAATGTAAATAACAGACTAGTAAATAGAATTGAAAGGGTGGAGTAATCCTCCTGGTACACTAGTTGTGTATTTTTTTTATTTTTATTTTTTTTTGTCTGCTGTAACTGTATTCCACTGATGGTTTTGGTGGTGGCAATTCCCCCCTCCCCCCCAAGTATCCATTTGAGATACTTCCTTGACCTGCAGCTTGTAACCAGATTGAGCAGAGATGCCAGTGGTGAAAGTTGTTCCTACTGTCGTACATGTGAATTGTTCAGTGTGTTAGTCAAATGTTTGAACACTGTATGGACTGAAGTTAAATTGGTCAAATCTTCAGCTACTGATGTGACATCAGCAAAACAATCACATTTTTATATGGATTTTTGTGCACGGATGTTTGAAGAAAACAGGAAGTCCATGTTCTAAGAAACTTCTACTCAAGCCCTTCTTGATCTTCGGACATAAATGATGAGGAATAGTTTCCAAGAAAGCATAGTAAAATACAGCTCAGGGAGCCATGAGAAATAATAGCAACTTACATGTTTTGTATTCAAATGAAAGTGAAGAATTAGAATTGATAACCTTTAAAATACAGTTCTTTTTTTAAAAAGAAAAGTTTACTAACAAGTAGGGTTTGTGTGAGGTGGGGGCGAGGGGCTGTCTCTGGTAGGAGTCCATGGCTTTCTTGTCTTGTCACTTTGGGCATATTGGTTCCAACGAAGCAAAACCCATCCCCACGCAGGCCGGTATTTCAACATTTTGTACTTAAAGGTTAAATAAATAAACGGGAAATAAAAGTATTTGTGTAGCAGAAGTGCTCACCCTGTATTGTAGCATATGGAAGAGAATTTTTATACAACATTTTTATGGATTATTTTTTAATTTTTGATTTTTAATCTGGTCAAAATAATTAGGGTTAAGGTGAAAACTACCTGTTTTAAATCGATCGTACAAAAGAAGAAATGGACAATGAAGTTGGAGATGTTCTTTAACTTTCTGTTCTCAGACATACATTCAACATCACCTCTGTATTGCAAGTCATCAGCAGTACCCTCCAGCAGCAGCTCTTGATTTAGGGGTGAGGAAAAACAAAGATTTGGGGGGTGAAGGTAAACATCATAAGAATTTTTCCCCAAAGTTTCATATGTTAAGATTTGATATTTTGCCCCCCAGAACAAAAACAAGGGAAATTTCAAAGGCAAAAAGTATGCACCCCATGAGACTTACTAGTAATGATGCACCTCTGATTCTAATTGAAGAAACATGCTCTGTCATGCAAAAAGTGTGAATTTTTGATTTATATTATGCACTAATTGTCACAAAAAGCTCTTAAGTAAAAAAGTGTCTTTTAAAAAAATGGTTTTTTGAAGTGCGGTTGTGTTCAGAAAAATGAGTATGTAAAAATTGCACCATCTTCAGTGCATCTGCTTTCTGTGCATATGAGAGTCCAGACCTGCTTATTTTTAATGACTACACATTTTTAGTGTCTCTTCACTGCACTGTTCTGCAGTGTGATAGCAGAAGGAGATGGATTCTTTTATGGCCTGCTCATTGCCCCCAGAATGATCTAGTCAGTTTCAGGATCTTTATTACTGGTGATAATGCGAGCACCCTAAAAAACCCAGCTTGACTCTGATCTCCATGTAAATTTGTACTCCTGGCTCTGAAACAAAGCCACTTGTTAGGGAAGTACATTGAAAACGAAAGAACACAGAAGCACACAATGCCAGATTTAGAGTCACTTTTCAATGTATAACCCACACTTTACAGCTAATTTGGAAAGAGTTGGGAAGGGTTAGAGGGATTTTGAACATTGAGTGAAAATTCCCACTTTGGTAACACCACACGTTAGTGTCCCACAATGGTTATGTTTGCAAGTTGGTGCTTTTTAAAATAATAAAAAAAGATAAACTGGGCATAGCTAAGTAGGCGGAGGGATACTAAGTCATACTGTCTCAACTTTACACCAAAGTATGTAGCAGAATATGTACAGCTGTTAATAACTACAACTGTTTTTGTAAAAAAGAAAAAAGAAACGAGAGAATAAAAATTAAATGTAATGAAGCTCAAATGCAAGCTAAGTGTCTATAAACGGTTTCTTCTCTGACAACCTGCACTGAGTTGTTTAATAAAAACAAAATGGCCACAGTTGTTCTTACGGACGGTGAACCTGGCACCTCAGCTGATGGCGGGATGAAACCTGAGTTCAATAGCTCTGTTTACTACTCACCAGGGTCCCAGACTGGACAGCTGCTGCTAAGATGGGCCCTGATCCATAACCACTGGGGGTCAATGGGACTCTGCATTGATGTGGAAGAACTTGGGACCAGGCCCACAGGACTGATGGAGGAAAGAGGCTGCCTGATGAACCCTGAGCTGGATGTGCCCTGGGGATAGGCACCATTGTTCTGTCTCGTCATGAGTACAGTGGACGGGAAGCAGAGCTCAAAGGAATAATCATGCCCCAGGTCAGCGCCTGAGAATACCAACAGCGCGGACAATTAGAGTTGCTCCTTCCGCGGCTCATCCTGCTGTTTGTTCCACGTTGCCATTGTAAAGAGCAGCAATTTAGAGCTGGTGGATCATTCTGCTCCCATGGTGGCTGGCGGGTAATGGGTGTGACTTCTCAGTGTTATCATATGTAAATGACTGCTGAAGTTCAGCTGTGAAAGACAAGCCAACAGCAGAATATATTAGAGTTGCTAAATTTGACTCCAAAGTACCACTGCCAGCATTTTACTTTTTCCTTTTCCTGTGGCAGATGTTTCTAAAATGTTTTTGATTCCAAACATGTCATGAGAAGTCTATATCCAGGTCTTGGAGCTGATGGTGTGCTAGAATCCAATAGATTTTGGTGATGGGAATTCCTCCTCTACATTATTCTTTTTTAAACTTCAGTCTTCTTTTGGAAAACGTTCGTTTGTTCTGCACAGAGCCTCGCCCCGCCCTTCAGGATGAAGAGATGAAAGAAGCCACCTGGAAGGATTATTGTAACCACTTGAGTTTTGAGAGAGAGGAGTGCTAGTATTGGCAGTACAATACCTGCCTCAAGAGACGGGCGAGGATGTGGCCACCTACTAGAGTTTGCTTTTAATTAAAGGTTGAACAAAATTTATACAGCAAATTTGGATACTTCAAAGCTGTGGTCTATTGGAAACAGTTCTTGGTGCAGATTTCGCCTTAGAATCAACTTGGCCCAGTTCTGCACTGATCTATCCCAGCATTATCTTGGTCTCCACAGACATCCTATGGATGTAGAATTAAGTTGATGCTTTTGGTTGGTTCTGCGGCCTAGCACATGGGCAAATGGATATGACGTTGCCCATTTGATACATCTGATTAAAAAAATACTTGCTGCACCTCACACATTCAATCTAGGTGGGGACTGATGTGGCCCTTTCCGTTGACAAATGGAGCAATGCAATACTCAATGCCGTTTGTGGGGAGGAGAAAGTCTTTGAGTTTTATAGGTGGCATGCCTGCATGCAGCCGAATTCTTTCTGATTTCTCAGAGGGCGGGGGTGAGTTGGTCTCTGCAGAAATTATTTGATGCAAATGTCTAGTGTTCCATTGCTTTCAGAACAGACGACCCCTGACAGAGATGAAGCTCTTTCCTTGAACTAGGACATATGTAGCATCCTACAGGGGTTTCCCCAGTGATGTATTGAACATGACAAAGCCTGCTGTGAGGGCGAAATAAAAAGCAGGAGCAGCACGCTTAACTGCGTGGGTTTCCAATAATGTACAGCGGTAAATGGTTATGAGTGCATTTCAATCTGATTTTCAGCTGAATGGAATGAGACACTGACAAGGGGGACCATTAAAAGACCAAAACGCATAAGAAATCCCTTGTTGTAAAATTAGGAAGACGTTAATACATAGACGTAAAAATGTATTTGTACTAGGCCAGCAAGTTGAGTACTTACTAAAGGACTAACACTATTGCACTCTTGATGTCATATGCATATTGTGACACACTCCTTTCAACAACTTCCAGCAATCTGTTGGCCTATATAATTATTTTGGCTTGACTATAACCTTTCCAAAAGCACAGTGGAGAGAAGGTGGTAAATGTTTGAATAGGCTAAGTCCGCTCTACTAGTAAGGCCCTCTGCATGAGCCAGGACTTTATCATAGCTTTCTAAGCTGTGCACGCTAATTTTTTCCCTTACATATTAATAAGGGCTCTTAAAGATGCTTTCTGTTCAGTGTTGGACTGAGGTTGCTGCTATAAAATACCATAAAGTGAAGACACAGCTACCTCACGTGGCAGCTTAGCAAAGAGTTTGACCATTTGTTAGTGTAGTCCTAGTGTGTTTGTCAATTATTCCAGCCTGGGTGTAGCACTTAATTCTTCAGTTTAAAAGAATAGCTTATTTCAAGTTAGAGACGTCCCCTGCTGCTGAACTAGCCTTGTGGTGTGTGTGGTCTTTGTTTTGACTAGGTGCTGGTTGGGAAAGCTTGATGCTTTGGTTTCAGAGGTCAGCTGGAGCAACTATTTGTTGAACACTGTGGTTCAAAGAAACCCAGTAGATGAAGCAAAGTAAATAATTGTCAAAGAGGCTTCATGTTTCCAGGGGGATGGAAGGAAATGTACCTGAAAACACCTGCTGTTCCTCACAATCACATGGCTCTTTGCCTTTTGGTTCTATTTCAGCTTTGTTTTGTGCCTAAGGGTTTTTAGCAGGAGAAAGCTGGTGTCCATGGCCTCTTGATTGCCCCCCCAGCAGCAGAGATCACCTGCAGCTTGCTAATCCACACGTTTCCTGGACTGTTACCTCCTGGGATCCTTGGAAAGTCATCCATGGCTGCATGCTAAGCTAAGCAAGCGCTTGCTGGAGCAGTGGGGAAAAGCCAAGTTTCACTAGGGCTAGTGAACCACAACAGTTTTCGTTCTCTTCAGCAGCACAATCCTCTCATAAAAGCAACAGTAGCGCCAGCCGTGACATGTGCACACGTTTGCGTAAGGGCCCCACAAACAAGAGAGACGGAAAGGCATGTGACGGTGGCAGCTTGTAGCTGTTAAAGCTGCCATTAATCTTTTGAGCAGGGTACGGGGCAGCACTACTCCATTTCCTGCCATCATTCTACTAAGGCAAACTCTTGCTGATGGTAGGTCATGGCACAGACTGCAGCAGTGAGGTTGCATAGGACTCAGACAGCAGGTCATGACCATACACGGATAGCAGTCAGCATGGGCACCAAGGACTATATGCCACCAAGCTTTAATCAATAATGCTTAAATTGCAGTATTTAAGTCCTGGAGCCGAGACAAAGGTCATTAGACTAGCTTAAAATAAAAACATAACCGAGGCCCATAATGGCTGATTAACACGTTAGCCCCGCAGGTGCCTTCCAAGGGGGACCCAGAAGTGCATTCTATTTATGTATGGCCCTTCCAGAAAGGAACAAGATAGCGCCCTGGCCCTTTGGGGTTTTCTGTGCAAGTTCCTGGGCTGAGTGAGGCAGGGACAGGCAAAGGAGCAGTGGCTGGGGCTTGGTGGGAATTCCCCGCCCAACACTATAGATTCCCGGCCAGCCATTCAGGCTGCCCGTCCTCATGGATGGCTTCCCCTTCCCTCCCCAAAAAGGTAGCCACTCTGTCCACTTCCCCACGGGCCTGAGGTAAGGCTATCTTCTGTGGGTGAACTAGTGTGGACTGGTCTGATTAATGCAGCTGACACCAGGGTCATCGCTGCTGCCTGTTCTAAGTGAATTGGACTGTTCTGAAGGGCTGTGACCTTTGGGGGTCTGTCTTTGTAGTTTTGTCTGAGATTAGGGCTCTTGAGCATTACCAAATAATAACAGCTGGGTCCCAGCTCCTCCCATTCTCTTTCCGCGAACATGCTTCCACCTGAGAACAAAGGCCTACATTTGTCCTCAGATGAGATCCTGCAATAACAAGCGAAGCAAATACTTGAATTTGGACAAATGTTCCCAGATATTCTTCCCCTGCCCCCCAGCCTCTTCCATCACTTCTTGTTGCTAGGAAGGTCCCAGAATTAAAGTACTGGGTGGTGCAATGCAGAAGAATGTAATGCTTGGCTGTATTCAAAAAATTCCATGTTGCGCTGGTGTGTACACAAGTGAGGAATTAAATTCCCCACGTGCATGTCCCAACCTACAGGGCAAGCTGCGTGAAGCCTGAGCTGGATGCTAGGAGTGGCTTTGTCTTCAGTATTTCTGCTGTTGATGTCAAGAATCTGGAGGGGCTTTCCCCAGGTGCCGCCATCTCTCATGAGCCTTTCGCAATGAGGCAAACAAAAACAGATGAAGTATGTGTAAATCTTCTACAGCTATCAGGGCATTGTGTTCTGTAGTTCAATTATTCCTTCCCCTCCCCCTTGCACCTTCCCCCAGCACCAGGGCTCCGTCACCAGTGGGGCCATTATTCTATTGCTTAACGTGGTGTTGGCTGTTGCTTCAATTCTGCTCCCAATCATTCCCATGCTAGTTTTGACAAGCCTAGGCCCAGCACAGACAGCAGCAACATATATGTTCTTCAAACCACCTTCTGCTGTGCCTCTACCTTGACCTCAAAGTGCTTCTCGAAGGGGGAGGAGCTTAGTTTAGTCCCCCAGCTTGTTTAGCAGCTGATTGTCAGCCCTGCAGCTACCTCCTGTTTGGGCAGCACCTTATTCAGCGAGTTAGTGCCCGTCTCGTCAACAAGACTACTTAGAGAGCATGGTGCTCCTTGTGGTCAGGAACAGGGGTAGCTTCTGGACCCATGTGCTGAAATGGGGGTGGACAGCTGCCTGGTAGGGATGAGAATAAGACCTGCCCCCCCAATTCATTTTTGCATAAACTACCTCATGGACATCAGCCCGTGACCCCCTTGGTTTGCACTGAGCCAGGCTGAGTTCAAGTTGGCAATCTGCAAGAAATGCCCACTCCTATTGCCTCCCCACCTCTCCACTGGCGTCCCTGCCTTTGATCCGGCATGCTGGCATATTCAGCTAATGGGAAGCTATCGTTTGGGTATCCAGCGGCTCACCTCTTCAAGTGCGAGCTGCAGGCTGGTTAGGACGCCGGGCAGGCCAGGTATCGCTGCCATCTGGTCAAACATTTGCTTATTGTCTCCTACCCGGCTGTTGCCACATCTAGGAAGTCATGAAAGCCCTTTTTATCCACCCTTCGCTCAGTTGCTGTGGCGCCTAATGCCATTCTCTCATCCCAGGCACTCAGAACAGATGGCACGAGAAGGCTATGGGACGCCATCAGCTGTTGTTATCTCTAGCTGATGACACGGAGTGTAAATTTTGTTGGCACTACTCCCGTCATCTGTTCTGCCGCTGCATCCCACCAGTTTTAATTACTGTAATTGAGTTATAATGAATGATTGTGCATTGCCATTGTCTGTGATGTGGCGGGGAGTCTTCTGTTCATTAGACACTTCATTTAACAACATGCCCCTCCTCGTTGCTTTGTTTATTTGGTTGAAGGGTGTCATCACTTCAAATGGCAGAGATAAAACAGTACTCGTAGTGGCTGCATTTAGATGTTTATCGTTTTTCTGTTCCCAAGAGCTGGTGCTTCACTGAATCCCGGTGGAAAATCGCAGTAATAGATAATTAATTTGGCTTAATCCCTCCAAAAACTGCAGATTGCTTTGCCTGTTGAAAACTATTAGCTGCAACTGATAAATTTAAACACACACACACACACGGCTGCCTTGTTTGACTTTTCCATGGGGGGGGGTAGTTCCTGTCCCAAAGCAACAGAATCAACAACTGGTTGCAAGTACATTTTAGCTGTGTCGCACCTAAATAGTCCCTGGGATGATATTCATTTTATGCATGGCTAGGCCTGGCAGATTTTTGGCCTTTTAACATGTGACTCGGACTAGTGCAAAGGGCTACCTACTAATATCTAGTTATATAGGGGCTTAGTGCAGGCCTTCTGCCAAATGTTGCATGGTGAAGATGAATTTTCAGTGCCATTTAGCGGTATGGCTGCATTTCCCATGCCTCCACAGCCTCTGTGCATGCTAGAAAGAGGCTTTGCATGGGGTGGAAAACACAAAAGCCATGGCCAGTGCTCAAATTGCAGGGATGGAATTGGTGGTCTTTGCCCAAGCTCCAGGCCACCAATTTGCAATGCAGCAATGTGCTGTCAGTTGCAACCAGTCATGTGGCTGGGGTTGGCTGTTCTTGACTCAGCAGGCTGTCTCTCATCCTCCAGGGGCCTTGCAAGCCCAGTTTTGGTGGAGCTCAGATGACTGCTGCGCTCTGGTCCTCCTGTCTGGTCTTCCAGCTCCATGGGTCCTGCACAGGTGCCACCACAATGAGCTGCCATTCACAGTTGCGTGGGCAAGCTGCGATCCTCCCTTCCCTGTCGGGCTGTGAGCAACAGTTAAAAATGTGGACATTTACAGTCTCATCAATGGCAGCTGTATTAACCTCCATGGAGTTGAATGGGGCATTTCACCCACTCAGGCTCTCTGCAAATGCAGACAGCTGTGGCTGCATCAGTTTATGCTCATTTCACATTGTCAGGGTATTCTCTGCAAACCATAAGGGCTAAGCTTTGCCTTTTGTTTTTAACAAAAGGTCAGCTGCTGGAGACCCTCCAACCCCCCCCCCCCCAAAAAAAAGATGGCAGGTCTCTGACCTAGCCCATTATACGCTTTGACCATGGCTGAGATTTTTCCAAAGCAACTAGAGCTTTTAGCGTGCCTTGATTTTAGGTGCTGGGCTGAACACACTGTAAAAGCCCTGATTTTGAGCAAGTCGTGAATGCCCACCCTCTGAAAATTGGGCTTCTTTAAGGGTGTCTCCAATCACGCCCCCGGGCGCCCCCCCCCCGCCCCAAATCACTAGTTTATGTTTGAAGCTCTTGGTATGTCCATGCCTTTTGGAAAATAAATATTTTTTCCAGGCAACTAGTAAAAAAGGAATGGGCCTCCTTGCCCATGGGACAGTGTCTGATTGGTATCTGAGAGCCAATGTGTTTTGGGCAATTCTGCCAGACCGGACATTCCTCATACTTAGCTTCATTTCTGCATGGCAAAATTGTGTGTTTGTGCGTGAGTGTTCTTTGAATTTGTTTATTTTAATGTCCTACTTTCCTTGGTTTCATTCCAACTATCCTCTCACTTGGCTTGAGTTGAAACTAGCAACTTGACCGGACACAATCTATCCAGTTTAGGTTTTTTTTTTTTATAAACTGAAATTGTTGAGCTGTGGTCATCTGGTTGTAGTTTTTTTTTTTTTTTTTCCCCATGTTACTTTATAATCTCACTTCATTTCAAGTTTAATGAGACTGAGCTGGTGCTGAAATCACTGTGTTGGCTCTAATATTCAGGTTGCTTTTGTTGGCTACACATTTTCATTGAGTTGTCTCCTATTACAAGAAGGCATATTGCATCACATGACCCAGCGTAGCCACATACTATAATGCCACAGATTAAAAGCTTTTCTCGGCTACACATAGTGAGTACAGTAGTTGGCAAGGCGTTGCCTGCCAGTTCTGAACTAGAAAACTATGTTCTTTCAATTCAGAAGCCATTCAGTTCACAGATTACCCAAACCATCTCCAGTACCTGCTGAACTGTTTAGAATTCAGCCAAGAGCAAATAAAGGATATCTGCAACTTGGGTGCTATAGGTCAGCGTGGTTTCCTACTAGTGCCAGCATGTACTGTACCTGCTTCTATCAAAAGCACTGCTAAGTACTGAAAGGATACATGCTAGCTCCAAGAGCAGTTATGAGCTTGATGCAAGAATCACTGGGGTGAGGTTCTATGGCCTACGTTAGGCAGCAGAGCAGACTAAATGGCCACTTCACTGTCTGATCTATTCAATGCCCTACGTTGTTTGAGTTGCATTGTGTTGAAGAGGCATAAATACCTCAAGGCTAAACTGTCGTGGAGTAGGAGAAGCTTGTCCCGTATCTGAATGATGGTTCAAAAAACTCTGCTCCAGCAATCAGAGATACTAGCTCATAGATGTCAAACTCAGGCCCACGGGCCAAATCTGGCCCGCAGTGTAATTATATTTGGCCCACGAGAAAATACCAAATGTCTACTAGAGCTGGCCCGCCGGTAGACAGCGCATGCACCGATTTCACATGTGTTTATAGTATTAAACTTTGCTTGTTCCAGATTCAATGTTTAAGCAAAACTTAAGTTTGTTTCCATATGAAAACGCTCATCGTTATATTTGATGAGAAGGAAAAACTTCCTCAATTGTAGACATTTTTTCAATAAATATCAAGGTTGGCCCGTGACTTTGTCCAAGTTTTTAATTTTGGCCCACTGTGTATTTGAGTTTGACATCCCTGTACTAGCTCATGCTAATGCAGTTCTTGCTTGTAATTAGCCAATGGTAAGATGGTTGCTGGCCATCCATGGTGATTGTCCTTCAGGGCAATGCCGGTGGAAAAAAAATCTGTGTGGTGACATGGTTGAATTAATTACGCTGTAGCTTTAGTGACCCACATTTACCATTCGCTGACACCCCCCCACCCCAATGTGGGGTGAGGGACTGAACAAAACCATCCTCCTGACGATCAGGAGGATTGCTGAAAAGGCTGTGGGTCTGAGCTGTGGGGTGGTGGTTCTGCAGATTCAACCATCCAGCCAAAAGGGCTCTCGACCAGACTTGTTCAGCGTTCTGCAGGAAGCTTAGAAAGGAAGGTGGGTCATGAAGCAGGGTCTTCCCCTGCAGCTCTCCAGGTGCAGTCGCCCCCACCAGATCGTTGAGTCAGACTAGCCTGCCTGTCTGTCCATCTGCAGGCTCAGGATGTGATTGCCAAGCCTATCACAGCAGGGCTGAGGCTCTGACATTTCATGGCTGTAAGCTCAGTGATGCCTAAGGTCATTTCTACACTAGGAGTTTTTTTAAAACATCCCCATTGTTGCATCAGCATGAGCAATGGTGAGTGCCCTAAAGGGGGCACAGCTCCTGCAGCTGCTTTCAACATCGATCATGTCTGATTGCCATGGTATAGAAAGGGCTGGGCGAGTTGTGTCCACAGTAGGGCTGTCAGGCTGGCTACCACAACAGGGAGGACTCTGAGTGGCCATGTAAAAAGAGAAGGATGAGGGGGGATTTGATAGCAGCCTTTAACTACCTGAGATTCCAGGGAGGACAGAGCTAGGCTGTTCTCAGTGGTGGTACATGACAGAACTAGGGGCAATGGTATCAAGTTGCAGTGGGAGAGATCTACATTGGATATTAGGAAAACGTTTTTCACTAGGAGGGTGGTGAAGCACTGGAATAGGTTACCTAGGGAGGTGGTGGCATCTCCATCTTCAGAGGTTTTTAAGGTGTGGCTTGACAAAGCCCTGTCTGGGATGATTTAGCTGAGGTTAATCCTGTTTTGAGCAGGGCATTGGACTAGATACCTCCTGAGGTCCCTTCTAACTCGTAAGATTCGATGATCGACATGGATGAGGCTTGCTGATGTAAGGAAAGATTCTTCTTCAAGTGGTGAGCCCTGTTGCATCCCACTGAAAGGTTACACGTTCTGCCAAACCTGGAGAATTTGGAAGTAGTTGTGTCTGTCGGTCCGCGCATGCGCCTTCGCCTTGCCTCGGTTTCGTCCGAGCCTGGCGTGTACTAGATGGGCAAGCTGCGGGGTGCAGCACTATTGTCAGTGCCCGATTACGTCCTGCTGTAGCTCCTTGAAATGCTGGGAGGTGCGCCAAGCCGGTATTCCAGGTGGGGGGAGGGGGTGGGGGGAGGGATGCTTAAGTTAGCCAGTGGCAGGTGCCAAGCTGAGGGGTGTGTGCCAAGCCCAGCCCTTGCTCAAACACAGGCAACTCTCTCTGTTTAGCAAGAATTCAGGGGGGCAGAGAAAGAAGGCAGCAGAGCTGCCGCCTAACTTCTAGCCCAGTGGTTTGGGCACTCCCCTGGGAAGGGGGAGAGCCCTGGTTCATTTCCCCTCCTGCCCCCGCCTGCAAGAGAGAAGGGACTGAAATGGTGCTGTAACCACTACACTCTGGGATATTCTGCAGGGACTGTCTCATGGTCTCCTGTTGAAGACTCTCACTTTCCCGGCAGGCTACCTTTTCATACCAGCTCACCTGTAGGAGGCCTAATCCGGCAGGCAAGGGCTGAGAGCAGTTTGGCGGAGGAGCACCTATCTTCCCTGAGTTCATGAATCACTCTGGGGCTGAGGCAGCCAGCTACCAAGCACCATTGCACATCGATGCAGGCAGAAACGTCGGTGCTTCAGGAAAACTCAATGCAAAACCGTAGCCACTGAGCAGAGAGCAGCACAGTCAGGGCTCAGTGGCAGCTGAGCAGGAGTTCTATGAATCCCTGTGGGGCTGATTCTGAGAGTTAGGCACCTGAAGTGGGAATTAGGCACCGAAGTCCGGTTATGACTGTAGTCCTCAGCTCGCTGACTCCAGCTCCCTTACAAGCGCATGAAACAGAATCCCACCAGCAAATGGGTGAGCTCAAAGTGGGCGTCAGGACCCCGCAAGGGCTCATGATTATTATTTTGGGGGGGGGGAGCTCGCAAGCTGTCAGCCCCCACGAATGCTGTGGCTATGGCTGTCAGCCCCATGCATGGCTGACAGCCAGAGACCTTCAGATATGGGTGCTGGAGAGTAGTAGCTGCTGGTCAGGTGCTCTGAAGGCAGCGCCACCCCTAGCAGCAATGCAGAAGCAAGGGTGGGTGGCCTGATATGGGGGGGCATCACAGCCTGAAATATTTTCAAAGGCGGTCCCAGAAAAGAAAGCTTGAGAACCCCTGGTAGTTACTAAATGACTGCTGCCGGTGCCCGGCTTTCCCCATGGGATTGCCCCAAGCTAACCGTAACTTCACCGCACAGGATAGCCATGCCAGTAACAAGCGGCAGGGGTCTCCCATTCCACCTTGTTTAAAGAAAGCTCCTTGCTGGATAGCGAGAGTTTCAAAAGCACTTTCCTTCAAAACGCAACCATTTATAGGCCATTCCACGTGCTTGCCCTAGTTTCCTTTGCCGCATTTGCTAATTATTAAAGCTGAACTGTGACCAAAGCAGCAGTGCTTGAGAGAGGACATGAGATAAATGAGCACATCAAATGCACACACTCCGAGGGAGATTTTCATTTGAGGGGCAGCGGCTGAGATTGTATTAATTTTTTTACGATAGATCTTTAGCCCTGTGCTTGGAGAGCATCCATCACTCTTCTGGGCTTTCTAGCAGATAATAACATTCTTGCATGCACCTAATATTTCTTTTAGGCTATGGAAAGAAGTGTGTGGTGTTTGGTTTTTTTTTTTAATGGAAGTTTTGGCTCTAGCTATGCACTGTCAGTAAATGGCTGAACTAAATAACATGTTGTTATGAATGGTACCATGTGAATGTTACTCCCCTTCCTCGCCCTTTTTTTTTTAAAAAAGGTAAATTCCAGTGGGATCAACACTACACAGGAATTGCCCCAGAGGAAGTTGGCTGTTCACCAATTCAGCTTGTAAAAACCAGATTCATTATTGCTGTTGAGCTGAGATGAAACAACTCTTTGGAATTAAAGAGTCTAATTTTGACCAGCCAACATTTTGCTACAATGAAAGTTTTTATGGTTACACATAAAAGTCAAAATGCAAAACGCTCAGCACCAGTGGGGCCAAGATGGGTGAAATGATAAAACTAATCACTCACACTCGCACAAAAATTAAATTGAAAATGTTCGTACACTTGCCAACCTAAACAAAGTTAAAAATAGCTCTAGTGAGAAGAGCAGTTTAGGATAACACCCAGAAGCTGTTGATTGTTTTGCTGACTTAACTAAGCAAAACCTGACTCCAATAGCGTTATGATTATATGGAGAAGAAAAAGACCATATGGAGCTTCAACGCCACAGTAAGCTCTTTATCAATTATATAAGGCATAGAGGCATGTCAAAAAGTGCACTTTGGAGGGGTGCATGTGTGGGTGGGATGTGGCTTGGTGCACCGTTGGGCTTTTTTCACTTTCTTCTGAAGCAGCAGGTCTTGGCCCCTTTCTAGAGCAGAATATTGGATTGGATGGTCTGGGCCATGAAAAATCCTAATTCTGTTTGTAAAGCCAAGGAAAGCAACATTATGAGCAAGGCCGTGTTGTGTGGTGGGCCAGGAACTGGGCAGGAGGGCCAGGTGACTATGACCAGCTATCCTGGGTGCTAACATTAAATTAAGCAGCAAATCGCTACCTATAAATACAATGTCACTTTCCTTTCGGCTTCCCTTCACTCCTACAACTCTTGGCTGCTCTCCTGGCACGCAGGCAGCAGTTGCTCGTCCGCTGTTCTATTCTAGCCCCTGCACCTGCCTCAGTGACCCTGTCCCATTCCATCTCCTGGTCTTCCTCATGTCCACTCTCATCCCTTACCTTACTCGGCTCCTTAACCTTGCACTCCTCCTCACCATACAAGGCTGCTCTAGTCTCTCCCATCGGAAAAGCCTACCCCCCTAGCCCCTTTGCCTCGCCAGCTACTGCCCCCCCCTTCAGCTCTAAGCTCATTGAATGTGCTGTCTACAGTTGCTGTCGGGGGTTCCTCTCCTCCCAGGCCATCATAGACCTTCTCCAATCCGGCTTCCAGCCCTCACATGCCACTGAATCTGCTCCCCCAAGGTCTCATCCTAGCCAAAGCTCAGAACCAGAACTGCTTCCTCAGCCACCTTTGACACACTAACCATGCTCTTCTGGACACCTTGGCCTCTCTGTGCTTCTGCGACTCTCCTCTCCTGGTTTGTCTCACACCTATAATCCTTCCTACAGCATGTCCATTGGAGGCTTCTTCTCCAGTTCCCTTCTGTGTGGTTCCACAGGGCTCTGCAATTGGGCCCTTTGTTTTCTGTGTCCACGCCTTATTGCTAGGTACACTCAGTGGCAAACTCGAATTCAGCAACCATCGCTGGGCTAACAATGGGCAAAGCCCCCGCTCTACTCCAGGCCTGGCTCCTTGTTTCCAAACTCAAATCTCGATCCGTCTTTCCCACACTTCCTAGTGATGTTGGGCCACCAGCTCAAGTTAAACATGGTTCAACTGCCCCAGGTCTCCCCACTACCTCCTGGCTCAATTACTGGGGGCAACACCACACTCCCACTTGTCACTCAACCACAGCCTGGGCGTCGTTATTGACACAGCCCTCGCTGGAGGTTCTCACATCCAGGTTAGGTCTAAAAATTGCTAAGGTTTTTTTTGCAGAACAGCTCTACAGTACGGATGTTCCTGCCCAGCCACACAGCTAAAAGGCTTGTCCAGGCTTTTGTTGTCTTGTGTCTCAATTATTGCACCTGTCTGGCCTTGATACATGAAATCTTGCCTCACATGTACTCATTCAAGCCCTTAAAATTCCTGCTCATGTAGTTTATTCATTCAGCTGGACTGGCCTCTCTTTCAGCTCTGCTTGACCCCCTGCAGCAATGTGTTCCAGGGAGGGGGTTGCTATCCTAGTTCAGAGGCCCCCAACCTTTTTGGCTTGCGGGCTACCAATATAATTTTTACAACCCTTTTCTGAAATGTAATCCGGCATATTTAGTGACCCTACATGGTCAGGACTGTTCATTTACATCTCCCCTACAAATTGCCCCCTGCTCACTCCCCGTCCAGCACAGCTCCCTCCCCGTCATACTGGTTCAGTACTCACCAGGCATGGGCTGTACGTAAAACATGGCAGTGGCACAGCTGCACCACTGTTGCTCTTCAGTGTAGACACTCCCTATGCCAAGGGGCGAGGTTGTCCCATCTGCGTAGGTCATCCACCTCCCCAAGAGGCAGCAGCTAGGTTGACGGAAGAATTATCTGTCATCCTAGCACTGTCTACACAAGGGGCTAAACTAGGCTGGCTTGACTATAGTTCTCAGGATGTAAATATTTCACATTCCTGAGCTGTAGCTACGCTGCTGTAACTTTTTAGTGTAGAGCAGCCCCAAATCTCTATGTCCACTTCCTACAGCACCCTGGCTTTTCCTGGGATGTAACTCATCCAAATGCTGAGCAGGAGAATTCTTCCTTCTGCCTCTCCGGGAGCAGTGAAAGAATGTTCCATCTTTGTACTATCTGCTCTGCAGTACTGCATTTTACGTGTAATCAGAGCCCCAGGCCCAGGCAGCGTCTAACAGTATGCTTTCATGTCTTACTTGAGTATCTTCTGCTTGCCGCCATCCTTTTCGCATTAGTAGCCGTTTCACTGTGGCTTTGTTTCAGCACATTCAAAGCAGCATTGCCCAAGTGTTTGTCAGCCTTGGTGCTCAGAGTGTGCTTGCTTTGTTGGAGCCTGTTTGTTCTGACTGTGTTTGCTATGACTGGGTTTGCAATTCACAGTGTGTTTGGTTTGAGGGAACTTGGTTTGTGTTTTGATGTAGTTGAAGGAGGGAGGTGTTTGTTTGCATAGGGCTTCTCTGCCTGTAGGTCACCTAAGCTGAATTTAGTTTGCATTTCTTGTTGTGCAAAAAGTCCATTTCTGTGTTGTTCCCATGTCTGAAGTGGTGCATAGGTACAAATTTCCAGCCCAGATTTCTGTACATACAAAACTACACGTGACATATATGCCCCCAATTATTGCAGGGGCTGTCAGCTGGCTGTCTCCTTAAATACTTCCATCACTTTTGCATGCACAAGTGTTAGAAACTGCACCTGTAAAACCCCGAACAGATGCTGGAATAAATGCTTGGGAGCATGTAGGCACATTCCTGAGTGCAGGATGAGCAGCGACCGATCTGAGAATGTGGCCTAAACCCATGGTTGCAGGAATGGTGTGTTCACAAAATGAACAGAGGTCAGGTTAGTAACAAGAGCAGTGATACTGCTAAGCTACATTGCTTTCTTCCTGTTCCTATGATTTATGGGGGAAGTTGCCACCCCAGTTGACATTCAGTGGACCTTAGGTGCCTAATGCTCATTTGTGTCTTTGAAAAATCTCCTTCTATGTTCTATACTTCAGATGCTTTTCAGTGGAAAAGACAAGGAATTTAATATCCTGAATTCTTACTTTGGACCCTCATGGTATTTTTGGTTTCAAATCTTCTGGCCCTATTTTGACATGCAGTCAATAGTGATGCAGACTTGTGCTCCCGCTTCTGTCACAGACAAAGATCTCATGTTCAGCGGTGTGCATTGCTGGCTGGCCTCTAACACCTGCCCCTGGCAGACTGCACAGGTTAGAAAGGCACTGAACAGTAAGAAAAAAAGTTAAAAATATGGTGCAAAAGTTCTAGTAACACCGAATCAAAAATACTAGCCATGATTTCTGCCAGTTGTGTGTGTGTGATTGGGGTTTAGGCAGCTGATAACCTCTGGTCATTTTGGTTCTCGTTGCCAGTTAGCAGCACTGTTTCCATTATAATAAACTTACCAGGAACAATTCCTCATGTGTTTTGGGCATCACTGAGCTGCCATCAATACCAGGCACATGTCCTTATGCCTTGTCTTTTTTTTCTTGAACAAATTTAAGTCGATTGGCCAATGCATGGGAAATCCTACTTATGAGTTCTTTTTTTCTTCTTCATCTTCTTTTGATGAAGTTGCCTTTAGTAATTTTCTTTTACACTGATTTAGAATATTGTGGGAGTTCATGACCTTAGAAAATACTTTTAGGAATACTTTGACACAGAGTAACTGTATTACTTAAGCGTTACTTAACTTAACTACCTAATTAATGCAAACAACAAGTAAAGTTCAAACAATGGGGAATGAAGCACTTGCGATGCAAGCAAAGACAGTTCCAGCAACTGTCATAGGCGGAAAGAAGGAACTGAAGGGGCGTAGGGCCAGCAATGCCTCATACTGCAGCATATGTGCAGGGCTCGGGGCGGTGTGCTGGAGTCAGCCCTGCAGGATCTGCTAAGGGGAAAAGAGTTCCAGTAACCATGCACGGAGGAGTGCACATACCTATAATGGAATGGACATGAGCAACAGATCTTGAAGAA
>ML675644.1:21081638-21168686 GCA_007922155.1 Mesoclemmys tuberculata | reverse complement strand
AAGAACAGTAGGTACTGGTAAGTAATCCTCTTTTCCTTATTCTGATGCTGGCATGATTCCAGGTGGATGTCTGTGCACCTTTCTCTAATCATTACTGCAGATGATCCAAAAAATTGTCCATTCGCTTTTGTCAATAAAAAAACAAAATAATTCAATGACTCTTTGCCATGGTTCCCAACTTGCTTTAATTGCTACACCTTACAAAACCATGGTCGAATCAGCATCAGGGAAAGCTGCTGCTCAGTTGAGTTGCAACTAAATAAGGAAGTACCTTAACTAAATTGTGGGAGGAGGCCAGCATTGTGTCTACACACAAAATGCCTAATTCACACTCAGTGCTGACTGGCTCTTATTTTTAAGAGCATTAAAAATTGTACATCAAGATTGCTTGAATAAACCGGCTTCCACTTTTTCTGAAAAAGCCTTTCTGACCCTATATTGTCCCTCAGCAGTTGACTGTGGAGTCAACACAAATGTGAGAGCAGTTTTCGGGTTGGCTGACAGTGTTGGGTCATTTCCCTAATTGGTTAATTTCCCAGGCAATGGGAGAGAGACTTTTTTGACAAGAACATAACGCTATTTCCATCAAGGCTGAGTGGATGCTCGAGTGTGCTGCTGGGAGTGGAGCCCACAAGTTTCTGTGTAACTGGTTCAGTTTTGAGACTCAGGTTGTTTAGCTTAGAGGAAATGCATGATAATTCTGCAGTCACACACGCCTGCGTCCTTCTGCGCAATGGCCCCAAGGTGTGTAATCCAAGGTTGCTTGGCTTATGTTGAGTTACAAAGTCACTGGCTTATGCCAGTCCTACTTCTAGCACACATACGACCACTACTTCTTTTTAAATCTACGTCCTCACTGATAGATGCATTATCTATCTGCATCTATCAGGGAAAGTGTGACTAGGAGAAATACAACTTTAATTTGTGAGAGTGTGCTTGTCAGGAAAATAATCTAACTTAATTGCTCCAGACTGGAGACTCAGCCATCCATTGCTCTACATGCAGGTCCTTTGTCACGTAATGCAGTCAAGAGTCTTGCAAATGGACCAGGCATGACTTAGAGGGGTTCTGGGTACTAGAGACACCTTTGATGCCTGATCAGCCACAGTGAAGGCAGCTCAGCCACAGAAAACACTCTGAAGGCTCTTGAGGAGAGACAAAGTGTGTGGGGCATCAAACCGCGCAAGTGCTAGGGGTGTTGTACTGATGAGAAAAGCAAAGATGTTGCCAGCCCCAGACGATTTCCTCCAGTTGCTGACTTTGACATTAATGTCCCACTTCCTTGCTGCTGCGACCAACAGAAATGATACTGTAAGAAACCTTTCAGAGGCTAAGTAAGGCCGCACGCTTATAAAGAAATACCTTGGTTGATAATTGGTATTTCATGCGTGTAAATTTGACAGAGGTTAATTAACAGTTCATTTAGCCAATGGAAGCACTAAACCCGAGTATGTTAAAAGGTCTTGTGTGCTGAGGCCTGGTCTACACATCAAACTTGGATCAGTTGAACTACATCCCTTGGGGCTGTGAAAAATTGCATGCCCTGAGAGCCAAAGTTAAGTTGACCTAACTCCGGCTTTAGATGAGGGTATAGCACTGGCAGAATTCTTCTGTCAATCTAGCCTCTGCCTCGCAGTGAGGGGAGGGAGAGACCCCCGTCCCTTCATGACAGAAGAGTCTACATTGTGGCATGGCCGTGGCACAGCTGCAGTGTAGCCATGCCTTACTGCGGCACATTGATGGCACATCACGTACATACACTGCACCTGCTCCTTGCATGGGTATAAAAACAGTGTGACGTGAGGCACTGCTTAAGCTAATAGAGTAGAGACCCACCAGCCCGCTAAGGTATGTATGCCCACCCTCCCACTCCCCCACCCCCTGTGGTGCTCCATACCCCCAAGCAAGTGCTATTTTAGCAACTGCCAGAGCCTGTCCCTGCTGTGTGTAGCTACACATCTCACCGTGGACACAGCCTACGTCACTGCAGCATGTAGCTGCACTGCACCGCTATGCTGCTGCCCATGCAGACAAGGCCTATGCAGCCGCGGGCTAACCATCATCAGAGAGGCAGAACATGAAAGTCAGTTGAGCCAGCTCTTTATCATGCACATTTAAGGCTGTAATTTGAGTTGCTCCAGGCCTTTGGCCTGCAATGCTGATTTGCATTATTGCAGTTGACTGCACGATCTTGATACACATACACACACACACACACACACACACACACACACACGAAAGAGTTCCTGCACCATGCTTTTGGGCTGACAAGGACTGTGTGTCATGTTCTGATGTTCACATTCTTTTTCTTGATGCAATCAGCAGGCCAAACCATTTGTGCTGAGCCAACAGCACACAGGGTACAGCACTCCATTTTAAAGGGCCGACTGGACCATCTCCTTGGGTAATGGAACCTGTTCTTTTTGTTTTTGGTGGGGGGAGGGAGGGTTTGTGGTGGCTGGGTCTCATAGCCATTAAGGTCGTAAGGGACCATCATGATCAACTGGTTGGACTTCCTGCACAGTGCAGGCCACAGAACCTCACCTGTAATAGACACAACCTAAGACTGAGTTATTGAACGCCTCACAGCATGATTTAAAGCCTTGACGTTACAGAGAAGGTACCATTTACACCTCCAAGTCACTCGTGCCCCCTGCTGCAGAGGAAGGTGAAAAAAATCCCAGGGTCTCTGCCGATCTGACATGGGGGAAAATTCCTTCTTGACCACATATATGGTGCCCAGTTAGAGCTGGAACATGTGGACAAAATCCATCAGCCAGGGAAAGCATGCTATGTAGTAACTATGCCACCGTCTCCTGCTTTAAAATGGGGGGATGTTGTGAGGGGTGGGCTGGGGGCCATCTGCCCTGTAGTTCTGCAAACAGGACTAAGAAAAATGCTGGGTGCCCCCTGAGGAGGGGGGGGGAACATAAATCAGTGCTGTTCAAAGTCATTGCAAGGGACATTCAATTGACGCTTTGTTTTAAAAGGGGCTAATGCACCATTTTCAAACACAAACCCCACTGGGACGTACTCTGCAAGCTGCTTTGCTCATTCATAGCTTCAAGTGCAGTGCAGCACAAAGGGGCCCTAGAAGCCCTGGGTCGGGCTGATGAGGATCCCTACCCAGTCGGCTCTCTGAGGCGCCCTCCATGCAGTAATGGGGCAGGGAGGGGGGTAGGGGTGTGGCCAAAGGGCTGACAAAGGGGGGGGCTTGTTGTGGGGGCCTGATGGCTGGGGTTCCCCCCCCCCCAGATATCTGTCATTGCTGTGGATGTAAAGGGAAGTAGGCAGTGACGGGGGGGTGCCAGCAAACACGATGGCACAGGCCACAAATGTCTCTCAGTGGGCCTGCACAAGGGCTGAGCATCACAGGACAGCTGCTGGATGGATGACTTAGGACAGGTCCTTCCCAGCCCCAGGTCAGGTGGGAGCAAAGGTGGCATAGAGCGCTTAGTGCCTGGGCTCGTTAGCTAGCCCTCATGTATAAATGGGGAGGTAGAGCCCATCCCCCGGCATGCCATGACAGCGTGGCATGTCATTGCCACGCTGCACCACATCAGTGAGCTCCCACATGGATGGCGGCACTGTATTCCTACGATCCCGTGTGATTTGTTAGCTGAGCACGTGTCACCCTCCCCCCTGCAGTGTGCGAGTCACAGCGCCCAGCGAGTTTAAAATGCTTCCTCGCACCACGAAGCAGCTGTGCTGCGCTCAAGGCGTATTGAAACAGTGTGCCACTACGAACTGGTTTTGTATCCCAATTTTGGATGTGTAAATAGACGGCAGTGGCGTAATCCATTAATGTGGGTGGCCTTACACTGCACGTGTATACAGATGTATTATGCCACTGCATGGCCTATCTATATGAGCCAGCTAGCTGGCAAAACACACAGATGGATGTGTTATTTATGAATGCTCGTTACTGCAATCAAATACTGGTCAATACACTGTGCATTAACGTGGCTGTGGAAATCGGTGCAGCTAAGTGGGTTAGTGGTGAGAAAATAGTTCAGCAAGAAATGGGCCACATTTTCCTATTACTGAGGATATGTTTCTCCTTCGAGTGGTTGCTCATATGCATTCCACTTAGGTGTGTGTACGCCCTCGTGCACGGCCAATCGGAGAACTTTTACTAGCAGTCCCTGCAGGGGCCGGTCCAGTGACCCCGTAGTGTCGCCGCCATGCGGCGGCACAACCGTCGCTGTCGGCCCCTCCCCTCTTCAGTTCCTTATTTCCGCCCGTGACGGTCAGTCGAGAACTAACCCTGCTCTTCTCAGGTTTTTGTTTCGCCTTAAAAGTGAGTATTTAGTTAGTAGTTCGCCTCGAACTAAGTTAGTTTTCAGTTAGAAAGGTTTTTGTAGTTTAGTTAGGGAGCCTTCGGGCTCAGACGCCCGCGGCTATGCCCGGCGCGTCCGGCTTCAAGCCATGCGCTAGCTGCGGGAAGGCTTTCCCAGCTAGCGACCCCCACGACAGTTGCCTTCGGTGTCTGGGGGAACAACATCGGCGAGACCGATGTAAAATTTGCAAGTCCTTCAAGCCTCGGACTCAAAAGGACCGAGAAGTGAGGCTGAAGGCATTCCTAATGGAGACCGCGCTCAGCCCGGCGTCCGAGCCCACGCGGTCCACCACGGCACCGAGTGTGTCCTCGGTGCGGAGCGCACCCCCAGCACCGGGGAGCACGGTGCCGAGGAAGAAGAAGAAGCGCCGCCCGCTGGAGCGGCACCGCAGGAGCGGCCGGGGTCGAGCACGGAGGTGCGTCCCCTGGACCGGCCGCCAACCCCGGCACCGGGTCCGACGCCTTCCAAAGAGGTCTCCCCGACTCGCGCGAGCGAGGGACCCATCGTACGGACTCCCTCCACACCGGAGTCAATCGAGGCGGCACGAATCTTGATGACCTTGCCCACGCCTCCGGCACCCCCTCGCATGAGGGGCCCAGAGTCTGTGTCCCGGGGCAAACCCATGCTGGGTGTCCCCGAAGGGTGGGCGGCATCGGCACCGGATGTCCAGCCGCCCACCATCGCCATCGCCCGACGCCGAGGATCCGAGCCCGGAGGCTCCTCTCCCCCTTCGTCGTCGGAGGACACCCGCCGCCGCTCCCGCCGCCGCTTCAGCTCCGGCTCCAGCTCCAGCCCGGCACCAAGCCGGCGCGCTCGGCACCGTTCCCCGGCACCGAGGAAGAGGCCACGAAAGGCCTCTCTGCCCCGGCGCAGATCGTCCTCGTCCTCGGGATCGTCCCGCAGACGAGGCAGACGACGTCGCTCCTCCGACTCTTCCTCGAGTAAGCCACGGAGAGTCTCTTCCCGGCACCGCCGTCGCCTTCCCCGCAATCCTGGCTCGGGATCCCGGACCCGCCGCCAGGAGCAAGAGCCCTCGCCGGTACCGCAACCTGCACCGACGCAGCCGGCACCGTTTCCTCCGGTACCGCAGACCCCGGTGCCGCAGGTACCCCTTCCCGCGGTGCCGGCACCGACACCGCCTGCAGCGGTGCCGGCGTTGCCCTCGGCACCGGCGCTGCCTCTGAGCTGGACCCAAGGGCCCTGGCAGTGGCCAATGTGGGCCCAATGGGCGGCTCAAATGGGGCAGGGAACTATGCCAGCCCCTGCCTCGGTCACCCACTCTCAACAAGCACCTTCGGTGCAGGAGGGTGACCGATCCTTTTCCTCCCAGGAGGAGGACCCCGGGGAGGGCCCCTCCACAGGACCCCGCCACCCCTCGTACTCATCGTCCCCTTATGAGGCGGTCATAAGGGACCAAGGGGCCCCACTCATTGATTTTAAGGCCCACCAAGAACTCCTGAAACGGGTGGCCTCGAACCTGGAATTACAGGTCAAGGTTCTAGAAGAAGAGGTGGACCCCCTCTTCGGACGGGTGGGGACCCAAGGCCCTTCTAGAGTTGCCCTCCCCATTCACGAAAGGGTCCTACGCCTAGCCAAGGCAGTATGGCAGACCCCTGCCTCGGTCGCCCCCACGTCTAAGAGCACCGAGAAGAAGTATTATGTGCCAGCCGAGAGGCACGAATACTTATACGCGCACCCTCCCGCGGGCACCTTGGTGGTAGAGGCTGCCAACCAGAAAGACAGGCAGGGTGCACAGAGCGCCTCCCCTAAAAACAAAGCGGGCAGGAGACTAGACCTTTTTGGCAGGAAGGTCTACTCCACAGGGGCGCTCCAGCTCAGGGTAGCCAACCATCAGGCTCTCCTGGGCAGATATAATCTAAACTTATGGGACTCCTTGAAAAGGTTCTTGGAGTCTCTGCCTCCAGACCAGGCCGCTGACTTTGCCATGGTCCTGGAGGAAGGGGTGACAGTAGCCAGTGCAGCCTTACAAACTGCTTCTGACGCTGCGGACACGGCCAGCAGGGCTATGGCCTCCGCTGTTGCTATGCGGCGGGCAGCGTGGCTGCAATCTACTGAACTGTCCCAGGAGGTGCAGCACTCCATTCAAGACCTGCCGTTTAATGGAGCCGCCCTCTTCTCGGAGAGGACGGACGAGAAGCTGCATGCCCTAAAAGACTCAAGGACGACGCTACGCTCCTTGGGCCTTTACACACTCCAGGTGGCAAGACTGCAAGCACGCCAACAGCTGCATCAACCGCCGCAGCGGCACCAGCAGCAGACTAGGCCTCCGCCTAGGCCCTACCCCCCTCCCAGGGGTCGGGACAGGAACAGGGGCGCAGGACGGCGCGACCAACCTGCGACCCCCTCGTCTTCCTTCAAAGGTCCCTCCCGGGGCCCCAAGGGCAAAAGACAATTTTGACATTGCGCCCGAGGGTGGTACCCCTTTACGTTCCTTGGGCCACCCCCCGCCTTTCCGGGACAGGCTAAGACCATACATCAGCCTATGGCGGGAGATAACATCGGACCAATGGGTCCTCAGCACCATCCGCTGGGGCTATGCCCTCCAGCTGCTGGCTACTCCCCCCCACTCCCCCCTCCCCGTCCCTTTTCAGGGACCCATCTCACGAGCATGTACTCCGCCAGGAGGTTCACACCCTCCTTCTCAAAGGTGCCATAGAAGTGGTTCCACCACTCGAGGTGGGGAGGGGATTCTACTCAAGGTATTTCCTCGTCCCCAAGGCAAAAGGAGGCCTCAGACCCATACTGGACTTGCGCAAATTCAACAGGTTCATAAAAAAGCTCAAATTCCGCATGGTCTCCCTAGCGTCCATCATCCCAATACTGAACCCAGGGGACTGGTTCACCGCCCTCGACCTGAAGGATGCGTACTTTCACGTCTCCATCCTTCCCGCCCACAGGAAATTCCTAAGGTTTACGGTAGCTGGTGGCCACTACCAATTTACGGTCCTCCCCTTTGGCCTAGCCTCATCCCCTAGGGTGTTCACGAAGTGTATGGCAATGGTGGCGGCCTCCCTGAGGCGCAAGGGGGTCCAAATCTTCCCATACCTGGACGATTGGCTGATAAGGGGCAAGACCAAGTCGCAGGTGCGCGAGGCGGTCTCCCTCGTCCAAACCACCTGCCATACCCTGGGGCTGCTCATAAACGAGCAGAAGTCAACGCTATATCCAGTACAGGACATAGAGTTCATAGGGGCTCGCCTGGACTCGGTGCGGGCCAAAGCCTCCCTCCCACGCTCGAGGTTCGAGGCCATGGCAGTGATAATTTCGCAACTCCAGAGGTGTCCCATGACAACAGCCAGGCAGTGCCTACGGCTGCTAGGCCACATGGCCTCCTGCACTTATGTAGTGGGGCTGGCCCGCCTCAGACTCAGGCCCCTCCAGAGCTGGTTAAAGAAAGTGTACATGCCCAGCAGGCATGCCCTGAACAGGGTGGTAACAGTCCCCCCTGCGGTGTTGGGGTCACTGAACTGGTGGCTGGACCCCAAAATCGTGTTGAAGGGAATTCCCTTCAGGGCACCCACCCCCTCGATCACTCTGATCACGGACGCCTCAGACCTGGGGTGGGGAGCCCATATCACTGATGGCCTAACCACACAGGGCCTCTGGTCCCGGAGGGAGACTGCCCTCCATATCAATGTAAAGGAACTGAGGGCAGTCAGACTGGCTTGCAAAGTGTTTCGCCACGCTTTATTCGGGAGAATGGTACAGGTGTTGACAGACAATACCACCGCAATGTACTACATCAACAAGCAAGGGGGAGCGCACTCCTCGCTACTGTGCCAGGAGGCGCTTCGACTTTGGGACCTGGCGGTGAGACGCAACTTCTGTTTAACCGCCTCTCACCTCCCGGGGGCCAGGAACGACGAGGCAGATCGCCTCAGCAGGTCGTTTCTTCCCCAACACGACTGGTCTCTTCACCCGGAGGTGGTCGCTATGATCTTCCGCGAGTGGGGTGTTCCCCACCTGGACCTGTTCGCGTCAGCCTGGAATGCGAAGTGCCCGAGGTTTTGCTCGCTCAGGGGTCACGAGCCGGGCTCCGTCTCCGACGCGTTCCTGATCGAATGGACGGGGGGCCTCCTGTACGCGTTTCCCCCCCTCCCGCTCCTGCCCAGGGTCCTCTTGAAAATCAAGAGGGACAGAGCGGACATCATCCTGATCGCCCCAACGTGGCCGAGACAGTACTGGTTTTGCCTGCTCCAAGACCTGTCAGTCGCTCCCCCGATCGAGCTCCCGAAGAAACCGGACCTTCTCTCCCAAGACAACGGTCGCCTGCTGCACCCCAACCTGGACTCCCTACACCTGACGGCCTGGAGACTCTCTGGCTAACGGAGGAGGAGAGAACCTGCTCGGAGCAGGTCCAACATGTGCTCCTGGGAAGCAGGAGGCCCTCCACCCAAAGCGCATACAAAGCCAAGTGGAGGAGGTTCACCTGCTGGTCGGAATCGCGGGGCATAACCCCCGGTATGTCTTCCGTGCAGGCGGTCCTGGACTACCTGCTGCACCTCAAACAACAGGGGTTGGCGTTGGCTTCCCTAAGGGTCCACTTGGCAGCCATCTCGGCTTTCCACCAGCCGGTGGAGGGGAGGTCCCTATTCTCTCACCCCATGTCGGTGAGGTTCCTCAGGGGAATCGAGAGGCTGTATCCGCAGGTCCGTGACCCGGTGCCTCCCTGGGACCTGAACCTAGTCCTTGACAGACTGACGGGGCCCCCCTTTGAGCCCTTGGCCACTTGCCCCCTGCTGGTCTTGTCCTGGAAGGTGGCCTTCCTTGTGGCCATCACTTCCGCCAGGAGGGTCTCCGAGCTGAGAGCCCTGACCTCGGAACGCCCCTATATGGTGTTCTTCCGGGATAAGGTACAACTTAGGCCTCACCCAGCTTTTCTACCTAAGGTAGTCTCTAGGTTCCATTGTAACCAGGATATTTTCCTCCCTGTGTTTTTCCCAAAACCGCACGGGTCCGAGGACGAGAGGAGATTACACACCCTCGACGTGAGGAGGGCGCTGGCGTTCTACCTCGATAGAACAAAGCTGCTCCGCAAGACCACCCAGCTCTTCGTCGCAGTGGCAGAGAGGATGAGAGACTCCCCAGTGTCATCACAAGGCATCGCCAAGTGGATCATCGCCTGTATCCGGCTGTGCTACGAGAGTGCGGGTGTCCAGCTTCCCGGACCAGTGATGGCGCACTCGACAAGGGCCCAGGCCGTGTCGGCGGCCTTCCTGGAGAGGGTTCCCCTGGAAGACATCTGCAAGGCTGCCACTTGGTCTTCTGTGCACACCTTTGCCACGCACTACGCTATCGTCCAGCAGTCCTGGGACGATGCTCGCGTAGGCAGCCCGACGTTGACTCCTACCCGCCTCCAGGTAAGGCTTGTTATTCACCTAAGTGGAATGCATTTGAGCAATCCCCCCAAAAGAGAAAACATAGTTACTTACCAGTAACTGTTGTTCTTCGAGATGTGTTGCTCATATCCATTTCACACCCACCCTCCGTCCCCGCTGTCAGAGTTGGCAGAAAGAAGGGACTGAAGAGGGGAGGGGCCGGCAGCGACGGTTGTGCTGCCGCATGGCGGCGACACTATGGGGTCGCTGAACCGGCCCCTGCAGGGACTGCTAGTAAAAGTTCTCCAATTGGCCGTGCACGAGGGCGTACACACACCTAAGTGGAATGGATATGAGCAACACATCTCGAAGAACAACAGTTACTGGTAAGTAACTATGTTTTAAATCCTAGCTCTAGGAAAGGGTCACCAGCAAGGTAAAGCAGAGTAGTAATACATGGGAATGCAAGGAGCGGCTGAGAGCAGCGTGTTTATTACAGGTTAGCTATGTGCCGAGCTGAGGCTTCGTCTTAATTCTGTATTTTGTGACCTTAGCCGCCCTTCCCGCCCTCTCTCTCTCTTCCCCCCGCCCCCAATCTTTTATTCAGCTGTTGTGTCTTGTGTGTCTACACTGTGAGCTGTCTGGGGCAGGGCTCATCCTGTTGGTTATTTCTCTGTACAGCACATGACACACATGGGCCCTGATCTTTGCTTGGGACCTTGAATACTACTTCTTCCACTACTATTACATGTCCATATTCTGGTTTAGACAAACAACGGGGGTTGTACTTGGTGTTTTGGAACAAATATGAGCGTCTCAGCTTCTGCCACACAAGGAGGTGGCAGTAAACGGGTAGGTTTCCTGACGCTTGTAGACGCATGCAGCAGTGTTTCTGCGGGCTATTTCGGGTGTCCTTCTGAGCGCTAAAGCACTTTTAAACCAGGCTGCAGTGCCAAGTGTTTGCAGATTTATCTGGTCCCAGGGCAGTTGACCCGGGAGGTGGAGGAGGGGGGGGAGCACCCACTGATCACATGCTTGATGACACCTTGTAACAGAGCAGGGGCACCTGATCTAGTCCATCCAAGGAACAGCAAGGAGCAAATGAGTGCCAAGATGCCAGGCTGTAAAAAAGCTACAACTAGGGCGACGTCGCTCTTTGCAAACCCCCTGTGGAGATGCCAGAGTCCTCATGCTGGTGCCTTCAGTCGTGAACGTTCACATGACGTCTCTAAAGCCAGCCCGCTAGGAACCAGCACCATTAGAGTTAGGGCTGACCACATCCAAAATGTGCTGGCGTGAGGGTCTGGCCCCATGATGTGAGGCTGAGCCCTTCTCTCACGGGGGCAGAGGTTGATGGCTTCACTCACATTTACTCACACCTTCCAGCCACCGGCCAAGTGCCCACTGAAGTCAATAGACAGAACTAAGGGCAGAGTTAGGTCCTACCTCAACGATTTAAATTAACAATTAAACAATTAAAATTTTAATTTTAACATCAGTTCTTAAGCCCCATTGACTTCAGTGGATGTTAAGTATAAGCATGAAGTTAAGCACATGCTCTGCTGAATTGGGGAGTGAGGAGGAAATATATCAGCTTAAGCTCCCCCGCCTACTCCAGGGCCAGGCTCCAGGGGGGCCTTACCCACAGCACCAGGTGCTTAGGCACCTAACTCCCATTAAACTGCAAGAGAGAAAGGTGCCTTCCTGCCTTTGTGAATCCCATTCGAAGAGAGCAGGCAGTGGAGGGGCCCCGGCTGCCCCTCACCCCCACGCCATCCAGCAGGATTGATGGGCCAGGCCTGGGGCAGGGAGATGAACCTCACACAAGGGGGCAGGGGTGCACGTACGGCATGGCTCTGCAGCACCCAGCACTGTGAATGGCAGCGAAACATCGTGGGCTAGCCCTGAGCAACCCCCGCGTGGCACGAGCACGGCAAAGCCTTGGGAGAAGCAGGACAACACCCTCGAATGGGACAGAGCAGGCCTGGCATTCTGGGGCTGGCTCTACCAATCCATTCTCCACTCTGGGCTGCTGTTTCTCTGCCCTCTGTTTTGTCTGCTTCCCTCTGCGGGGCAAGGAGGTGTATAGCACCTAGTACGCTGGGGCCCTGACTTCAGCTCTGGCCTCAGAGACTCTAAAGTCAGAAGGTATTATGATCATCTACTCTAACCTCCTGCACTGCACAGGCCACAGAACGTCACCCATCCACTCGGGCAATAGACCCCCTAACCTATGACTGTGTGATTGACGTCCTCAAATCATGGTTTAAAGACATCAAGATACAGAGAATCCACCAGCAAGTGACCTGTGCCCCATGCTGCAGAGGAAGGTAGAAAGCTCTCAGGGCCTCTGCCAATTTGCCCTGGCGGAACATTCCTTCCCGACCCTAAATATGGTGATCAGTTAAACCCTGAGCATGTGGGCAGGACGCACCAGCCAGACACCTGGAAAGAACTCTCTGTAGTAACTCTGAACTCACCCCACCGAACATCCCTTCACAGGCCACTGGCATATAGAATATTAGAGTTGGAAGGGACCTCAGGAAGTATCTAGTCCAACCCCCTGCTCAAAGCAAGACTATCCTCAGCTAAATCATCCCAGCGACAGTTTTGTCAAGCCGCAGCTTAAAAACCTCTAAAGATGGAGATGCCACCACCTCCCTAGGTAACCCATTCCAATGCTTCACCACCCTCCTAGGGAAAAACATTTTCCTAATGTCCAACCTAAAGCTCCCTCACTGAAACTTGAGACCGTTGCTCCTTATTCTGTCATCTGCCACCACTGAGAACAGCCTAGCTCCATCCTCCCTTGAACCCCCTTTCAAGTAGTTAAAGGCTGCTATCAAACCCCCCCTTCATTCTTCTCTTCTGCGACTAAACAGGCCTAGTTCTTTCAGCCTCTCCTCATCAACTTGTGCTCCAGCCCCCTAATCATTTTTGCTGCCTTCCACTTACTCTCTCCAACTTGTCCACATCCTTTTTGTAGTGGGGGGCCCAAAACTGGACACAATATTCCAAATGCAGCCTCACCAATGCCAAATAAAGGGGACTAATCACTTCCCGCAATCTGCTGGCAATGCTCTTACTAATGCAGCCCAATATTGCCGTTAGCCTTCTTGGCAACCAGGGCACACTGCTGACTCATATCCAGCTTCTTATCCACTGTAACGCCCAGATCCTTTTCTGCAGAACTGCTGCCTCGCTTGTCGGTCCCCAGTCTGTAGCTGTGCATGGGATTCTTCCATCCTAAGTGCAGGACTCTGCACTTGTCCTTGTTGAACCTCATCATCTTTCTTTTGGCCCAAACCTCCAATTTGTTTAGGTCCTTCTGTATCCTATCCCTTCCTTCCAGGGTATCTACCACTCCGCCTAGCTTAGTGCCATCTGCAAACTTGCAGAGGGTGCAATCTACCCCCTCTTCCAGATCATTAATGAAGATGTTGAACAAAACCAGCCCCAGGACCGACCCCTGGGGCACTCCACTTGTGACCAGCTGCCAGCTAGACATGGAGCCATTGATCTAGCCAGTTCTCTATCCATTTTATAGTCCATTCGTCCAACCCATACTTTTTTAACTTGCTGATGAGAATACTGTGGGAGATGGTATCAAAAGCTTTGCTAAAGTCAAGGTATATAATGTCCACTGCTTTCCCCTCATCCACAGAACCAGTCACCTCTTCATAGAAAGCAATCAGGTTGGTCAGGCATGACTTGCCCTTGGTGAATCCATGTTGACTGCTCCTGATCACCTTCCTCTCTTTCAAGTGCCTTAAAATGGATTCCTTGAGGACCTGCTCCATGATTTTTCCAGGGATTGAGGTGAGGCTGATCGGCCTATAGTTCCCTGGATCCTCTTTCTTCTCTTTCTTGAAGATGGGCACTATATTTGCCTTTTTTCAGTCATCAGGGACCTCCCCCTGTTGCCACGAGCTTTCAAAGATAATAGCCAATGGCTCTGAAATCAGCTAACTCCCTCAGCACCCTTGGGTGCATTGCATCTGGCCCCATGGACTTGTGTATGTCCAATCTTTCTAAATAGTCTTGGACCTGTTCCTTCAGCACTGCGGGACGTTCACCTCCTCCCCATTCTGTGCCGCCCAGTGCAGTAGTCTGGGAGCTGACCTTGTCTTTGAAGACAGAGGCAAAAGAGGCATTGAGTACCTCAGCTTTCTCCACATCCTCTGTCACTAGGTTGCCTCCCCCATTCTGTAAGGGGCCCACACTTTCCTTAATCTTCCTCTTGTTGCTAACATACCTGTAGAAACCCTTCTTGTTCCCCTTCACATCCCTTGCTAGCTGCAACTCCAATTGCGCTTTGGCCTTCCTGATTTCATTCCTGCATGTTCGAGCAGTATTTTTATAATCCTCCCTAGTCATCTGACCAAGCTTCCACTTCTTGTAAGCTTCTTTTTTGTGTTTAAGCTCACCAGTGACTTCTTTGTTAAGCCAAGCTGGTCGTCTACCGCACTTACTATTCTTTCTGCACATCGGGATGGTTTGTTCCTGTGCCCTCAATAAGGTTTCTTTAAAATACAGCCAGCTCTCTTGGATTCCTTTCCCCCTCATATTAGCCTCCCAGGGGATCCTGCCCATCAGCTCCCTGAGGGAGTCAAAGTCTGCTTTTCTGAAGTCCATGGTCCATATCCTGCTGTTCTCCTTTCTTCCTTTTGTCAGGAACCTGAACTCTATCATCTCATGGTCACTGCTGCCTAGGTTGTTTCCCACTTCTACTTCCCCTACCAAATCTTCCCTGTTTGTGAGCAGCAGGTCAAGAGCAGCACGGTCCCTAGTTGGTTGCTCCAGCACTTGCACCAGGAAGTTACCCGCAGCACAGTCCAAAAACATCCTGGATTGTTTGTGCTCTGCTGTATTGCTCTTCCAGCAGATGTCAGGGTGATTGAAGTCCCCCATGAGAATCAGGTCCTGTGAACTGGAAACTTTCCCTAGTTGACTAAAGAAAGCCTCATCTACCTCATCCTCCTGGTCTGGTGGTCTATAACAGACACCCACCACAACATCATCCTTATTGTTCTTGCTTCTAAGCTTAACCCAGAGACTCTCAACTGGCGTATCTTCAGTTTCATACTGGAGCTCAGATCAATTATAGTGCTCTCTTACATACAGTGCAACTCCTCCACCCTTTCGCCCCTGCCTGTCCTTCCGGAATAGCTTATACCCATACATGTATACTACCAACAGTAGTCACAGATTAGTTAATTGCCAAACTAGGCTGTTCCATCATACCATCCCCTCCATAAACAGCATACTCAGTCTTGAAGCCAGCTAGGTGTTTTTCCCCCACTGCTCCCCTTGGAAGGCTGTTCCAGAACGTCACTCCTCTGATGGTTAGCCTGTAGGTGCTATTGTAAAGCAAATAATAAATTGCAACATGGAACCAAAAATGTGTCTCAGCAACGCGGCGCCTAAGGCTTGGTCTCATTTCCCCTCAAAGGAATCTATATGTCTAGTTGCACTTTCCCAGCTATACATTATCAATTCCCTTCTTGAAGTGGTTATCTGAGTGCCCAGTGGCGTCTACAGATGCTATTTAAATTCATGCCACTGATATTTTCCTGATAGTTCAGATATTAAAAATAGATGAAAAGGTATAACATTTCAAAGTAACGGTGACACTGGCTTCTTTATTATGGTAGAAGGAAAGGGGGGTGGGGTGGGCATAAGCAAATGTGCTGGGTGTCCACCAGGCAAAAAGAAAGCAGGTATCTAAACCTTTGTCTTAACCTTGTAAGGCCAGCCTGCCACAGCACACTTGGATTATTTATGCCCGTCTATTACCTTTGAATAAACCGTGAAGGCACTGAGTGCTTTCAACTTGGTCTCCGGTAGGATAAGAAATTTTAAAAGTCAATATGTTGCTAAAAAAACACAGAGTTTCAACGCAAGATAAAGATCAAAGCTGGAAAGGTCAAAGCATAAAATGTAATATCACAACCAAGATAAAAGTAGGCGTGTAGCATGGCCCCCAGACGGCTCCTTCTCCTGAGATAGCTTGCAAAGGCGAAGGCTGCAGCAGTGGGCAAACTGCCGTGCCGCTGAATGCTGGGGCAATGATTGACATCCGTTCCTATTAAAATCTCTGCTGCAGACTTCAGAAAAGATTTCCTTCTGAAGATCACTGCATTGAAAACAACCAGCCATGAGCAGAATGGTAAATCAGAGTGCTGGATCAGTTCAGCCCTGGCATGCCCAAAAACTGCTCTGAGTACGCTGAGCAAATTCCTATTTACCATGCCACAAAGGGATCCTACCGGCTAAAGGTTATTCTAGAGCCCCTAGTGCAAGCACATGCGTATGTGGTGTGCTGAAAATCTCATCACACCTTTCTGGATGTGCACATTGCTTTTCCTTGTACAAAACGTCACAACCCCCCCCCTAAAATCTGGGTAAGTTGATAGGTCTGGCATTTTCCAAAGCACTCCCATTTGTGTAGAAAATGGCCAGCATTTGCCTTGACCAGGAGGAAAAATGGGTAACTGGGCATGCATGTAACATGGTCTACACATGCCAGCATGGGCTTTTGCAGTTACAAATCACTGCGCCTGCAACAGGTGAAGGGCATTGTTGTGTGCCACATGAAAATTCAACCCTTAGTACCACTCACGTGCATGCAATGGGCTTCCTCTCCTTGCAGTTTTATTGCAGAAAGAAATAAGAGGCATATTTGTCTCAGTTGTCAGCGCTATTCAGATTAGCCATACAAGCCCCAATTCAGCAACAACCTCAAGCACACACCTAACTTTAAACAGGTGAAGTTGTCACATTGACAACTGATTATGAGCAACACAGCAATTAGGACCAGCTCTTAAGCCCACTGATATCAAAGGGAGGCTTTCCACTGAGGCCGGTGGGCTTTGGCCTAAGGCTCTCTGGATGAAGATGTGCTCCCCACACTGCTGGGCTGAAATCTGGCATAGTTTACCCGTGATTTTACCTAGGTACGAGAAGTTTTGTTCAGTTTATGGCTAATCCCATGTACAATTGTTTCCCTGCCCATTAAAGTAGCTTTTTAATGCTCTCTGTTAATACAACCTGTGCCACAATGAGGACAAAGGCAGAGTCAGATTGTGTTAGCTGCTGGCTGTATTGTGCTGTGAAGTATACTTGTAAAGGACTGCTTGGTTGGATTCACGCTACTAAACATGCTGTCCTCGTGTCATTCATCATACACCTGCAGAATTAAAAAACCTCCATGCGCTTACAGGAAAATGTTGGCACATGTGCATACAAATGGCCAGAAAGACCAGAGTCTAGTCACTTTGACGGGGAAAAGCAAAAGGGGCATGCGAAAGTGAGTTGTTTTCATTGACACAGTTGAACACCAGGTAAAATGGCCATGAGGTACTTGTCTGCTGGCTCTGGGCTTAAAGATCCATCATTTATGGATTGCTAAGGCATGTGGGAAGTGATTGTTTGACAAACCGCTGCAAACAATGGGTGATCTAGTAACCAGTTTTTTCCATGAAACCAGTGGCTTCAGAAGGGCACTACCATCAGGGCAAGGCTGCACACACTCAGAGGTTTTCTTAAGGGGAGCTGGGAGTTTCAAACAGGCCTAAGTGACTCAGGAGCACAAGCCTCATTGATTACCCAAGGGAGTTGCGCTCCTAGGTCACTTTTGTGCTCTTGAAAAATCTCACCCATTTTGTTTTCTCTTTTAGGGTCTGGTTGTTGGTTTTTTCTCCCAGCGCGTCACTCACTCTCTATCTCTGAAACTGCCTTGTGTACACACCCTGCTCTCGCCTCGGCCTCCTGTCGCTTTGCCACTCAGCACAGCCCCAACCCTCTTGCTCACCACCCAGATGTAGGGGAAGATCGTGGCTTCATCCATTTTGACACATTGGATTAGATTCTCAAACCCAGCAGAAGTTTTCTCTTTGCTAATTCTAACAACAGCAGAATCTACAGCGCACTTGCCTGTAGGAAGGTGTGATGAACTGGGAAATCGCTGGATTATTAGTTCCTAGCGCATGCCATGGTGTGTGTGTTTATGGTGGGTTACCTGCTATGGAGTTACATCAACAGGACCTCTGCTGACTCCTCTGCCTACTCCTGGCCATTTCTTGAAATACAGCTCACGTTAGCTCCTGCTTGGCTGGAGTCATACGATCAATATGGATGTATGAGTAGGAGTCTTTATATTATGGTGTGCTTAATGACCCACAGAAAACATGCAGCGCCCTGCCCAGTTGCCCCTTTGTCTCAGTGTCAGAGGCCAGAACTGGGCATGCTCTGCTGCATCCATGCCAGCTACGGACCACTTAGAGTTTTTGCCTATGCTGTGAAGTATAGGGGCCATAGGAGGCTTAAAGGTCTGCCCCCGTTTGGCCCTTCGTGCTGCTGTCCTGCACTCACATAGCTGCCGGGCTACGTGATCTTTATTTGCAAAGTAACTTGAAAAGTCCTTGGAGCAAAAACACCGTTCTGAGCTGCCAGTGGAGGCCACTGGGGTTAGCCAAAGCATCCACCTCCCACCAGGCCAGTTCCACTGCACATGACGCTGCAGCCACGAGGGCAGAGGTAAGAAAACCACTCTGCTGGCTGAACTGATTTCTTAAACAAGTTACTTTGGTCTTCTTTTCCTTACACTTAACCTTGTGCTCTTCACTCTTTGAACACCCAGAGCTTTGGCAAACAGCCCCACAGACCACCCTCAAAAGCAAATCTTGGTGATTTATGGAGCAACTTGTTTTAAATCATGAGGGTTTCTCCCCCCTCTTTCCATTTCATCCTGACTATAAATTTTTAATGACAGTTTAGATAGCATGAGCAAAGCTTCAACGACACTTTTATCACTTGCCTAATACTTTAAATAAAAGACTCTGGAATCTATGCAGACTAGATCGCATCAGCCAGGAAGCCAGTATTCCAAATACCAATAGACTGTGTCGAATGTTCTTAGACATATAGGAGCAGAATGCAGTGATTGTTGGGACATAAAACAACATGCGCCAAAAGTTTTTTCACTAGACCCTTGCCCTTCAGGTTCCTTGATGGCCAATCAGCCTGATCCACAGGGTAAAAAGAACAAACAGAACATGCATGGCATTTACACCAGCCTATGCAAGTGTGTGAAGTACCTTAAGTTACCTGGCAAAAATGAATTGTTAATTGACTTTCTTGGCAGCGACCTATTATTAGGCTGAAAGACCAATGAACTACCAAGTGCGTTTCTCCAGAGAATGCTGCTATATGGTTGGGGATCACGCATGTGCCAGAAGCATTGGTGGTGTAATAAGATAGTCACTGACCAATGTAGAGTAGCAGCTATGCCAAACCGTCTTTAGGCTGAATGCAGGTAGCACTTGCTCTGCAGGAAGGCAATGGCCCTTTGGGAACTGCCTTGATGATGAGGCCTCGTTAACTGGCCGGGACAAAAATGCAGTGAAGGCAAGCCTGCTGGGAAGTGATTCCGCTGCTCATTTGCATCTTGCAATCCTACTGGCTGCAATGAAACGACCTTACGCCTTCCAGCCCTCTCCCTGCAAAGGAATGGATATAATACACTCCCGGCTGATGCTCCAAAGCCGACACAACTTTGCCCCTCCCAGAATGTTTCTGAACCAACGGCCCTGCTTGCTGCCACTGAGCATTGCACGGCAACAGCCTTTTCCTCCACCGCCCCTGGCCCATCATCGGCAGATAGCAAAGAGCGATGGGAAGCAAAGGTCTGCAGGGCCAATTGTCGAGTTAAGCCCTCACCCACCAGCTGGCTCACGGCTGCCTGAATTTTAAGCAGCAGTCTGTTCTCTCCAGCCTCATGCATTAGCAAATTAGAGCAATTAAACACACACACAAGGGTTTGGTATTGACCACGCCCCTTTTTATTTTAGGCTCATTTGTCCTTTAAGAAAGCAGGTGCCGAATGAGGTGTAGCACGGGGTCTGACTAGCGCTGGCGGGCTGTGCGTGGTCAGTGGGAGAGGCTGGTGTGGGCTGAGAGCTGCCCCAGACAATCAGATTACAGCTGCAATCCCAGCCCTGGTTTTAATGGCACAGCACAGTAGTTGGCTACAAGAGGCCATACTAGAAAGGCAGTTGCTGTGCACCAGTCCGGTGTTCTAGTGGCAGTGATAGCGTCTGCTCCTGTGCTGGGCGGGGAGCAGCCTCCGGTTAGGGAAGGCCAATTACTACTAGTGAGCTCTCCTAATTCTGATTTTACTCACATTGGTGTCAATTCGGAGCAACTGCATCACAGCAGCATTACACCAAGGTAACCCAGGACCAATCTCCACCCTACCACTAATCTTGCATGTTCCAGTGAGAGATGCTGACCACCTTAGCCAGCCTCCTTCACCCGCTTGATAAACAAACAAGAACCTTCCTGGTTTCTTCCACATGGCCTTCTCACACATGGGAGGTGTTCCCCAGCCAGCCACAACATAACCACCCGGTCCTCTTCTAAATCCCGCCTTAAAACTCGCCTTTGCCATGCTGCCCACAAAAAACCTGATAACAATTAGGCCACGGGTGTATTGAGATCAAAGCCAGTCACACTGAGCAAGCGTGTCTCATTGTTTCCCAGTATTCCCCTCTCCGTCTGACTATCAATCAGTCTCTTTTCTTGTACGTGGCTTGGCCAGAGACTATCTTTTTTTTTTTAACTGGGTTTGTACAGCATCTAGCACCATGGGTCTTGATTCATGACTGGGATGCTCATAGAAATAATAATCGTTGCAATCAGAATCAAGCCCTTAGAAGCTTTAGGTTTCTCCAATGACTCTAGTGGAGTCATTAAACAAATAGCTGTTCTAGGTAACCGCAACAGCAGCACCCTAAATAACAGGTTAATGTACGATTGGAAAGCTAGTCACAGTCCCAGTGCCCAAATTCACAGTAGGAATTGCTTGACCTGATTGAGATAACATTCATTTGTCTTCATTAGGTGCAGGAAACACAATAGATGGAAGGGCTGGTGCTGTGTCCTAACACGGGGCTTTTCCAGGGCACTGTACATTTCTTCCATGCAATAGAGACAAATATAAATCACAGTTAATCCGTGTAAATGAGGCTTGCTGTAAATTCGGTCTGCCTTTAAAAACTGCATGCAATTGTAATGGTGGTGCTGATTGATTGGCCTGGACCTGCGCTGCAGGCCAGATTTAATTATTTCCACTCCATAGTTTTATTTACCCTATTTTCAGTCTCAGAGGCTGGCTAGCCTTGGGACGTTTTGCTGGTGTTTCGAAAGTCAGCCCTGCTGGCCATCTTGACCTGAGTGCCCTTCGCTTCAGGTTTTTTTTGAGGGATGTCTGCACCTCACAGGATTCATGACTTCCAAAGCGAGAAGGGACCACTTGTGATCCTCTAGTCTGACCTCCTGGATCACAAAGGCCAGAGACCTTCCTCACAATAAATCTTAGAGCTGCTTGTTTAGCAAAACAATTCAGTCTTGCTGTAAAAGTTGTCAGCATTTCACCCATTGGGCCCCCTAAAACAGGACTCCGGAGAGGAAGAAACATCTAAAATCCACCAATCAATAGAATTACACAATGCCCCATAGAAATAATCTATAGCACAGAGGTTCCCAAACTGGAGTCACATGGGACTGGCTCTGCCTCCTTACTTCCATCTGCTAAACTGCATTAAAAGACAGATGCATTAAATACTTCCCTACTTTCCATGTAAATATTTGCTGTCATTGTCACAAGGCTGTAGTGTGATTGTCATGGGTGACAATAAAGACCATTATGGGGAGAGCAAGCCATTTGCACCACATACTTTACAAAATGGGGATAGATAACGTCAGCAACATAAATCATGTCATATGGGGTAGTGGAAGGGGTAGCAGGAAATATTATTGGTTTTTTTGGGGGAGGGGGGAAATGCCCACTACCTCTTGCCACCCGTTGATGTCATCTCTGGTGATTGTGCCTTTTGAAACCTGATTCTGATCTCACGCCTGTTTCACACTAGTGTGAAGTCTTTGACTTCAGTGGAATTACTCTTGATTTACACCAGTGTAAGAATCAACCCCCCCCCCCGATATTTACTGGGTGTTCGTGTCTTTCTGCTCTTTGGTTGGTTTTATGTAGGGAATTGTCTGTCTGTGTCTCTGGAAGGAGCCAGAGAGGCACCAAGGAACATGTAAATCTTGTTTTGTTATCTCTGCTGAGTTGTGATTGTATTGTTTTTGTCATTCATTTCCAGTGAACTGACGGTCCTTTCTTTTACTGCTAGGCACTCATTGTGGGTGTGCTCTTTAGTAGTTGTTTGCTTATGTTGTCAGGCCACAATGACACCATAAATCCTCACAAATCCAACATAAACAATAAGTGATTGTTATTTAACATCATCAACTCCTTTTTAATCATTAGGCAATTCCCCCGCCTCCTGGACAGGCAATGGCTGGAGGTCTACACTGTAACCCATGTTTATATAACAAACACGCACTGGAGGTCACCTACTCTCCATACTGCTAGTAGGGGAGAGTGCAGATATCGCTTTCTTTAGGCCTGGTTTATTGTCTGGCTGTATATCTAACCACAGCTCTTCTTAGCTGACTGCTAATAGAGACCTGAAGACAGAGTTGTATAAAAAAAATTAATAGGTTTGGTCTCGTGTGTGCCTTGACTGTGATGATATTCAAGACGGTTCAGAACAGGCCTGATGCAAAATGTCGGATTCAACATTCCTTCCACCTAGCGGTTGGCAAAGGCATTCTGTGCCTGAGGCCTATGGATAACATTATTAATTATTAAGGCAACCGTCTCTGTCAAAGAATTTCCCACCTCAGGCCCCAACCCTGGAAACACATTTAACTATATTCGTGTGAGCAAACACTGAAGTCAATGGGAGTTCTCACATAATGAAAGGTAAGCATGCATATTTTCAGGATCTGGGTGTAAGCAGTTGGTTTGAAGGTACATATCTACTTATCTACCATCCCATATCTATCTAGCTTTTCCCAGAGCTGCCTTATCCCAACAGTATAAACAACAGCCACTGCATCAACTACAGTGCCTTGCATTTAGACACTTATGGAAAGCAAACTGTTTTAGTTCATTGAATTAAAAAAAAATAATATTAATGACATTTATTGAATACAACAAACAAGCTGACCACAAAAAACTTATAATTATGGATTTATTCACTGATAAGTCTTCTCTTCCCACCCCTCCCAAAAATCATTGTTGAAATAAATGAGAGAGACAAGGTGGATGAGGTAATACCTTTCATTGGACCAACTTCTGTTGGTGAGAGATGTAACGATCTTGAGGGTTCATTAAAGACCACACTACTGAAGAAGTGAGGAACAGAACTTCAATAACACAGACAGGAGTGATCCCAGGCATGCAGTTGGGAGCAGCCATGTTAGATCTGATGCAGGGCACATCTCCCAATTCACACAACACTGTCCCATGCTAGAGAGCATCTCTAAATCACAATCTTCTGCAAGCATCTCTCTACATCTTCCCTCCAAAGGAAAAAAAAAAAAGAACCCTTAGATACATATACAAAGCTATCTAATAAACACATGTGTTATACAAATCCATAAACTCAACATATCAACTACCTAGAGAGGAGAGGTTACTAACACATCACTCTCAAGTGAGTCTTAACCATCCACTTTCCTCACATATCCTAGCAAGTCCCTATGAGTCTTTCTGGGTGTTTGATCACCTGATTAGATCTTCTCAGTACCAATCCTTCATTCGAATCTGAGTTCTCTCATTCCCCAACAGTTTTTTCACCATGTGTTTATGATACCGAATCAGTCAGAAGAGATATGCTAGAATCTACCTCAACTTCCACGGTGTTGGAACTCTCCAGGATAATTTGTAGATCCCATCGATGACATCAAAATATGTCCCCTTCTGTGCTGGAAAATTGTGGCCCATTATCACTGAAGGCCTCAACTGGAATTCCATGTCTGGAAAAAATTCCTTTCATGCCAGTGATCGTTGACTTACTAATACTGTGCAGTGTGCAAATTTCTGGATATAGAGAGTAATAAGCAGTGACTTTTAAGTGATCCTTTGAATGCCAGGTAAATAAATCAGTGCCTACCTTTTCATAAGGTCTTTGTGGAACAGAATGGGGTCTCAATGGCTCTGCCTGTTGACATGGTGTGTATTTCAAGCATGAAAAGCAGTTTCTTACCACATTAGTGATGTCGTGATTGAGCCGTGGCCAATATAGCACCTCTCATGCTCATTCTTTGCACTTCTCAATTCATAAATGACTCTCATGGATCTTCTGTAGCATTTCTTTTTGGAGGCTCAGTGGAATTACGACCTTACCGCCCTTGAGAATCACCCCATCTACCACGGTCAGTTCATATCTGCAATTTCAATAGTCTCTTAGCCAGCAATTGCTTATTACTTCTGGCCACCCTTTAATTACCACTTATTTAAGGATTCCCAATGATTCATCTTTCTCCGTCTCATCTCTTATTTGTTGTAGTCTCCTGTTAGCTCTGGGAATCAATCTCAAAATCACATCTACGTAGGCTTGCACTTGTCTCCCGTGTCTTCTTGGGTGCCACGGGCACTACTGCTCTGGAAAGTGCATCTGCTTTGAACATAAATTTACCAGGCGTGTAGGTCACCAGCAAATGATATTTCTGCAACTTTATCACCTTTCTTTGAATCCTTAAGGTACAGTCATTTAGCGGTTTGCTGAATAATGCAATCAGGGGCCTTTGGTCTGTCTCAACTTCCACTGCCAGTCCATAAATATACTGATTGCATCTCTCACAAGCAAACAAGAGTTCTGAAAGCTCCTTTTCAATCTGTGCATATCTAGTTTCTGCATCAGTCAGTGATTTGGATGCATATGCCACTAGTTGCTAGGAATTCCCATGTTTCTGTAAAATTACTGCACCCAACCCAGACTGTGATGCATCCGCTGAAATCTTAACAGGCCTGCCTGGTGCATAGAACTTCAATACTAGTTCTTGTAGCAGGTGCTGTTTGAAACCTTCCCATGATTCCTCCTGTGCAGCACCCCAACACGATTTATTTTTGTCCTCTAGGAGTTGTCTCAATGCCACTGCTTTGGCAGAGAGATTGGGTATGAATTTTCCAAGATAGTTAACCATTCCCAGGAACCGTTGGACGTCTTTCTTTGACTAGGGACGTGGCATCATTTCAATGTCTGAAATCTTCCTCTTATCAGGTTTTACACCTTCATGGGAAATAATGTCCCCTACGAAAGTCAGTTCTCTAACTCCTAAGACACATTTGTCTCTATTTAGTTTGAGGTTTGAGTTCTAGTTGCATCCAGCACTTGCTGAAGTCAACAATCATGCTCCTCTTTTGTTGAGCCCCACATGATGATATCATCCATGGAGATGTCCATATTGCTAATATATTCATAGATCAAGTGTATGGTTTTGTGCTACGCCTCTGGTGCTGAAGCTACACCAAAATCTGTATCTTCCAAATGGAGTATTAAATGTGCGTAAAATGTGCGTAAAAATCTGTATCTTCCAAATGGAGTATTAAATGTGCATACGCCTGAGATTTTCTCCATTAATTTCAATTGCCAAAACCCTGAGGATGCATCCAATTTACTGAAATATTGAAGATTTGCAAACGGAGCCATAATCTTTTCTCTGTGTAGTTTGGTAGTTTGAAATGTTCTCTTTGTTTAGCCCTGTTGAGGTCTCTGGGATCTAAGCATATGCGTAGCTGGACAGTGCTTTTTTCCATGATGACTAGGGAACTCACCCATTCCCTTGGCTCCTCTACTTTTTACATTACATGCATTGCTTCCATCCTTACAAGCTCAGCCTTGAGTTTATCACAGAGTGGAAATGGCACCCTTCTACACGGATGAATAACTGGAGGCATTTGCTTGTTTATTCGGATTTTGCTTGTTTATTCGGATTGTATGTTCACCCTGCAAGCAACCCACTCCCTGGAACAGGCCCTGATATTCCTGAAAGAGTGCCTTGTAGCCAGGTGACATATAATCTTGTAGTGAGAGCCCCCTTTTTACCAGATTCAGTTTCTCACATGCAGCCAGGCCCAAAATTGGTGTCTCGTCCTGTGACACTATAATGAATGGGAGCCTGTATATGGTGTTTTTATGGTTAACACTAGCAAAGTATTGTCCCTGCACTGGTACATTGGTTCCAGAATACCCACTTACTTTTATGTTTGTTGGTTCCAGGTTAGGTTTTATTTTCAGTCTCTCATAATCTCGTTCAGATAGAATATTAACCTGCGCTCCGTTGTCCAGTTTCAGTGGAACGATTGTTCCATTCACTGTCAGAGGCAGTATCCAGGCCCTCTCATCAGGCTGGCTTGATCCCAGTACATCTACAAAATGCTCCTCAGTCACATTGTCAGTAGCTAATTGCACTGGACTTCTCTGCCTTTTGGATCTGCAGCAGTTTGCAAAATGATTAAGTTCCCCACACATATGACAGAGTTTTCCCACAAGCAAGACACTATTTGGGGCCATGACTGCCTAGACTCAGTCTTCCCTTTAGCAGGGGTGGGTTCCACATTGCAATTTGAACTACTCTGGCTCTATGCTGCTTTCCTCGGTGCATGAATAACCCCTTCTGGTGAATTCAGCCGTTTTACTTGTGTTTTTACCGTTTCGACGTCCCTTCCTATTTAGAGAGCTTCATTCAGAGAAAGACTGCTCAGAGCAGGGGGGTTTTCTCTTAACACATTGTCTGTAATGCCACAAATGAGTCTGTCTGTGATCAGAGACTTGGTCAAGCCACCAAAGTTACAAGTATTACTGAGTTTCCTTAATTCTGTGACATATTGCTCTATGTTGTCATCTGGTTTTTGCATGCATGTAAAAAAAAATCTATGCCTCTCAAAAATCACATTCCTTTTTGGCATGCAATATTCCTCAGCTTTAGTCAGTATTATATTTAAATTCATGCTTTCACCTTCCTGAAACTCAGAGTTATTATAAACATCCAGTGCCTCCTCCTCATCATCAGCTCAAAATATAGATGATTTTAGGCTGTCATCTTTATCCTGTGCCCCAACGGCAGACAAATACAACAGAAATTGCTGCTTAAACTTTATCCAGTTCTCTGCAACATTGCCTGACATTTGCAGAGTGGAAGGAGGTTGTAAAACATCCATTCTTAGAGTTTTCACTTACTTGTTGAAGGCTTCCTTTGTCTTTTGTTTTCACAGCTCCCCTATGCTTGTCTGTGTTTTCAGTTGCAAATGCAGGAGTTTTCCTCCAAACCCTTGTAGTTTCCAAACTAATTCACCACTAGTGCTAATATCATGTAATGATCTTGCGGGTTCATTAAAGACCACACTATTGAATGAGTGAAGAACAGAACTTTAATAACACAGACAGGCGTGATTCCCAGGTGTGCAGCTGGGAGCAGCAATGTTAGATCTGATGTAGGGCACATCTCCCAATTCATACAACACTGTCCCATGCTAGGGAATGTCTCTAAATCACAATCTTCTCCAAGCATGTCTCTACAAGAGAGACAAGCTACACAGAGCTACACAGAGCTCTTCTTCAGTTCTGGGAAAGAGTGTCACAGCTAAACGCAAGCTCTGATAGATTAAAGTCAGAATTTGACTAGACACTAAAAATCATGGTTTCAATAAATATCCTGAATGTATAGTTCATTACAACAATCTATGTATGCTAAACTATCTGTTAGAGCTTGTATTTAACTGTGACACTCTTAGTACCTTTCCCAGACCTGAAGAAGAGCTCTGTATAAACTCCAAAGCTTGTCTCTCTCACCAACAGAAGTTGGTCCAATAAAAGAGATTCCCTCACTCACCTTGTCTCTCTACTATCCTGGGGCTGACACAGCTACAACAACGCTGCATACAATATGTTGAAATAAATAGCTGGGCGGTTTTATTATTCATGTATTGAGATGGGCTCTATGTTCTGTCAGGTGGCAAACCCATTATTTCCCATCACTGCAGTTGGTAATTATAGTGCAGGACTCAGAACATGTAGCTGATTGGTACTGCAGAGAAGTTTGTCTTTTTTTTCATGAGACTCTTCTGTGCAAGAACTTTAGCTTCCCTGTAATTCAGTAGTCGCCCTGTGGACAGGGATTGTTGCTATAGCTAATGACCTCTCTGACGGGACATTAACTTTGCACAGTGACCACAGGAGCCGTTTAGTGAGGAATGCGGTAGGTTCTCCATCCCTTGGTGGCTTAAATCAGGGTGGGATGTCTTTCTGAAAGAGATGCTCTAGTTCAAGCTCCAGTTTCTGGGCTGGATCCAGGAGCCACTGGATGATGGAGGCGCTATGGCCTGTGCTATGCAGGTGCTCACGTAAGCGGGGGAATGGGCCCGCTGTGGTGGGGAACTTTCCTTGCTCATACATGACCCCGGTGGAGTTGGCTAGTGAAAGGGTCTGGGTCCCTGCTCCCCCTCTCTTTACCCCCAAGGCCCACCTGACCTCGAGGGCTCCCCTCCCGCTCTCCTGGGTGATGGGGTCCCGGTAACCCCGACAAGGCTGGGCCCAGGATTCCTGGGGCTCAACCCCCCAATCCTGCCGTGGTCCCTTAGGGCAGGGGCTAGGGTCCCCCCTGGGCACCGACTCGGCACTGGGCGCTGCCCTGACCCACTGCCCCTTGCAGGCAGCGCACACAACACGACTCCTCACGCGCAGCGACCGGACGTCGCACACAAGTCAGACACGACCAGGAAGGTCAAAGGGAAACCCCGGCCCTGCCCGGGGGCCCCCACCCAGCGTCTCTGGGGGGCCGACGGTTGCCTCACACGTCGCGGGCCCTGGCTGCGCTGCAGAGTCGGACGCTGGCCCTGCCCTGCCCGCCCGCCCGCGGCCCCCCGGCTCGCCCCCGCTGCTCACCGCACCCGGCTCCGGACGGACGGCCCAGCGCCTGCTCCGCTCAGTGCGGCCCGGCCCGGCCCTGAGGCCCCTCCGGCCCTGCTGGGGCCAGCTGAGCCCCGGGGCCCTCCTCCGGCCTGGCTGCTCGGCCCTCAGCTCGCCCAGGCCGGCGGCTCCCCTCACACGGAGGACGGGACCCCCGCGCCCGCCTGGCTCCCTCATTGGCCGGCCGCCCCGTCAATCAGGCCTCTCCCCATGGCCCTGGGGCTGTGTCGGTTCCAGGCCCTGCCCCCCCGACGCCAGCCAACACACCCGCTGGGTTTGCGTGCGGGGCGGCCAGCCCCCTGCACTCAGACCGGATGATCGCCTGGTCTCTTCCGGCCTTAAATCTGTGGCTCGCTGAGTCTAGCGGCTGAGGGACGCGTCATTCCCAAGTCCTGCGGCAGCCTCTGGGCAGGCCGGGCCAACTCGGCAGCCGGGTCACCGCAGCCCAGGGCAGAGATTTAAAATGGCAGCTACGCGCACTGTGGCAGCCATTTGAAGCAGGCTCTGCTGCTCCGCCTCCCAACACCCTCCCTTGCACCCAGACAGCTCCTCCGCCTTCCCTCGGCCTGCCCGCCGTTCCCAGCCCCAGCTAGCCCCCTGCACCCAGTCCTGCTCAGCCTGGCCTCCACAGTACACACAGCTGCAGCCCATCACCTGCCTGAAAGCATCCAGACACAACGAAGAGGAAAGGCTCCACGCCCTACCTCCCCGAGTCAACATAGACATCAATTGACAATGTCACGCAGGGCCCTGAAAGCAGGGCAGCAACTCCCTTCCCGCCAGCGACCCGCTAGAACAGGAGATTGCACACGTCACCATCATTATTCATACTATGGCCCCGGGAGACACTACAAATGACTTTGGCATAACTTACGTCGCTCAAGGGTGCGACTAATCCACACCGCTGGGCGACAGACATTACACCGAGCTAAGAACTGGTGTGGAAAGCACTATGTCAGCGGGAGAGCTTCTTCTGCAGCCATAGCAACCCTCTCTCACGGAGGCAGGCGTTCTTAAGTCGGCTTAGAGCAGCTTCACCAGAAGCGCTACAGTGGGGCAGCTGCGCCGCTGTAAAGGATGTAGTGTAGACGTCGCACTTAAAAGGCAATGCTAGCACTTTGCTAGAAGTAGTCATTATTATGTACAATAAAACATTTCAGTTGGACTCACCTAAATCAGGGAAAGTATCAAATGCAGGAGCTTAGCAAACAATTGCAATCAAGTGAGATTTCTTACAATAATTGTGGCCTAAGGAGCCAATTAATTGCTCCATGAAATCGAATGGTAAGAGGGGACATTAACTGCACTAGCTTTTCAAGGCACAAAAGGCCACAATAAGCAACATGAGTTACAAGTCTTATCAGAAGTACACTGTATATTCTGTGTGATTTACTGCTGGTCTGGATCCACCCTCTTTTCAAAACCTTGTAGCTCACAAGTCAAGCCACTTGACTCATCTCTTCACTGATCAGAAACGTCCCATCTATATGGAAGAGTGTGACAGGGTTCTGCAGCAATGGGCCAACTCCTCCTACCCCCCCTGCTTGTACGTGCTACCTCAGCGTTTGGGGCCGGAGGGTTATGGTAGGGATTTCTATGGCACGGTCTCCCCCAAAACAATCTCATACCCCACTATAGAAGGAAACATCCCTGGAGCCTCCTCCAGGAGGATACATTTCCGGGACTCCCATCCCAGAACCATCTGATTCAGACACAGCCCCTTCGAGAGGCAGCAGGTTCAGAATGGCATGTCCAGTACGACAAAGCATCCATTTTCTGAAGCGTTCACAAGACACCCAGGCTACCATGGCCTACATGCTTCATAGTTTGTACCAGGGCCTTCAGAAGGCAAGAACTGTGCTCAACACACTCTGCGTGCGGGCAAAGGATGCTGTGCCATGGACAGCTGTACAATACACTAGAAGGCAGGAATTTACTACTATCTGCAAACCAAGGTCAATCAATTTCTAAGCTCAGATACAAGCCTGGAGCTCCCATTGATTTCAGTGGGAGTTGCACAGGCATATGGGAGCACAGAATTGGGTCACAGGACTGTGAATTACTAGAGTAGCCTCTACGGCAAGCACTACACCAGAACAACAGCAAGTTATTGCACACCTCATACCTCTGTTGATAGCTCATGCAAAACTTTGGCCATGCGGACACATATCTGTTCGTCACAGCTACCCTGACCTGTCATAAGAGCCCCTAAAGAAGAGATCCGGTTAAATGGGGAGAAATTTCTGAGGAACCTGCTGGGGTATATTCTCTCTCTCACACACTCACACAACTCCATGGAATATTGGCAGATCACAGAATGATGGTAAGTACTCTTAGCGACTGGAAAAATGCGCTCAAATTGAGCTGAGTTATCTCCCAGTGCAATCTGCCCTTTAAGCCTCTCTTCTGACAGGCCCGGAGGCTGTTCTCTAGTCCCATCAGCTGCCCAGTGAGGTGCATTGGGCTCACATCAGAAGAAACTCAGTTCACACGGCTGAATCACACAATGATTTTGTAAAAGCAAGTTGTGTTGTAATTAGCCTTTTCCTCTTCCATGGACTTTTCCATGCTTGAACCTTTGTGCCTTTATAGCGTTCATGAGAGATGTAAATGCAACGGCTTAGATTCCAGCCTCAGAGGCGGCCTTCACTCTGGGATGTGTCTAAAAAAGCCAGCTCATATCAACCTGCACAGTGTTAGTAGCTGGTGCTCCTACTTCTCCTACAAGTTGAAGGTGAAATCTGCCACCAACTTACATCTACCTCTGTTGTGTAATGGGCATAAATAACTTACACCTTGGTAGATGACTATTACTTTATGTATTGCAGCAGGGGCTCAAAGGGAGAGTGATTTTATTTTGAATATAAATGCCAGTGGACATGGAGTGCTATTAGTAGGGGAATAGAGGGGACTCTGGCCACAGTTGGGATTAACTGAGCGCTCAATTTAGCATTAGGAAAAAACTGGGGTTACCCATCAGACAAAGAAACCGTTCTTCAAGATGCACCCTGCACTATTGAAGCCAATGGGAGTCTTGTCACTGACTTCACCGAGCGCAAAATCAATACCTTTTAGTGCGGGAGGCTTGGTTGTCACTCTCAGCAGTCAGGCGGGTTCACAAAGATAGTAAGTACTCCCAACAGCTGTCAGTGGGCACCACACTCCAGCTAGCTGCAGGGCCAATATTTCCACGTTCTCCTCATGACACAGCTGTGTAAAGTGTAATGTTCCTACTTGGCTAATTTTAACATGACATGAGTTGTTGACAGCAGCAGCCTAAGAAGCCTTGGGCATTAGCACTAGTTAAAAAAAAATGACAGCAAGCTGTGACTATCTGAAGCTGATGGAAAAAAATTAGTGGGTGCCTCCAGAATGTCATGGGGCAATGATCCATCCAAGGCATGAGCTGGCAGACCATGGAGGCATTGCTGACTCTTCTTTCTTTCTTTTGTTCATTTGCTGCGCACCAGCTGGAAAAGGAACAAAAGTGGGCACCGAAAAGAGGAGGAAATGTTTATAATGTATTGCAAGGGATCATTGTTAATAGCAAAACAGCTAAAGTCATTACGTGCATTTCAGTATCAGAAGCCTTGTGTTTCAAACTAACTTAGTGGTGCCACTTTTCGGACTGGCATGCTCCTCATCTCCCACCCCCCAAAAGCCCAATGGTTTAACCCAAGCACTAGACTGTAACTCACAAGCTCTGATAGTGCTTCATTGAATGACCTTGGGCAAGTCGCTTCCTGCTCTATGCCTTAGTTTCCCCATCTGTAAAATGGGGATAATGATACTTGACCTCCTTTGTAAAGCACTTTGAGATCCACATATGAAAGAGCAAGGTATAATGCACCACCAAAGCGCTTATGAAAATGAATTCCAGCAAATACACAGAGAGAGAAAATATTAATCTAGAAAGCAGTTTGCCCGCAATGTAGATTTTGATCTAATGCTGTTGCACAGAGGTTATCTTGGTGGTGCGGATTTTTATTTAATTATTTACTTGGGAAACTGGTTTGTAGCCTCACCTTGGGTATTTTACTTTCCGTAGAAAGCCTGACCTGTAGGAACGTCAAATGAGGTTAAATACTTGCCCTTGCATCACTGTTAGACAAAAGCAGATACTTTCTTGCACTAAATTGCTAAGCGACAGTCAAGGACTCTTCACTGTGGCTGCAAATTGTGTGACCGAGCTGGAAAATACAAACCACAAGACATTCTTGGCCCACACGCACCCAATAATCAGATAAAACCATGATGGAGCAGAGACAACCCCCATCCCCACCCCTTCATTTTAGACGTGTTGAAAATGACTGGAAAAATTCTTTGTTTTTGGTCTCCTTGTCTGTTAGCAAAGAGTTTCCTGAATCTCCTCCTGTTCACCCCACACCCGGGTGATTGCGACCAAAAGGATTCAAGAACACTTGTTTCTCAGTTTAGCTATTTGTTTGCTGGCAAGATGTATGTATTTAATGAACTATTTCGCATGCTTGGATTGGGCCTGAGAAAATTAACTGAAACCATTGTTACCAACTGGCCCTCTGGAGCCGTCTTCAGAAGAATTACCTGCTACCCAGCAATCTATACTCGGCCAATAGATGAAGGGTGGCTGAATTGCAGCTTTGAGCAGTCCATTGTTGCTGCAGAAATGTTTATGAATCAGCCATTTAATGAGAACAAAGGAAATTAATTGGTGGTTTAGGCCTAATGAGACTGCTGTGCAAATTAACAGTCCTCATCAGCAGAAACAAACAGAGTCCTTAAATGAATTGCTGTGGAGCATTACACTGACTAAGCTTTTGCTGGAATGATAAATAGCAGGTCAGAAGAGACCATCTGTGCTTCTTTTTTTTTTTTTTGTGCTGAGAGAGGGAGTGAGGAATGAGGCTTAGTGGGGGAAAAAATAGATCTCAATAAAGCATAAATTCTCTGTTTTATTCATCTAGGCCCAGCTTGACACCAGCATCTTACTACAGAGATAAAGAAGAAAACCACTTGCATTTGCATCTGAAAAGAGCAAGACTATATGGCCTATACACTCATGAAGCCAAAGAGTTCTGATTTCAAGGGATATTTAGCCCCTATTCAAGCTTTCACAAAAGCCTAGCCTCCAGTAAACCAGGGGTAGGCCTGTCTGATTAAGGCTGTAGACAGAAGCCTTGTATATCTGTCACAGAGCTCATTTGTTCCCTCTGTTTACTTAAGACGTTCTTCAATTCCCAGTGAGGATTTGTATTTCTGGTTTGGTTTACTTATGCTCATATGCTGAAAAAAATCTGTCTGATCTTTAATAATCAAAGTAATTAGAATAATCCTTTCAGGGCTGAATGAAGGATTATTTCTTCATGTCATTTTAGTTTCATCCTCATTTGGTCTCGTAAAATGTGGAAAAAGCACTTCAAAAGCACCCCCTTAATGCTCTCAAAAATTCCCACCCACATGACTGCCAAATACAGTATTCTCAGGGAAATTTGCAGTCCTTTGCATGTTTGTCTAGAGCAAATTTATTTATTTCAGCGGTGGTCAAATAAACACTGGGTCCGTTGAGACTTGTGGATCGTTTGTTGTTTTGCTGCCTTGGTTAGATAAGGAAACCTTTGATGAAGTGAAGCGACTTTGTGTGCCTAATCTGAGCCTTGCAGCCACGCATAGCGATTGTAAAATGCTGTGGTGTCTGTAGGGAGCAGTAATTACATAGGAGGATTAAAAGGTCCTAAACCTCACCTATATTTCACTTTTGTAAACTAGCGAGGAACAAAGAATTCTTGGCTTGCCAAGAGGAAAGAATAATTGACACAATTCACAGACAGTGGATTATTATAATGTAAATAAATGAATGGGAGAGGGCAAAACTAATTTAGGCCTTAAACTATTCATCTGGCATTTAACAAGAGGGATAAACACATCTTTTTAAAGGAGTGTCATGAAATTGAATCCTCAATTTTCATTTTATTACATTTGTGGCCCTCTTTGAACTTAAGCTCTTGCATTTGGCCATAGGTGACTGGGCAAGACTGATGTTGGGACGGAGTTGTAAAAAAACTCTTTTCAACCAGAACGAAGTTAATTTCGTTCTAGGCTGGAGATACTGTGTATGGATCACCTGGTGCTGATTGCTTTAGATCAAACAGAATCTTTGCCCAAGCGACTGATTGTTCAGATACAAAAATTCATTTTAGATAGGGGTTTTTTTTCATTGTTTTGCTGCTTCTGCATTAAAAAAAAATTTTTTTTTTACTGGAATCGAGCGTGTCTAGATACCATTTTTCATGGACATTTTGTGGGCTCCTTGTTTTCATGAGATTTTTCATCCTACTGTGGTTTGGACAAACATCCCAAAGTCTGGGTGTTTAGCTGAACCTTTTGCCATGTTCTAACCCAGCATGATCCCTGACCTTGGGGTAAGTCACTGATTGCCCAATTTTTAATATGAGACACACAATTATGAGTGAAAACTGTGCATATAATTACACACCTGAGTTATGTGTTTAGTTACTCTGAGTGTACAAGTTGGATAATTGCACATGCAAATATATGGTTAGGTGTGCAATTAATTACCTGATTTACATGAGTGTGTGCAGAAATTAAATTGGAAAATTAAGCCCACCATTAAACTCACAGTTTTGAATACTTAATTGCACTTGCCTAATTCTGAAACTCAGCTCCTTAACCTCACCGTGCTTCAGTTTCCCCATTAATACAGTGAGAATAATTCCCTACCTCACATGAACTATGTGAAGCCTAATTCATTAATATATATAAAATGCTTTAAGATCCTTAGATAGAAAGTGGTATAAAAGTGCAAACTACTCATTATCAGTGCTTTTGCTATTACTGGTGTAAGATCAGCAGCCTTCATCTAGGTACAAACAAGCTGTACAATTAAGCAAGAGGGACAGAAAAAGATAATCAAGTGCTCTTTTGGCAGCTTGACATGATTTCAGCTGATGAGAGCAAGTACACAAACAAACATTTGAAATCTGAGTATTCCGAAGCCAGAAAATGTCTGTAACAATCTAGGTATAAGAGATGGCTTGTCTTGTTTTCTGAACTGTAAGTTAAATTTATTAAAGCGATGAGATGGACAAGGTAACATCTTTCACTGGACCAACTTCTGTTGGAGAGAGACAAGTGTTCAAGCTTACACAGAGCTCTTCTTCAGGGTAAATTTATGGACAGTGTTGACTGATAAACACCACTTTGGAACAGTTATTCATATTTACTCTCCATAACTTATACTGCAAACAGCCCTGAAAAAACCCCAGGAACTGAGTTTGTATTTGCTGCATTATGTATGTGGGACACTGTGTGAATGTTATAGGTCGGGGGGGAAACTGTCTTTTTCCTGATTCTGAAGAAAGACTAGTGATATTCTGGGTGGTTGTGGAAGGGGAAAAACATGCTTTTTGTCTCAAATTCTGAATGATTATCAGTGGGAAAATAAGAATGAGAAAATCAACAAAGAGCTCAATATGTTAAACTAAATGACTAACATGAATGCATTCCTATTAAGCAGTCAATATCAGGCTGGCAGTTGTTGTCTGTTCCCATTCCTCATTAGACAAAGCCTTGACCTTGACCTCATTGCCCTGTTTGCTGGGAGACAGAATCCCATAACAACTCGTTTGGCAAATACATTGGCCCAGTAATCCATAAATATTGATTCATTGTTTGCAGTGTAATTTAAATGTCAGTTATAAGTCCAGGGCAGATAAAGATCTGTATCAACAATAAAAGCGGAGAGAGGCTATAAATTCATTGGGGGAATCTAAGTTAAAATGGAAATGAAATGGATGCATCCTTTAAAAAAAAATCCTCTGTATGAAAGGGAAGGAAGTTATTGATTAGCAGGGTAATCAGTGCAATTTTGCAAATAAAAAATTAGTCAGCCCCCAATTCTAGGTTCACCTACACTGTCATGTTTAGGACAGGCTGCCCCTGTGTTTTGGTAATAGCTTTGACCCAGTGGAATAAACTGCAGCATGTGCTGTTTGACGCACAGCAGAATAAACTATGGTAAACTTTTGTAAACACTGTTCTGGAGCTCCTTTCCTGTACTGCAGTCTGATGAGATTAGATGCACCAGCGTGTGCCCCTGTTATCATGGAGAAATAAGTGCCCTTTCGTGATACTAGATAAATAGCCTAATAACTAGACTTCATTTATCCAAGTATGAGTCAGGCAGCAGGAAAGAAATGCCTCACTGTAAGCAGGAGCCTTTGCTAAGGCATTCTACAACAAAGCTCCCACACAGTGTTGATTTAAAGTTCTCTTCCTTCATGGCATTTGGTTTTATTAACAAAGAAATTTACAATAGTCCATCGAAGTTCAGCTCACACCTTCTCCCTAAGCGTGGTTGCTCCTACAGTTCCTCTCTCATACTGCTCAGCCCACACCCTAGATCTTCACTCCCCTAGATAACTTTGCTATGTCCCATATATCTAGTTTGGAGAAACAGCCACTTGCCTAAGTGAATCAGCAGACCTCACTTAACTCTTTTTCAGCAACACCTGCTACAAAGTTGGATGTTTCAGGCAAACACTCCTTTAAAAGTAACTGCTTTCCTTTGCTTATAGGAGAGTAGGACTGGACTGACAGCTCTTAAATGGTAATCAACAGAAGGGTGGAATGATTTTAAATATGCCATAATATTAGAACAGGTTCTGCAGGAATGCAAAATGCAGCATCCTACTGAACATGGATCAGTAAGGCAGCAGAATTCGCAACGTCCCTTTCACCTCACCGGGGACTGCTGTTTTAAATAACAGGTCTGAGTCAAGTGGGGGTGGACGCCACAAGTAGAATGCTGGAGAAATAGCGCCACCCCAAGGAAAGCTCGGAATTGCAATGACCGTAAAATGTACACCGATTATTCTATTCTGTGTCTCATTGGCTCTCAGTGAAAAGCAACATGGTGTGGTGCAGGGTCCATAGGCCCATATCCTCAAAGGCAGTTAGGTACCTAACTCTGGAGTTTGTCGCCTCAACACCTTTTTGGATTTGGGCCATAGGACCCAACTCCACAAAATTCATCCTCACACATCGTCACCAATGAGTCTCCTCATGTGAGTAAGGACTAGTCTAGAGAGTAAGGGCTTTCCCAAGTCATCGACTACAACACACATTAGGTCTGTTAACATTCTGTGTTTAACAGCATTTTGTAGGATTCCAAGATACAGTCCCTTTCAGGTTGCCTCATTAAAAAGGGAGCTTGACCTAACTTCAAGGGAAGCATATTTTAAATTCCTTTGATTAGGCTATTAAATAAGGGGAAGGGAATAGCGTTGGACATTAATTATTTAATAGATTATGCTGTACATAAATTACTCAGGAAATCAAGCCAAAGGGGCCAGCAGGAGAAGGGCTTTTTCCTTGCATAGTTTAAATAGCAGCTTTGCACCTTTGCTGAATCCTTTGAGAATACCAGAGATTGGTTGGCCTTTCTTGACAGATGCCCTATATCACAGTTATGCATCAGTGACAGTGGGATGCTGGTTAACACAGCTGTCGATGTGCTGGGAAGGTGCTCAGGGGTAGGCACATTTCCAGAGCATCAGTGAAGCACCCAGATGTGTGGATACTTCTCCAAACTGCATCTGAACCCACCGTGCCTGCAGGGCCAGGCTGGAAATCCCTCAAGAACTGGCTGTTCTGTGTGATTCCTGGTGCATTCTGTTTGCAGGTGGGTGCGAATATCACACCAATCAATTGCTCAGTCTCCTCCCCTCATTTTCCAGTTGCCAGAGCATCTTCCCAGGCAGATGAGACCATCCTTGGAGAATGAAAAAACGAGAAGAAAAACTCTCTGTTCATGTTTTAGCCAATCCTTTGCAGGCCATCACAAGAGGAGAAAGGGCGCGAGGCTACGTTTCTTCCAGCCACGGCTCACCTTTAAAACCAGTAGGGCGGCATACCCCATGCCGTATATCAGACGCAGCTACAACTGCAGCAGGGGAGCCCACTGTTCTGTGTTCTTTGGTTTGAACAGCTCCTGTGTGCCCCTGCCATTTCCCCACTAAGCAGCGCCGATTTGCTATGCCAGGCTGCCCAGCAGTCGCACGCAGAATGGTGCATGGATGGCAGCTTTTTTGGATTTGCTAATCAGGCCCTGCCCGCCTGTAGAGACACAGAGGAAAGCCCCTCACATGCTGCATCCTCTGCCCTCTCTTTTTGCATATAAATGCATGAGTTAGCCCAATTTGCCGGACAGGGATCATATCTTCTTGCCGCCATAACGCAACATACAGCAGGGGACGACTGATGGACAGCTACTGGAAGACACTGGAAACAATGGCCGCTGCGAGGGACGAGCTGCAGCGAGCCCCAGGCCTGTGATCGCGTTATCTCTGGGTCACGTAGAGAAAGGAATGCTTACAACCACTGTAGTTAAATCTGGCTGAATTCCAACGGGTAAAGCTAGAGTGAAGAAGCAGACAGGCTTTAACCTTGCAGATGCTTATCCTTCTGTGTTGTCTCGTTTCTTCTAAACATTTAATTACTCTCCCAGTTATTTTCCTGTTAAGACAGTGCGCTGGCGAACTAATCAACTTCCCAGTGACACAAAGCAAATCTTATTGACAGCAAGGATAGGAGCCACAGCAGGCAGCTGTTGAACACAGCCCACAAGCTGTTCAGGATGACTCCAGGAGATTGGAGGGTCCCCCCTCCCCACTCTGCCAAGGCATACGGGAACTCTTGGGGCAGGGCTGTTCTCCTTTCCCCCAGGCAGAGTCCTCACCCTGTCTTTCTGCACTCAGCCTCCGGGCTCGAAGAATCAGCCATCTCAGCTGGTCTCAGTTTGGAAGCAGAAGAGCCAGGCCTTCTGCTGAGCAAAACGAGTCCAGAGGTCCAGGGTTTGGGTTCAGGTTCATGTCTCATGTTGAATAATGGAGCCTAAGTCTCAGTGTACAGGAAGTTATATTTTGGGGAACAAAGACATTTGCCAGTTAAAAATCTGCACCGATGCCCTCTGTCAGGACTTCGCTGCCATCAGACGTGCCATGGAACAGAGTGCGTGTTACTGGATACCAAACTTGAAACAGAATATGGTGTACTCTATCAGCGTCTCGTACCCAAGGTAGATGGTTTTTTCCTGCCCTGGAGGAAGAAGAGATGCAAATCCAGTCCTGGAAGTATCACAGAACTCCAGGCTGACTGTGTCCAGGATGACCTATTTCTCTAGTTCAGGTCACTCTTCCTCCAAACCCTTGCAGCTGCCCAGTGAGTGAATTTCAGCTAGCGCAGGTTACTGTGACAGTGGTTCCAGTCTGTGACTTCATGTTACAATAGGAAAATGTTTCAGGAACCTCTCCCATCCATCAGGAAAAGTAGGGTGGTCTCTTCCCTTTTGGATCTATACACACATCTTCCCCGGGATCGTGACCCTATGGTTGAGAACCCATGCGCTTTGGCAGTGCCAAGAGTTGTTACTGATTCTTCTGCCCAGGCATGGCAGAAAAGTGTTTCAAAATGAAATATGCCCTCCCTTGCAGTGTGTGCTCTTCATTTGTATTCTGCTGGAGGTGTCGTTTTAGAGATTGGAGTATCTTGAAGGATCCTGGCTACCTTAGTTTAAAGCTTAGCCAAGAGGGGCTAGAATAGATCCCTGTTCAACAAAGGAACTGTAAACAGCAAAGGAAGGGTGGTGCAAAACCAGCCCTGGGACTTCCACAGAACAGTGAGAAGGAAGTGCATGTTTCCAAAACTGCACATGCAAACTCACAACTGTGTGCTCAGATGTGTGCATCTTCCTGATCTGTATGCAGAAAGGCCCAGCTGCACGCAAATGTGGGGGTTTGCATATGCAATTAATTCGCATGCCTTGTCATGGGATTACTCATTGCACCAACCAGCTCAAAGGATGGTTTTGCACTTGCACGGGCCTGCGTGTGGCTGGGGGGCAGAGGGGAATGAGGGAAGGAATGTTGCTCTGCTTCTCTCTGGAATCTGCTCAACCATCCATGACTTTCATCTCTGTCTCATAAAGACTCTTCCAAGGAGCTGATCTTTATTTTGCACTGGGTATTACATTTCTAAACATGTTCCCAGGAGGAGATCCCTTAGAACAACTCTGCTCCATTCAGCCTCTGCCCAAGGGGTACTAAGCAGTGTATTTTGTTTTGGTCTGATACAAGGTCCACGTTTGTGTCTGGGCTTTTAAAACAGAGAGAGAAAAGCATAGCATATTGGTGCTCACCACACTTCATCCTGAAGGGACCCAAAACACAGGAGACTTGGGAAGGGCCTTCATCCCCCTGTGTTGATTTCATTGGGTTTGAAGTGTCCAAAAGAGGTGGCTTTCACAGTGCTGCTCACATAATGCAGACTGGGGATGACTTACATGTACAAGGAAGGAAGGAAGGCCATTTTGGGGGGGGGGGGGAACAAACAAGCTCCCAACATTGCAGCAATGTCTGCTCCTTCCACCTAAATCCTCCGTGAGGTGGGCCAGAGAAGCTCCTAAACCAGATTCAGGAAGCCCCTTCTCTCAGCTCTCTAGCACACATGGATGAGAAGGGAGTCCGCCTTACTGGCAAAGCACATGGGGAGGCACCTCTGCCTGTGCAGAATGCAGCATAATGCCTGCACCCCACCTAGATCGCATGTCCGGGGTGGAGGCTGAAAGGCTTTTCCAAACAGGTGCCTTCATGGCAACCATGGGGTTGGGTGTTCAGGGCCTCAGAGGGGGATGGCTTGGATTTGGCTGGCTGCACCGAGGAGAATGTCACACAATGCTCTCCCCCCAGCTCCCAAAGCCCCCTCGGAGACAGGCCTGGGCAGGGAAGCAGGAATGTCTTCTCAGCGTTATTCAGAATGCCCTCAGGTCTCACATGCACCCAGACTTCAAGGCACTGGTGCTGCCATGACGTGGTTGTGAGCAAGAAGCGTGTCCTGGGCACCGTGTTGGACTCATGTGCAGATTTCCACACTGGGTCTGGGAATCCCCTTATTCCAGGTTATAAAGGACCATGCTACGGGGGGACAATGCAAAGGGGGGGTGGCAGATGTGTGCATTGGAGAAGGGAGCGTATGCTGCGTGATGTTTTACATGCCAGTTTCTTGCATACGTCCAGTGCTCAGCTTCTGTCACTGGAGATAGAACTCAGACCTTCTGTGCCAAAGCCACAGGCTACCACTAGAGATCAAGGAGAATCTGGATTAGAATTAAGCAGTGTAGGGTCTCTAGTACAGAGATGAACGGTTCTGATTTCACTCAGCAGAAAGCAGTGGAACACACACACCATTAGTTATTGTTGTTCCCCATATAGCACCATGAATCCGAATGGAACTCTACTGATCACATACAAAGACAGAGTCCGGGCTCCAAAACACTTACAGTTTCAAAACAAAAAATGCAACATACTGGACACAATTTCAGGCCAGGAGACAAGTGCAGGGAACATCATGTGACATAAGGTCAGCTTTGAAGAGCTCTGCAAAACAACTGGCTTCCAAGGAGGAATTGGAAGGAAGGAAGCAATAGTTCTTTGCACATGGGTAAAGGGAAGCTGTTCCAAACGTAGGAGGTGACATCAAAGATACAACACCAGGAGAGGAAGGCGTCAAAGGGAGAGCTAGGAACAGCAACCGTATCAAGTTCTGTTTACTCAAAAAATGTTCTCCTGCAGCATGACCACTTTCTCAGCCCTTCAGTTTTAGTTTTCAACCTTTCCAGCCCTGCTCATTCACATGAGTCTTGCCTCAGTGGGTCCCTACAGCCTTAGAACCTCTCACTGCTCCAGCCGTTGCTAATACCCGGTGTTGATCTTGATTGTAAATAACGTTCTTAATTTTCTTGAACAGGGAATCCAGCGCTATATATCTCAGTTTAAAATATGCCTTTTTTTGTTTTTGTTTTTGCTGTGTTTGCATGCCTCCCTTTGCAGGAATAGTTCAGATTTGTCTCTTCCTGCTGGACCAGTTGGCAAGTCACAGACTGTGCATAAAAACACTTTCATAACATTTGTTTTGTCTCACAGAAATAAGACACAAATTCTTGGCTCTCTGCTTCAAATACAGCCTTCTTGCGGCAAATGTGTGTAAACAGGCAGCATACCTAGGTACGACTAGACAGCAGTCTAAAATGTTTCTTCTTCCTGTAGGCACAACTTCAGATCTTCTCCCACAGGCACTGGGGTTTGTTGGTTGGTTGTTCTGTTTTGTTTTTGCAGTATATTGTAGTGAGCTTTATTATTAATTATTAGTATTATTAAGTAACAGCCATTTGCATAGTTTCATAGTCTAATATCTCTGAAGCAGTCCCAGACACTGAGCTCATTATTTATTGAGATCTATCAATCCCTTTGAAAGGAATCGTTTATACCAGATTTGCAGAACACTAATGTACTTAATCTATTTGACAGGAAGAAAAAACATAGTACATAAATTCCTATGCTGCCTTTGAATATAGGTGAAACAGGAAAAACATTATCTGGGGATTACGTCTAAATCTTACCTTGACGGATTGCACAGTTACCAGTGTTGTCAATGGGACTGTTCACACACATGCATTGAGGCAGAATCAGAAAATCCCAAAGATCTGACTGAGATTTTGAAAAGTGACTAGTGATTTTGGATGTCCAATTTGAGACAACTTAAAGTGTCCTTATTCTCAGAGAGTGGGTGTGCAGCACTTTCTCGTCAGAAACCTAGGAGGGTATTCACCAGCTTTGATACATCATGGCCAGCGAAGGTTCATTTAGGATGATCCATATCTGTAAACATATGTCTTCCTTCAGTCCATATCTGTAACATCTGTCTTCAACCCCAAAAGCTAGCAGGAAAAACCAAAGTCCTCGCACAGTGGCCAGAGACAGCACTCAACAGAGTTGAGTGGAGATACTTTTTATATTGGAGTTGAGGCTTAATTTACTGCACCAACATGTCCAACATGAGGAAATGCATCATGCAGCATTGGTACCAGGATTCTCTGCCAACAGCCCCATTAACATAATAGGGTTTCATGCAGAAAGCATTTTACACCCATGCTTTAGAGCCTGCATGGGCTTCCGGTGAATTTCCAGGTGAAATTAAAAGTCTTGGGTTTGATCAGTAAATCCATCAGTGGCATCTTGAAACCGTATCTCTCTTTGTGCTTCACCCTGTGATTTGAGGTTACCTGAGATTATAAATCCTAAATTTACTCATCTCGAGCTATGGTCGTGTGAGCACTGGAATGGACAGCTCTGGACATTCCTTCTGCCTTAGGTCCAAGAAGGTTGAATGTGCTAGCCTTTCAGACACTAGTTACTCTGGGGATTTTCAAAAGGATCAAGCTGGAGGCCCTTGATATGTCATCTTTGACATTGTGTAAACAGAGATAATTAATGCATGGGCTTTACAACTGCTTGTGCCTGTGCCTTGAAAGATGGAGATCAGCACCTTGGGTGAACTGGAAAAATAAAGAATAGAAATAAATAAATCTTGTCCAGAACAACACAGTCTTTCAGTCTTCTCTGGTAGATAAGATGAGAGCCATTAAAAATCTTAGTAACTAAGGACCCGTGTGCTCTGCGTGGACGTTAAAGAAGAAGCATTTGCCACAATGTCCATGGCCCAAATGTCTTTCCCTCTCCACATTTTGGTGGCAAAACTGCATGTATAAAGATTGTGAACCACATTGGGATCCCATCTAATAAAAAGTGCTATGGAAAAGCATTTTGAGCATAACAAACCTGGCTGGTTTCCAGGCTTAGATAGCACTCGAAGCCCAAGACCCTATGATGATACTGCAGAACTCTTTTTAAGCCAATGCTTTAGTTAAAGCAGAGAGGTTACAAACCTGGGGCCTTCACAGGTAAATAACTAACTGTGCGGTTGTTTCCAAGCAAGAGTCGGCACAAGGCCTACACACCCCCGGAGCCTCACTTAAGCCTTCAAAGTAGGGCATAAATTGTGCTGGCCACTGCATGGAGGAGAATTTAATCCCTAAAGAGCATTGATTTTTCCCAACAAGTCACTGCAGTGCTAGTTTGTATTCCTTAAAACAGGCTGTGGTTTGCCCAGTTTCCCAAATAAAAGAAGCTGTGAATAGTTAAGTTAAAAAAAAAAAAAGGCTTGGATTCTGGTTTGAGGTGTGTCTTGTGCTTCTCTGGAATTAATCTAAAGACCCCTTGGAAGGTTTCATTAACATCCAATTTAATACGGTGCGATTGGAAGTTCATGCAGGATACCACCAGAATGTGTTTCAGTGCATGCTGCTGAAGTATTCTAGGCAGAGAACATGACCTTTTCATGTGGTATTGAGGTATGCACATTCTAAGCTTATTAGGCGTAGGGGGCTGAAGTTTAGGAGTTTAATTCAAACCCACATTATTATGATTTACCTTTATGCTCCCCTTACAAAGGATGACTAATCCATTAAAATAAAAACAACCTCACATTCGCAATGTACAAAAGAGGTAATAATCCAGGCCCTGAAATAATTCAAAGTCAGGTTTGAGAGCTGCTCCTTAGTGCTGGACCAAATCCTAAAATGCACGGAGGAATTATGTGCCTTTAACCTTTGAGCTCAGGAGTTATATTTCAATCCTACAGTTGAATTAATGTGACCAAAAGGTCTTTTTTTGTTACAACCACCACCACAGACTGAAGTTAATTAGGTGGGATCTCCAAGAACGTCTCAGAGTTTAATGGAGAGCACGTCACAGAAAGGAACAAGAGTCAGGTCTAGCTTTGCAATGTGAGGCTCCAATCCTATGCAGACTCATGCATATGCTCAACTTAATGAACTGTGCATAATGTTATTGGTGTGACAGTGTACAAAGGTAAGCACGTGTGTAAATCTGGGCGTAAAGATCTGAGCCAAAGTACATTGAGGTCAGTGGAAAGACTTCATTAGGCTTTGGATCAGATCCTAAGAGAGGAACAACAAAGCACTCAGTAGCACCAATGAGCCCCTGGGGGTATTTTTTTAAATGACTGCTAGAAAATTACATTCTTTCTTAGTGGATTGAATGACCTGCAAAAAAAAAAGAGGTTCACTCCATTGTAACAGAGAGATTCACATGCGATAAGTATAAAATAAATACAGCTTCACAAGCATCGTTGTCACCAAACACTGGAATTTACAGGAACAGTGGTCTCCATAAACTCGAACTCCTTGATTGGCATGCAGATTGAAGACAGAAGCTTTGAACCACTGACTGCAAGTGTTGAGTATGTCCAGCCACTTTGATGTAAATCTGGATTTAGGAGTATAACTATTATGATAATAACTATAATCTAATTTCATGCTTCAGGGCTTCAGCCAGTTGCCTGAAAGAGTCAGGAAGGGTTTTGCTTGTTTGTTTTCTGATGCGAAATTCTGAAAATCCTGGTTTTGATATCTGGTTGGTTCTTGCACACATGCTCAGGGTCAAACTGATCACCATGTTCAGGGGCAGGAAATAATTTTTCCTGGGGTCACATGGAAGGGTCTTGGGAATTTTTTTCACCTTCCTCTGCAGCATGAGGTGCAGATTGCCTGCTAGGATCCAGTAAGCATATCTCACCCAGGCAATTCTCTTCTACTGCATCAGTGCCCCTCAGTCTCTTCTGTTTTCTGCCTATGGCACATAATAGTTTAGTTTCCCGAGGGCTGTAACACTTCGGGCTTGTTTCTAGTTGTTGGGTTTGGCGTGTGGGTACTGAGTGGTGTTTAATGGCCTGTGTTATAGAGAAGGTCAGACTAGATGATCTAATGTTCCCTTCTGGCCTTAAATGTAATGAAACTATGAACATTTTGGCCTAATCATTGACTTCAGTGAAGCTATGTCGATTTATACCAGCTGAAGATCTGGCACAGTATGTGCAAAGTACAAAATGTTTTCATGGGGACAGATCCAAAGTGCAGTGGGAATGAGGGAAAAATAAGTCTCATCATTGAAAGATTTATTTCTGAGCACGTCGGTAATGGGAAAGCATTTTCAAAATAAATAGTTCACACTGTGCCCGGGAGATTTTTCTTGGGAAGACGGAGAGAGGGTGGAGAGCAAATTAGACTTTGGGAGTCCATTTCTCCAGGTGAATGCTGATATCACTGTGGTTCTGTGAAGTTTGTATGTTTTAATTGTGCTCGACAACTCTGAATAACCATATTGGCTCTTTCCAAATTAACTTTGAATCCCTAGACAGACTATACTGTAAACTATTTACCATACAGCTGTCTTCAGACCGTCGGGGCTTCTTTGGGTTGATTACATTTTTTTATGATGGAAAAAAGGAAGAGTTCAAAAACCTGTAGAGTTTCACAAGGCATAATCTCTATTGTACAATCTGTCAGGAGCTCTGCCGCGCCTGCTCACTGCAGAAAATCAACGTCTGTGGGTCTTTTGCTCTCATTCTAGCCAGATCGTGGCTCCAGTTTTCTGAAAAGAATGTACGCAATTCAGAGCTCTTGGGAAGCACCTTACCAAATGAGTGCGCTTCTTTGTCCCTCTCACAGGGACAAATGCAGTTCAGAGGTGTCATTTTCATGTGCATTAATTGACACTAAAGTAATTCTCCTTTGCAGCTGCCACTTCCCATGGCTCCTGCTGAAACAAATCAGATTACGCTGGAGTTGTGTGCATTGTGTTGTAGGGCTTTTCGAAAGGGTCAGTTGGGGAACACCTTCCCCTTGCTTACAAAGTTCTCAAGTAACATTATTTCTTATACTGCAGCAGTTACACCTTGGCTATGGACTCGGGCAATCCTATTACTGGTATTTTAATTCCAGTGTAGAACTAGCAACAGTGCACAAAACACTTCACTCTGGAGCACTGGATACAATGAGTGGAAAGGCCACATGCTCTGTAATGAGGGCACAGATAGTAGAGCAGGTCAAATACTTTATTAACAGCTAGACACACTGTGTTTGCTTAGGCGAAGGCTTTTTGTCTCAACTTCTCACCCATCAAGTTTCGGTTCTAAGCCGGTCGGGGCTAGAGGAAAAACCTGAGCTAGATCAGTACGTTGCCCCCAATGGCAGAAACATATTTCTTGCTGAAAGATTCCCCTCTCACTCTGAACCATTAACTTCCTGTGGCTTATCTGCTAAAGCAGCACAACTTGCAATGATAGGTCAGCGCCATTGTGCAAACATCAGGGAAAATGCAATGCAAATGCTGGACACCACAGCACAGTGTTTGAAAACAGAACTTCTGTAACATTTTAATCCAGTATAACACTTACCCTGCGTCAGCTTCTTGAGCATGCTTTGGGGGTTGCTGAAGGAGTACAGGTCACAGGTTGGTTCTTTCTGACAGCAGCATCCAACGCCAGGAATGCCTTGGTCACCCTAACTGGAATAGGCACTCCAAATAAATAAATCTTAGTGCTTCAGCTCCAGTTTGTACAGCTAAGGTCACCACAGAGATGCACGATGTTTTCTCCAGGTATGTCGCAAATCGGCCTGTCAGGAAAGGTTTCCTTCTCGATGTGCACAGTGACTGCTGTCTGGGGAGGCAGCACCATGGTCTGGAAACTAAAGGAGCCTGGGTGTCCCTTAGGGCCCACGGAAAAGAACAGGTGTCTTATCAGACAGAAGTAGGACAGTTTCAAGCTGCTAGCTTTACCTTTCTGGGATCTGCCTTCAAAACCATTTCCAAAGCGCCCCCTCTCAGGCTGCAGTGACTCCAGCCCACCGGGATCTGGCCCCTCTGCCCAAGCCCAAGCTCTGTATTTTAGAGGGAGTCACAGAGATGATCCTCGGACCCCTCTGCCACAGACTTAAGCGACTCATTGTATCCCAAAGAGCTTGCAAGAGGAGTGGCACCCATTAGCTTGTGCTGGGCGCTGGGAATAGTTACCAGCATTTTATTTAAAGAGCCAGGCCAATTCTCTGAATGAGCCAGGGGCTGCGGGAGGCCATGACCTCACCCACCGGAGGCTTTGGGGGCCAGTCAGCTGAGTACGAGGCCATTTTCTCTAGTCTTTGGACCACGGAATTTCTCCCGTGTCTTCTCCACACAAGTAGCCACCGATGCCTTTCCTCCAGGCGTGCAAACATGGAGGAGGTCTGCTGCCAGCACAGGTCGAGAGAGGGTACACAGTAGTGCTGAGATAAATAAGCAGCATTGACTCCGGAAAGATCGTGTCGCTTTGTTATCCAGTACCCGGCCCATTTCCCACCCATCTTCTCTTCTCTCCTCCTTTTTCTCGCCTCTGCAGTCTTGTTTCCCTCCCAGGCTCACCCCACCTTCTCTTCACGACCCTCTAAGCTCTCTGCCATGCTGCAGAGGCTGCCATGTGACTCTTCCCCTTCGTTCCCCTTCTGCTCACTGCCCTCCTCCACCACACGTCGGCCTGCGTCTCTCTGCATTCTCACTCTGCACCAGTGACACATACTGAAGCCCGGCAGCGTTGCGCAGCGCTTTAGTATTCTCACCACACCCCTGGGCAGGTGCTGGTGGTATCTCCATTTCAAAGGTGCTCAAGTGACCCAAGACAGAAAGAGCTGATGTCGAAGGAGACAGTATAACTCAGGCCTGTGCTGAGCACTTTGGATCTTGCTGCCTCTCATGCTATTGTTCTGCTCCCCTCCTGTCACTGGGGGCTGCAGAGATAGGGAGACCTAGCACCATCAGTAGCTCCTAGGAGGTACTCCCCCACAGCCACAAATGGGTATGGGCCCCTATGTTTCTCTGGATTTCAGAGTGACCCCACCTTGGACTCCGAATAACGTCCCCATCCCAGCGATCAGTTCATATTTTCAAGTTTATCTTGCAGTGAAAAGGCTAAAGATGTCCTTCCATCAAATGAAAGATGCCCCCAAAAGCTCAGCCCTGAAGACACTGGCCACAAGAGACAATTTGCACTGCCATCCTAGTTGCCTTGGGCTGAGAAATGCTGGCCACAGCAGGAGAGCAGCAGGAGGAGGGACAGAAATGCGCCTGGTGGAGAGATGGGATTCAGAGAGGTCTAGTGGGGTGAGAGTTCCAGTGTGTTCCCCCAAACCATTTCATTACCTTTCCAGGCACTTCCCCCTCCTTGCAATGCCAGGGGTCAAAGTCAGCCACTCCCAGCGAACTTGGAGCCAATGGGACTGGTGCCCATGTACCCAGAGGAAGAATTTGGCCCCATATGTTTTTCCTCTCTCTGAATTGACATTCCAGGAATGGATCAAAACCAAATAAAATCAGCAACCTGATGCCAGCTCATACATCTGCCTTCGGAAACCCTCAGCTGTGACCATTAACATTGCTGCATCGCAGCCAGCCAGCACGACTGATAAGCTAGAGAGGAACAGAGCGGCAAGTCTATGCAGTGTGAATTCACCGCTCACGTCTGTTCCCATCAGCCTGTTTTCTGCAGGACTAGATGTCTTTCCACCTCCTCCAAACTACCTCTTCAGGTTCCTTGCAGCTGGTGTTTAAGACCTGAGAAAAAAAATCTCTTTTCCTCATTAATAGTTAAATGAAAAGAATTGTACACAGGACCAGGGGGAAAACAAAAATATGCATAAAAATGTTGAGGACAAACCTAAAACAAACATGAGCTTTCAATGTGAGTTTAATTGTTTAAGATGAAATTATGGAAGTGGGTCTTGCAGAGGGCTCATGTCTTCAAAAACCATTAACAGCCCATCAGCCTTGAGTTGTGTCATTTTCCAGGGAGTTCATTGCGAGGCCATCTCTTTATTTGCAGCACTACAGTGTCAGCCAACATGTTTTGCTTTGATCAACAAGCTGTAGAGTCACAGCAGCCTATGGTACTAGAAAACAAACTGAACTGAACTGGAAATGTTTAAGAAGAAACACATGGCACAGGAGCCAAAAAATGGCCCTTAGCATCACATGAAACATTAAGTGGCGTAATTCTGGATCTCAGCGCATGTAAAGATAGATGAAAGCGTCCCCTATTCCCCTGCACTCTCCATCTAGCACCCTCTCTGATTCTCTTCAGTTCAACTCAGTCCTTGCCATAATCCACTCTCTAGTTTCACTTCAGTGTAGTGCTGTCAACTCTGTGAGCTGTCTATAGGTGCCATGGCACACCAGCCTATGAAATCAATCCAAGTGTGTAGTAGCTGTTTCTGCCCAGAGCTGTGCAAAAGGCCTCAGGTTTGCTACAAACATTTGTGAAAGTGAAAATGGGGAGATTTTGTGGCTGACCCACCAACTTTGCTGTATTCCCACTAAACACATGATGCAAGTCCCAAGTCTGAACAAAAAAATTACCACTCTGGGGTCCTATTTTGGGAATGCCCAGAGTTGCATTAGCGGGGATATCCTGAGATAACTCTCCAACCGGTGGTCTCGCAAGAGCTGGGTGAAATTTTTTCATCCATCGAGTAGCAGCTTGGGCCAAAAACCATTATTTTAAAGTCAAAATGTTTCACTTTGACATACTGGTTTTGAAACGGTGTTTCAAATTCCCATTTGGCCGATTTACAAAAGAAAGAAAAAGACAAACAACCCATTGTAAAAAGGGCAAAAAAACACCCCAGAGGGACCAAATTGAAACAAACAAAAATTTGTTTTGCGTCCACCAAAATATTTCAATCGACTTGAAAAATATATATATATATTTTGAATCAGTGATTTTTTTTTAAAAATGGGTTTGGTTCAAATTGAACCAGATTTTTTTTTTTTTGGTTTGGTTTGGTTTGGTTTGGTTCCCCCCCAAAAAGCCATTATTCCCACAGTGCTAGCTCTGACCAACACAGTTGACTGTATTCAAGAAAGCATGTAAATAAGGGAAAGCAAAATTACCCCAACTAGGCCTCTATAGAATCAGGAGCTTACAGAGTGAGTGGGTGGCGGGACTGGGACCAGGCAGTTTTTTTTTCCTCAGGCCCCGAACTATGAAACATGCAAGGGCATCTTAGGCCCCGGGCTGGTTTTTCACCCGACGGCACGGCAGAATTTACATCTTGGGAAAATGACCTCTTGCTATTTTCTGTGTTTCCACAAATCCAGGGAGAATGTGAATTGGCACAGGTTGGCCAACGGGGAAAATATTTATCGCAGCCCAGCATGCTTCTCCGGCCAGCATCTTCTCCTGTTCTGCTCACAGGTGCTGTAAATTCTCAGTCCACACTTCCAAGGAGAAGCCAATGGGGGCAACCGTGCCCCCCTCTCCAAGTGCAGAAGGTCATCTGGCAGTAAGCTGGAGCTGTCCCATTGTGCAAAGCTTTTCGATGAGGAGCCTGTAACATGGGGTCTTTTTGGAGTGGCAGCACATGGGAAAGTTTGAGGCCAATGCGAGAGGACCTCCCTCCTTTCCAAGGAACACGAGTGTGAATGCCCCTGGAGCTGAGTTTCTTTGTTGACACTCAGCAGCCGGGGAGGGAAGAGGCAGAAGAAGTATCTGGGACAGTTGTGCTGGGCTCTGGATTTTCCCAAGTTGCAAATGGCCTGGCACTCAGAGCTGTGTATTAGATGTAAAGTCTCGGTCTTATAAACCCAATAATTTATTGCAGCCAGAGGATCTGTCTGTGACTGCAGGTTTACAGACATATTCTCTACATAGAGTTGGGTGTGCACGCATGCACGCTCATCCCTACCTTCACAAGAGGCCAAATTTGAACAGAATAAAGCCCCTAAAATTAAGCACAATAAATGTCTGGCTATGTTGCAAAGTCACTGGCCTGGGTAGTTCTAAAAGGGCTTGGCTCAAAACACTAGTGATATCTTAAAAAAAACCTGTGCAAATTTCACTGTCTTGTTTTGGGCTTTGATGAGAAAGGCCCTGATTTACAGCATAAAAGTTATTCCAGAAGTGCAGTAATTCTCCAAATGGCAGGAAGCCAATGGAACATGCAGTTCACGAGTGACAAGCCTGGATTTTAAAAAGAAAACAAAAAACAATGAAGCCTAATGAAGGTGAGAACGCCTGAAGGGGTTAATGATTAGTTAGAGATTTGAGTTATTACAGACTGCTGAAATGAAAGACAATCTCAGGCTGAACAGAGGAGCGCACAAAGGATGATGGCCTCAGTAAGACGCGTTTGGGAAAACCATTGGCCTCCAGTGAAAGTATGTTTTGATTCTCTCACTTCCCAAGTACATGAGCAACAGTGGAACTGAAAAGCAGCGTCTCGTTTTATTTTCCTTTCCGCTTTTTGTCCGCTCCTCCAGACATACAGGCTTATAGGCACATTTAAAAGTAGCAGATTTTCTCTGGTGAATGTACACAGAAGAAGCTGTACGCTCAGCCTAGACTAGGTGAAAGTGTGCTGGAATACCCTGCTGCTTTGCTCATCTACAGTTTGTGATGCCTGGACAATGCCTCGCACCCACATGCCCCAGCCGTACCAGCCGCATCGTGAGCATCGGTTTTATTGCATGGTCGCAACACTTGGGTTAAAGCTCTCAGCTCAGCTCAGCTCAGCTCAGCCCTGCTTTACCAGGGAAGTCTACAATGATCCCTCCCCTGTGTAGAAAAGAAATTGCAAGTAGTGAAGGCTCAGGGGGTTTTCCAGATGCCATCCCACAATCCATTGCCTCACATTTGGAAACTGGCTTAGAGCCCATGCTCTCAGTGCTAGGCTGTATGGAATAAGTGCTTCAGGAGTGCAAGAGAACCGCGGCTGTACCCCACACCCTCTGGGGGGTGCACACAGTCCTGTCGACCATGTTGCTGTGCAGGGCAGACACCACAAATTTGTTGCATGGACGAGAGAGAGAACTCATCATTTCCTGCACCCCAGGCCACTGCAAAGCTGCCTCAGCTGCTCTCAGCAGACTCTTCCTGAGGTGTCAATTGCAGAGGCACCCCGCGCACCTGTCAGCCAGGTGGCAGTGCATCTCCAACTCCCAGGGCAGGAGGAGGGATGGCTATTGGGGTAACACCCACAGCCGTCGTTTTGCTGCCGGAACTGCATGGCCAGATCTACTCGAGCCACCTTGCCGGTGTAGCCATGTCAGGTTTGGGTGTGACTGTTCTGAGGCATTTCTGCACCAGTAAAAGCCCTAGTGTAGATGCAATGATAGTGCCATCAAAACACTTTCAGTCCAGGACCCAGCGTAAGCTATATGGGCAAAGCACCTTTTTGCTGATACAAGCTGTGTCTACAAAGGAAGGTTTGTCCGTCAGCATAGCTATGCCAGCAAACCGTTTCGAGCGTAGACCAGCCCACACGGTGCAGAGGAGCAGAACCGCAGCATAGAGGGCTCAGCTGTCGCTTTCCTCCTGTTTGTTGTGAACTCCGTTCAGCTGCTGGCCCTGCCGCGTTCCCACCCCATCAGCAAAGCTGCCTCAGCCAGTGTGATTCATTTCGCACCAGTTTACACGTCACTGGCAGAGTCTCAGACCTTGTGACAGCCGCCTCTTTCCTGGCTCAGTTACTGATTATCGGTTGCTTGCTCCTTGCTCCGCCACCTCAGCGCCCTCGAGAATGACGACTCAGGAGCTAGCCACGATATTCAGAAACTTGGACTGCCTGAGGAAAAGAGCCGGGGATGGAACGAGCAGAAAGAGTCAAACATTTAGAAAACGTATGGTCATTGCCGTAGTTTCTGAGCACCGCACAATTAATTAATGGATTGTACCCCACTCCCTATCTCCAGCCAGGAGTGTGTCTCGTGCCCATTTTACAGATTGGGTACTGAGGCAGAGGGAAGGAAGGGACTTGCCCAAGGTCACAGAAGAAGTCTGTAGTTAAATTGGGACTTGAACCCAGGTCTTGAGTTCTCCCTAGAACATCAGACACTGCAGAACCCTTTGTGCAATGGAGCGTCTCCTGGGCAAGTCTATTCAGCTCCGGGCTGCGATACATGGCCACCGAGGCGCTGTGATGCATGTGAGTTTGAGCTCCTCAGACGTCACCATTCTGGAGGCGTAGAGTATTCCCGTGCATGGCCAGCTCCACCCCAACCTGCGTGATGGAACAGGCCCACATGACCAGTTCAGCCTGGCTTTCCTCCCCTCTGTGCAGCATTCGGCCTCAGACAGAGGAAGCCATGCTCCAATCAGGGAGGGAGGGAGAGGGGGAGTGGGAGCAGGGAGAGACTGGGTGCTGTGTGCAGCATAAGGGGAGGGAGGAAGGCAGTAGGAACAGGAGGCACAGTTAGGACCAGAAAGAAAGGCAGGAGGGGGAAGGGGCTGAAACAAAAGAAATAAGGGGGACAAAGGGCGAGAAAGAAGATGGGGAAATTGGACCCTCTGTGATAGGAGACAGAATGGAGGCCATCTCATGCTGTCCTTGTTCCAGCTGGTGGCACGCTCACCATGGATGAGCATCAGCCTCATGCGCTACAGTTCTGCAGTGCCACCAGCTGCCTTAACAAGCTTTGCTTAGCTGTCTCCCTGCCGGTTCTCCATCCCACCTGGTGTACTGCCTCCTGCCATCCAGTGCCCTTCTGTTGAAGGAGATGGAATGCAGGCCGGGTCTCTATCATGGTAATTCTCACCCTCACCCAATTTCATGCCATGCTAAAGAAATAAACTCATTCAAAATTGATCTCCTTCACGATGCTACAGGTAAATCACATTAGATTATTAACATCGAATGCTTCAGAAATCGAACGGACTTTTCAGTGTTTGTTTACCTTTGCCATTTCTCTCAGCCTGGAAAATGAAAACTAACCAATCAGTTTATAGTCAGTTTATAGTTTATAGTCAGTTTCACTGTCTGGTTTTTGGTTTTTGTTTTATTTTTGTAGCAGAGCAAAGCCCTGCAGGAGAAACTTCATTTGTTAAAATAAATTTTCTATTGCAATTTTTAAAAAAAATCATGGTCAGATTTCTATTTATTGTCCCTTAAAAACAATCGACGGAACAAAACACCCCAAAACAAACAACAAACCCTTATATTTGTTGCCTATTTCTATTCTATTCTGTCTTCATTGTTATACCACAGCTCTCAGCATAGTGTCTGACCTGACAGAGTCCTTTTAAAAATTGACAGTCTGTCTGGAAAGTTTCAGTTAATAACAAACCCACTTTCATTTTTATTTATTTTGTTGCGCACAATTTTTGGTACATGGCGCAGATAAACTCCGCAGATCTGAGCAAATCCAATAAGAGGAACTGTTTCTTGGACAGTGACTGTATTATTCAAACTTTGGAACAAGTACATTATGTCACAGCAACTGATCCTTAGTTAGCTGGCACATAAAAATACAGAGCACCTGAATATGAGATCAGTTGGTGGTGGATTACAAAACTTGGAGCTGCAAGGACTGTTAGCTTTCAGTCCTCAGATTCATCACTCCATATGTCATTGCCCAGCTATGGAACAAAAGAGATTAAAAAGACATAAAGTAAGTAAATGCAAAACTCCTACAGGCCGTTGGACACAATGCTCATGAAATTTAACAGATTTACATCTCAGTCCATGCTCTTCAGCAGAATGCGTGTGAGCAGACAGTTGTCAAAGGCACTAATCTGTTAAAAGCACAAATGTCCTATTGATCTAGAATCCAGATATAATGAAAGTTTTGAGCTGTTGCGTGCCTTGATGCTGAGTGCAAATGGCCATGCAGAGACTTTTTGCTGCTGTTTTAGATTTTCTCCCAATAAATGGCACAAATATTAGCCAATCAGCAGGAAACAGGAATATTGGAATGCTCTTCATAATCCTGAGATGCAAGGGGGATATTTTTTTTATTCAAACTGTTCCTGAGAATATTAAGGCATTAGATCTAGCTGGAGGGCTGACCTTTCGCTAATTCATTTAGAAAGTGTATCCTCTAGACAAGAAAAAAAAGTTTACTATTTACAATTTGCCCCCCAATCTGTGTCAGAAAATCTGATTTGGGATATAATTTGCATAGCATGTCTCATGGTTTCATTTAATCTGCCCAATCTGCTTACAGAGCAGAACAGCATAAGTTATCACAGGCGCTGTGGCTGCTTAACGACTGTAAATCCACCCATCCATCTAGCCCAACGAACCATTAACTCTTCATTTAATTCTAATCTATAAAATGTATCGCAACAGCCCAGGAATCCAGCCTTCCAGCATGAGAAGCACCTAGATTTTGCTCAGAAGAAAGAGCATTGCGCAGCAATGTAGGGTTTGTGCAAGGAAACGCTGCCCAATAGGAGTGCTGTACATTCCTAAGATGCTCTCTTTGTGCATCTTGCGAGCAGAAGCATATTTGTTCCAAATCACTAAAGAACAGCCTAGTCAGATTGTTCCCTGGGTGTCTAAGGTTCACTGAGCAGAGCCGCAGTGGGGAAAGGCAATACGTACTCCAGAACACCAGAGGTAACTTAGGAAGAGTCACGAGGGAGGAAAGTGAGAGGGCGGTAAAGGCTGTAACGTACTAAGAGTTAACATAAATAAAGAATCCAGTTGAGCCTCTTGGCTCCCCACTTACTGCCGAGGAAACACACAACTGTTTAATTTCGAGAACTCGTCAAGGAATAAAAGTTTGTTGGTTCCTTTTTTTTTTTTTTTTTTTTACAAAAATTTCACCCATTTTTTTCCCATTAAAATTTGAAATTTCTATGAACATTTTCACTATAACTTTGAAGCCTGAAACTTTTGGGCCAGCCTTGATTCGCCTCTCGCTTACTTTGAAGAGCTTCGCTGAAATCCCTGGCTTTATAGGGGTGTCACTGGAGAATCCAATTCCCCTTGTTTACAGAAATGGTTTTATTGCATTCCAGGTAACTTTGCCAATGCCCTGGAAGTTTTCTGACAAGCAGCAATGGTTCCACATTGACCCTAACTTCTCCGGACACAGGTTTGCCTTCAAAGCAGCAAAGCAAGCTGGGACCAAAGCAAAAGGTGATATGTTTCCCTCCACATCCTGAGGGTCACAGCTTTCCCCTTGAATTCTAGGCAGCTCCCACCCAATCAGGAGGGCAGAGCAGCTTTCCTCTGAGGAAATAGGGTTTTTGAGAGCCCCTCATGCTGCCATGTGCATCCCTTCATGGAGAACAAGAGCCTTTTTGTCATGGAGGGAGGGCATTCCTCCATCTCTATTCCTTCTCTGTTTGCCATCCTTCTCATTTACTCCTCCCCTGAAGCACTGGGTCACTTCTTGTCTTTACATCTGGGCTCTGGCAGTCTCCAAGTGGACAGGAAGTCTCAAGCATTGCAACTGCAAGTGCCGCACAATCAATCCTCCAGAAACCTGTAGTGCTCCAATTTGGAAACTACCCAGAAGTCCCTGCTCCACTAACAGTGGTGGGCACTAGGAGGAAGGTGCTTCACGAACCTCCCCACCACTCCTCAGAAACCCCTGATTTCCTTTCTCCCCTTCAATGATTCTCGATTCTCTCTGGGAAACATTCTGACACCACCTTTGTGTCGGAGAGCTAGGGGCCTGGATAACACAAGACTGTTCCCTGTTCTGGGGCACGGACAAGCGTCTCATGTGATCTGTGAATTGCTGGAATTAGAACTGTGAGGTTTCATTTAACCTCTGTCAGGGCTAGGTCATTGGCGGTCCCTCTTGTGCCTAGAGCTGGACATCAGGAACTGGAGTCATCGGTTGATCGGGGTCAGGAACCAAAAGCAGGAGACAAACTGAGTCAGAAACCAAGTATCAGAGCTAAGAGGTAACGCCATGGTTAGGAACCAGAGGTCAGGAACAGCATGAGGAAGCAGAATCTGTAGCAGCAGCTATCTGGAGAACCGCTAATTGCCCAGACAAATTTCCTGTAGCTTCCCCAGGTTTAAAGAGTATGCCTGGGCCTATCAGGATCGACAAATGTCTTGTCAGTTGGGGTCTGTGTGGGTGGCAAAGCCTGTGGTGTGTAAGCCGCAGAGGCTCATGACCCATCAAGTGGTGCCTTTACCCCCCCTCTTTAGATGGTCAGTCTCTAGAGGAGCCAGGAGGGGCAGAGGAACAAAACAGTTGATTTTCAGAAACCTCAAAAAAGTTTGATTGGCATTCTAGAGGGCAGTTTGAGTCGTTTTTTCCCTCTGAACCAGTTTGCCTACCCCTAGATCTTAGCAGAAGCATAGATTCCAATGTAACTAAGAGGGTGGTGAAGCACTGGAATGGGTTACCTAGGGAGGTGGTGGACTCTCCAACCTCACAGGGTTTTAAGGCCCGGCTTGACAAAGCCCTGGGTGGGATGAGTTAGTTGGGGTTGGACTAGATGACTTCTTGATGTCCCTTCCAACCCTCATCTTCTATGATTCTATTATTCTAACTGGCCTGGTAAAAATACACTTTCAGACAGATCTGATTGCAAAATTAACTTAAGGCAAAATATTTCTTCACCATAAAACCCATGCATGGTTCTACCCTAACAGCAAAATGATCAGAATCTTGTTTTTCAGTTTATACAGCATCTAATAAAAGCCATTAGGCCTCATCTCTGATTTTGACATGTGCTTATAGGGAAACCTTCTCCTTTTTAGCAGTCAGATACCTAACTGATAAAACAATCAGTGTCACATCCAATTTTTCTATTAACTCTTAATAGTTTCCCCCTAAAAAAAATACTTTAAAATGATTGGTTGTGATCAAATAACTCACCAAAATACCACAAAGTATTAAAATCCCTACTTCAATATCCTTTATCCTTTAAGGTTCTTTATAATTCAATAAACAGGATTTCAAATCCTCCCCAAACTAGAGTGGACTCGTTCTGCTTTGCTGTTCCAGGCCACTCTTCTAAGGCATACTCTTATTAAGCTGTGCAAGCTTACAGCTCTTTAATCTTTTTGAACACATGTTGAGAAGAATAAAAGCAATTTTGTTTAGGAAACGGAAGGCCGTGTTCAGCTGGAAATAAGCTTTTTCTATAATCTCACCTCTTGCTTTGCGAAGCCGACTATACAGCTGTTACACAGCAAACCATGAAAGGCACCGCATCAGTCCATTCATTTCCTTTTTCTCCCGGGAGGGGAGAATTAAGAGAGAATCCTAATTTTGACTTTTTTGCCCTGAATCCATACGATTCTATAATTTCTACCCTCAAAATAATCTCAGATCTGGACTGCTTTTGGATCAGAGCTAAACTGGATGTAATTCCTCTATCTCACTCAGTGCCCTTGGCAACACATAAATACAGATTAGAGGGTTACATAAATGTAATTTTCTAATTAATCATTTTAGATCCAGCTACTGCATTTTTGCATGGCAACAAACATATAAAGATAAAATTTAACTATTTGTGAGGAGAGGTTTGAGAGAGTAGTGGGGTTTTGTTTTTAAATCACTTACTGACTGTCCTTTCAGTCTGACCTTAACTAAACTCCCTGAAAACTGTGAGATGACTCCGGTGTCAAACAATAATGAATCCACCTCCTTGCAGCTGGCCTGTTGTATCAATATGTTCTCAGCAATATGATCTTCATTTAACGACACTTTACGATTGCCCAATAGGTAAGGAGGCAGCAGAGACAGGGATGCAAGCTCCAATTTTGCAGTAACCCAATTTTTGAACTGTTAGGCTTATCACTTGTTAGTAATACAGTCCATTTCAGAGCCTAAAATCTCAGCCTACAAATGGCCTGCTGCTAACAAAACTGTAACATGTTACTTCCTGTAATTTTCCAGTTAAAGCAAGAGGCCTGAGAGAACACTGCAGTTATCCAAGCGCCATGTAGACTTTACTGGATGAATCTTTTTGTCACCATAGGTAAACTCCAGGTTGTATGTCTTCTTTTCCTCTCCCCTGCCTACAAACACTCTGGAAATTAACTTTCAATGCTCCTGGCCAATTGTCCCTTTTCCCCCTAAAATTCAAGTTTCTACATTTAAAAGAATCCTCACAGAACAAGGTAATCCCAAATTCCATGAAGTTGGTATCAGGATGGACTCCCCACATGCAGCTTGGGAGCCGGAGTCAGTCTTTGCATCTGGGGTGGAAACTGGGTCACTGGATCCACCATGTGAGAAATTAAATAACCTAGTAATTCAAGCTTTCCATGTATGAAGTCACTGGCAATAGCTATGGCTGCTTTGCCTCGCCTGCGAGTGTCATTGGAGGGAGAGTTCTTGGCTGCTGGATGGATATGACATAGGTTCCTAAAACCGGCTGTTTCCATGAACATAGGAACAGTCACACTGGGTCAGACCAATGGTCCATCTAGCCTAGTATCTGGTCTTCCAACGGTGGCCAATGACAGGTTCTTTAGAGGGAATGAACAGAACAGGGCAATTTATTGAGAGATTCATCCTCTGTCACTCAGCCCCAGCTTCTAGCAGTCAGAGCATGGGGTTGCATCCTTGACCATCTCGGATAAAAGCCAGTGATGGACCCATCCTCCATTAATTTATCTAGCTCTTTCATGAACCTACTTATACTTTTGGGCTGGCCAGGAGTTCCCCAGGTTGACTGTGAAGAAATACTTCCCTTTGTTTGTTTTAAACCTGCCACTCCTTAATTTCATTGGGTGACCCTTGGGTCTCGTGTTACATGAAGGAGTAAATAGCACTTCCTTATTCCCTGTCTCCTCACTATTCATGAGTTTATGCAGCCCAGTAGTTGCTCTTGGGGACTAGAAGCTATCCTGGCTCTCCTCCTGTGGTCTCTGTTGTCTATGCTCCTTAGTTTAGAAACCGGTTCCCAGCTCCTCTCCTCTCCTGGAGATGAGATATCTCCACTTAGCCCTGTTCCTATATGTTCAATCCTGGATTTCACCTTCACCAGGCACAGATGCTCCCTGCTTGGCCTTCGCCTCCTATCAGATCAACTTCTCTTCTTCCCACCATAGTTACAGTGAAATAGCAGATAAAGCTTTTTGCACAAAATCAGCCTTGGCAGGCGCTACTGGACATTTCTTTCATTCCCCTTCCCTTCTCCAACCTCCCCTCCTGACTTTCCTTTGTGAGCTGATGTCTTCTGTAGATGGCCGCAGTTAATGTGGTATTTCATGGATCATGTGAAGCAACGAGTCCAAAGGATGTTTCTTCTGTTCTCTGATGTGGCTGCTGAGTCATTTGAAGACAATATGCACACATCTTTGATTCTGGGTTAGGTCTGCTTTCAACTTTCCCTTGAAGGAGATCATTTGCTTACCTGCATGCTGCACAAGCAGGACTTTCCCCACTGTCTGCAAATCAACTTTGGGGGAAAATGGGAACATTAACATGCTCACAAATGCTCTGGAAGATTTTTTTTCACCTCCTTTAAGTAAAAGAATCTTGTTTACTCTAAACATCACAAGGAAAATACCTGCACTGTAGCTTTAAAAATAAAATGAAGTGTTCATTAGCTGGCCTGTTTTTTCAGGTGTGTTCTAATTGTGCTAATTAACTCTAAGGTAGATTTTAGCACTTCAAATGCCAAAACAAATCTTGCCATAATTACCAGCAATCCTTTTCATTACCGGCTGCCTAATTATCCTATTAATAGCACATCCTAAGAGACGATATTTGCTTGGCAGGCAAATATTTGTTTTTAAATTAGCAAACACAAAGACAATTGTTTGCTGAAGGATTTTGAAATGCAAAATGGTTTATATTCATGGAAAAATATAATCCAAGTAAAACCAAATGCTTAATCCATTTGAAGCATTTGAATCTTTTTAGTGTGATCATCAAGGGGGAGGGTAACTGTGCCAGAAGAGGTAGCTTTAAATACTTTTATAATGATGTGTCTGTATCTATACAAGGGTTTGTGTTAGTTTTATCACTGGGGAAAGATGATGCATGGCAAACAACCGGAAAAATGGAACCTCATAGTAAATTATAAGTCTCAGAACCATCTCACTTTGGAAAATAATGAAAAGAAAGGTTTTAAAGTATCTCCCTAGCTGGTTACATTTAAAGCTGAAACTGTGAAGCTACGTTTAAATATCACCCACAGCATATTGACAGCAAAATGATTTGGGGTCTCAAATAAATTTGATGCAGATATTTTTCTTCTTCTTCTGTCATTTATTTAGCAATTTATTTGTTTTGCACAGAGGAGTCCATATCTTTGAAGCTTTTTCCCCCCACCGCTATGAAATGAAACATCTGCATGGTATTTTTATATACTTTTTTGAAAACCTTTCCCGGGATGGAATTAAGGTATATTAAAAATGAAGGGGTTTGACAGCTTTGCTCCGTGGACAAAGCTATATTTGCTTAACACGGACAATTAAAAGTCAGCCAGTTGGTGCTGTGGGTTGGTTCATTTGCCTTTGGGCTCTGGGGACCTGGGTTCAAAATCCAGCTTAAGTCAAATATAAAAATGTTAGATGATTTTGGCCATGTCCTCATTTGCAAACAAACAAAGGCACAATTTGGCAGAAGGGTCGAGTCTCTACCAAAGAGGTGCTTAGGCCAGGCTGGGATGTCAGGACTGGACCACGCTAGCATTGAGCAAGCTGTGCCAGAAAGTTTGCACAGCCCTGACCTGCACTACGGGTCTTATCCAAAGCCCACGGAAATCAATGGCAGTCTTTACGGGAGATTTGTGGAAGTGAGTTTTGGGAAGTTGATGCTGTTCCAAAGAAGAAAATAGGAGATTTTGAAATGCAAAGACTCTTGTGTATCTCCTGGACACAAAAATAGCCGAATGTCTATGTTAGAAATATTATTGGAGAGAAGCAGATCCTGACGCTGGAAATCGACAGACACAAACAAATGTGCTTTGGTCACATGAAGTGTGGAAATGGAAATAACGTGAGAAAATTACTTTGGGAGGCTTGGTGGAGGGTCATCATAGGCAGGGGATGACCAGGGAGGAGGGCGATGGCTGATGTGTGGCAGATCACTGGAAGGTCAGCAGCTCAGTGCTCATGGTTAGTGCTGGAACGAAAAGGCTTTACAAAAGTCTGCCATGATATCACTGATATTCAGATGGGAATAAATGGAATTACTTACTCCACTTGTACTCCCATTGACTTCACTGGACATTGGTCAAGTTCTGTGCCTTGCTCTAGCCAGTTCTTGCTTGCACCAGTGTTGATTTAACTCATGCAAATTTTAAAAAATGCAGACATCGAGGCTCTCTCTGCCGTACAGTTCCCTGTTTAGGTTTTATAAGCTACGTAAGTGGCCTTCTGTAGACCTGTATGTCATAGGTTCTGAGAGAACTCTGTTGGCCAGTGCCTCATGCTTTTTCTCTATCTGGGAGAAAAAGTAGCTCAAAGCAGCTAAATCTTAGCTTGCTCCCCTTTTCCAGGATTAGAGCCATCCTGTTCATAGTGTGTACCCCCAATGAGCTAGAAAACCCACCCTTGGTATGTCTCCAGCATATAGCCCTGTCACAGCAAAAATGCTGCACGCACAACCTTCTATAAAGATGCACTGAATAGATTAAAGTGTTTTTCTCTGCAAAGAAAACACCATACAGCCATGTTCTACAGGCACTGTCAGAATAAACCGCAAGCTCTTTGCGGGCAGGGACAGTCTATTCTTCAGTGCTTGTACAGAACCTAGCACCATGGGGGCCTGGAACATGACTAGGGCAATTGGGCTCTATGGAAATACAATTACTAATAATGTCCCCAAAATGTTCAGTATCATTCTTTCAGCGTACATAGAATATTTGAGCACTGCAGCTTCAGCAATGAATGCTAACTAAGGTCAGAAAGCCCTCTATATATAGTCAGAGTGCTTGTCTGAACCCCTGCAGGCTGTCTATAGTAGGAATTTTTCCCTAACATTTTCCATCATCGCTACAAGCCGGTTGAGCTACACTGATGCTAGCAATAACAGAAGTGCTAATATAGACAGGTCTCCAGATGTCTGCTATGGACGCACCACATTCTCCACCCAGAGAATGCCAACAGCTAGCAGCGCTTTGTTGAGACAAGGGCTCCCATCTAGAGCTGGTCAAATAATAGATGATGGTAATTAGGAAAATTTAAAAAAAAAAATGTTTTGCCCTGAACCAAAAATGAAATTTTAAAATACTTTTGCTGAATTGCAACGTTGAAAAAAATCATTTTGGTTCAAACTAAACATTTTCTTCTGATTTTGACCCTTTTTTATTTTTAAAAATATTAATTTAAAGGATGCTTGAAATGAAAAGTTATTTGAAACCAAAAAGCCAAAATGTTGCATTTTGAAAATGTCAAAACAAATGTGATAGGGTTTTTTTCCCCCCCTGAAATGAGCACTTTAGCAAAATCTATATGAATTTGTGAAATGTTTTGATGTTGCTAAGCTGGCATTTTTCACCGTATTATTTTATTTTATTTGCCCAACTCAAATCACACCATTCCTACTGGTGCAGGTTGAAAATTTTTGATGATAAAGGTTTTTTTCTGGAACAATTGCTTTTTTTTTAAATCAGAGTTTTTTTGGCCCCCCCCACTCTCCAAAGGCAACTTTTTTGCTTTTTCAAGCTTTACAACTGAAATCTTTATCAAAATGATTCCTGGCAAACAAAAATGTGCACAGCTACTTTTGTTAAAATAGTGATAAAAATATTGTGAAAAATTTGTGAGAAACAGTTCCACTTTGAGCAACTTTTTTTTTTTTTTTTTTTTTTTTGCAAAAGATTTCCGTCCCCCACTCTGATTACTGCCACTGGTGAAGCTTCACGTTGTATGAACAGTGGGAAAATGAAGGAGAACATTCGAGCGTAGCCAAGGCCTCACTGATTATGGCTTTTATCACACAGGTGGGATAGTGAGCAGTCTCCGTCGGTGCTGGAAGTAGGGGTGCAGAGGTGCTACCACACCCTGGCTTGAAGTGGTTTCCATCACAGCAAGGGTTTACGGTTTGGTTCAATGGCTTCAGCACCCCCACTACACACCAGTCCCCTGGCAGTTTCTGATTTTAGGATTATAATTCCATCTCCCAGCATTGCTTCTGCACAATATGTTCTAGCTTTGTAGTTTTAGTGCAAAAGTGCTGAGACAGGGAACTTCCTGTTGAGGGTCCAGAGAAGAAATTGAGGCGCCACTTACTGGCATGCTCTGCTTGTTGAGCTACTGTGCTGCTGTTTGTCGTTGTTGAAAGATGATTTAATTGTGTGGTTCAAATTATTCTCAGTAAAACAGGCTATTCATTCCAGCATGAACACTTCTCCTTGGGCAAAGTTTTAAAATATTGTTTTCCCCAGAGCTTTGACGTTTGCTCCTATCAGAAGATATCCAGTCTGTGAAACATACACAGCTCTGCTGACTCTTATAACCTCTACAAGCCCTGTTGGACTGCAGGAGACAATGATATGATATGCTGGCACTGGGTTTAATATTTAAAGGGGAAGCAGAGGTGCTCCATTACAAGGTATGCAGTGTACAGAACCTGAGTGCGATTAGTCAGAAAAGTTAATTATTCATCATATAGTTAAGCAGAAAAGTGATAAATGACTTCAACTATAAGCCTTTTAGTCCAAGGCTAACACTAATAAAAAGTTATGGATGGGTTTGCTGATTCCTGCCCTCAAATACAGAGGTGAGATGATGACATATTCAGAAGGAGCTGCTATAGCCATCTGAGCTGCTTTTCATCGGACCAACTCAAAAACTTTCAGCGCATTCAGCAGGGTGATTTGCACAGGCCCATAGAACCTCAGATATTTTTCTGTCTAAGAGGTGAACAGTCTACTTTTTACAGGAAAATGAAATAGTGCACTGATGCTGTCAAACTTGATCAGTAAAAACCCAGGTGAGATCCTTCTACAGTAAATCACGTGTTTCAATCGCATGTAATTTCAATACATGACTGACAGGCTTAAAAGTGGGGATGCAAGCCTTCCAGGATTGTCCATAGATCAAAACGCTACAGTTACTTGCTTAAGCTTTTTACCTTTAAATGCTCAAAATACAAACCAAGGAATGGAAAGCCAGACCTTTCACTTTCCCCAGTGTTTGCAGACATGCAGCCAGCCAGCCGAAGACCTCTATACCCCATCAGGCCTCAAGCACAAGTTTCTGTACCATTTAAGCCCCACTTAAGTCCTATTTTCAGAATTTAAATGGGACTTTGGTGGTGGATAGGCCTGGTACTGTCTCTCTGCCTGGGGCTGAATTAGTGCCATTTTTAAAAACAACAAAAAAAGAGGCCAGCTCATATGTTTGCCTCCATATAAAGCAGCCAACACCTCCTACTGAGACAGTCTTCAGTTCCAGACGGAGCTCAAAGACTCAGAAGAATGGTGTTCCAGGTGTCAGTGCTGTCTAGCGTGACAGGTCACTTTTCAGTTGGGTCACAGAAGGGCAGTAACCAAAAACTGCCATGAAATATTGATCAAGGGAACACAGTTTGGAACGGAATGCTCCCTCTCTCTTTTCAGGAAGGTTGTAGGTGCTCTTGATGTAAGTCATAGCATAGGAAGCATTGCCTTAGATAGGGATTCCAAACAATTGAAGATCAAAAGATTTATCTGCAGCAGAGGAACTCTTCAGACAGATCTATAGACTACTTTAGAGACTCTGAATTATTTATGCACCGGGAGGGTTTTTCCTCCTAGGCTTTGACTGCGTCTGCCTTTACATACACAATTACAGAATGCTTGCTGCTGAAAACCAATACATTTTTTAAAAAATGAACTAGTTCTTTCCTTCATTATGAAAGAGAAACAAACCACGGAGATGAGAGAGAGAACAGGCAGCATTTTGCAGCTGTGTGATCCTACAAGTGCAGTGGGTGAAAGGAAGCCATGTGGATAAGGAAGCCAGCTTTCACAGGTGGAAAGGCAGGCAGGTCACCTTGCCTGAGATGATATCTGCAAATACACTTAAAGACACAGGCCTTTTCTCTTAAGCCCTGATCACTGAATCTCCTTGTATTCTTATGTGTGTCAACCTATATCTTTTTTAAACAAAAAAATACGGGTGCTGCAGAGGTCTTCCATCCTATTTCAAAGCAACACAGTGTATATTAGCCTGGGAAAATTCATTGCAGCGGAAGCTAGACAATACACTTCCCTTTGTATGGGGTTTGAGTCTCTCTCTGCCTCTCTTTGGTCACTCTGTCTAGAGCAACAGTCAAGTCCTTTTCATACAATGCTGCCAAGAAGCTTATGGGGTGTAGGGATTAGAGGATACAGCAATAGGGCCAATCAGCTGCTCTTGAGTTGCATAAGCCTGAGTATTGGTTAGTGCAGAACCCAGAGAATGACTTTTATTCTTACAGCAGCAAAAAATTACAGAGTGCTCCGAATAGCAAACTGTTCCACATAACCCTTGTTCTGTTCAAACAGATTAAATGCCCACTTGTATGTCTGAAGAAGAGAAACCGCTTACAATAATATATACAGAGCCTCAGGTATGGGAGACACGCCCTTTCAGCATTCATTCAACCTCTTTCTGTAAGAACTGAACAAATGTAGTTGCAGAAGAAAGTCTGTGAAAGGGTTGATACCCAAGTAGGGCTCAAGCTGTCCCATCCTGTGGCCCATGTGGGCTCTGCGCACCGCCCCGAAAGGAGAACGTGAGATCTGTGTGTGGAAAAAATTGCCAGGCTGGCAATTTGGATAATCACTGCTGGAGGATTTATACACAGAGCAAGAAGAGAGTACTATGGCCAACCCCAACCATTCAAATCGTGAGTCAGCCCTCTCCGCTCCCAAGGAGATTGGCTTAAAAATCATGAGAGTTTAACAAATCAGTACATGTTGGGTTCTTTTTATTTGCCCTTTTTGTTTCTGAGCCCATGTTTTCAAGCTTTTCTCTGCAACCACGAGGCCTAAAAACTGACTTGTTCTTTAAATGAAAGCTGAGATTCTCATGTAATCACATGAATCTGGCAGCTTTGGCTTTTTAGGAAAAGATCCAAAATATTGGGAGACTCAGGATAAAATTTCAACACTGTGGCTACGTCTACATCAACGGCGGCAAATTCACTGCCGTCAGATCGATTTATCCAATTTGACTGAGCGGCAGTGAAGACCCACTTGATGGATTCAGAAGTCGATTTAATAAAACCACCTCCAAACGCGTAGCACTGCGTCGATGGGTACGCATTTCCTGTCAGCGCAGTGCAGTGGAAATGGAGCGCTAACAGGAAGTTACAAAGTCGATGGGATTTACACAAGCTACTCTGTGTAGCTTGAGTAACTCCCATCGACTTCCACTGAATTTCACTGGCTGTGTAGACCAGGCCGTAGATACTTAGGTTGATGCCTCTGAAGTGGATTTAGGCCACTTTCCATCATCACCTACTATCAGATACAGTTAGGGTGGATGCCTACACTTGGACAGAGTCAATACTCCTATACACAGGCAGGGCTCAGCTTGCTTGGATCATTTTGCAGGGGCGGGGTCTTAGCTTGTGACCAAGAACTTCTAAAGGCTTGTACGCAAAACTCAGGGTTGCTGCTGATCACCTGGGTCCCTGGATTATTTCAGGCCATTTGATAACAGCTGAGCTACATCTATACTATGAGCTAGGGTGTGATTTCCTTGCCCTTATACACATACTCACGCTAGCTCTCACCAAGCTAGCACAGGTAGCAGCAGTGGGGGCACAGCTGAGCCATGCGAAGTACCAAGCTCACAGTGTGGACATAGGGTGGGAAAAAAAGAGAGACAAGATTTGGGATTTAGCACCTCAGCCAATGTCAGGACCTGATTCTGACACCACAGTGGTTTCACCCCACTACAGTTACTCCTGATTTACACTGGTGAAGGTTGTTAATTTTTTGTTTATGCCACATTAGTGCCTAGGATTCTCATCCAAGATGAAGGCCCCATTGTGTTAGGTGCTGTACAAAGACATTCCTACCCTGACAGTGTTTCAGTTTAAGGGTTAGAGGAGTAGGGACTTGCTCCAAGTCACACAATAGATCAGAGGCACGAACGGAACCCTGGTCTCATGAGTTTCATGTCAGAGTCCTAACTGCTTGGCTGTTGTTTCTCTAAATGAGATTAGAAATAGGCCCTGAAATTTTATGCACCCTTCTGTCACATCAAGCCGTGTCACACACTGTGGCCGTGATGCGGTCACAACACTGTCAGACGTGGTAAAGCTGCCACATGAAGCATTCACATCAAGCAGCTGTTCTCCCCTAGCACCTTGTCTACTGCGAGAGGGTGTTTTGAGTGATCTCCTGTCAGCTCAGACCCTTGGATTGCACCCCGCACTCACACATCCATGTCAAGTTTGAGTGAAGCATCTTAAAATAACGGCAGCCTTCACAGGAACTCATGCACATTCAAGTCATTTGAATAAATAATCACACCATGCAGCAACACACACGCATTCTTCACTCTGGCAGTGACTGCCTCCAGAGCAAAGTGTGGGGTCAGGGATATGGTATTTTGGAAGGCTCTTTATTTCCCCATTTTAATAAGCAGGCAAATGTGACATGCTATTGTTGGAAAAAACAAGTAATAACTTGATGTCTACACCCGAGCTGTGTCAAATTGTTCAATAGTATGTCATGTTGACACTGACTGACAAATGCCTTTGGGAGACTGACAAAAATCACAGCTGTGCTTGTATCCTCCGATTACTAGCAGCAAGCTGCACGTCACTGGTGAAGTTCGTTAAGGCTGCCGTGGTCTTATAATTAGATTGCAAACTAGGATGAAGATCTGAAAGGGAGAGAGTCTCCAAAAGAAATTCAGAGTCTGAAAAGCAAAGGAAAGTCACCAACTTTGCAGCAGAAGAATGGCATAACTTACAAGCCCTCCTCAACCCTGTGCACAGGGCCACAACAAGGCCTTGGCATCAGTTAAGTCCCATTTAAGCCTAGATTGGCAGATTTTATGGCACGACGTGACCATTATGATCCTCTAATCTGACCTCCCGCATAAGACAGGACAGAGAACCTCACCCAGCAATTTCTGCATCAAACCTATAATTTTTGGTTGAGCTACAGCAGATTGTGTAGAAAGACATCCAGGCTTGATTTAATGATTCAAAGTGATAGAAGGTCCACCATATCTCCAGGGGAGCTGTTCCACCAGTCAGCTACACTCCCTGGTAAAAATGTGCTCCTTATTTTTAGTCTGAATTTGTCCAGCTACTGGATCTTGTTGTCTTTCTCTGCTGGATTAAAGAACCATCTACTATCAGAAATTTCTTCCCAGTGTAGGTTCTTGTGATTTGTGATCAAGCACCACTTGGCCTTCTCTTGGATAAAATAAATAGATGTATAATGAGAGGCTCTCAAAGCTCAAACAAGCTTTCCCGACCTGCAATCATTCTTGTAGCCCCTTTTCCCCCATTTTTTTCAATATTCTTTTTGAAGTGTGGACACCAGAATTGTACACACTATCCCAATAAGAATCTTACTAATGCTGTACATGGAGGTAACACCATCTCCAGCTGCTATTTGAAATTCCCCTGCTTATACATCCAAAAATCACAGTCATCCTCTTACTTACAGCATCACATGGGGAGCTCATGTTCAGTTGTTATCCATCATGATCCTTAGTCCTTTACAATGATACTGCCTTCCAGGATACTGTCCTCCATCTCGTAAAGGTGGCCTACGTTCTTTGTTACTAGATGTATGACTTTAATTGGACTGTATTGAAACATAGGTTCAGATGAGCCCATTTCACCAAGAGAAAGATCTAGGTTGGCCTGTATAACTGACCTGTCATTGTTATTTACCACTGCAAATTTTACCAGTAATGATTTTATATTTCCAGTTCATCCGTCAACATCTTGACCATCACTGGGCTGACAACACAGCTCTGAAGGATTCACTCTAGAAATACCCACATTGGATGATGATTCACCATTTACAATCCCTTTTTGTAATCTATCAGTTAACCAGTTTTTAATCCATTTCCCATGAGCTACTTGGATAGTGCTAATTTTTTATCAGAAGATGATTGGCACAGAAGGAATGACACGTACTGTTCTGATGACCAGTCATCAGTTTAGCTAACATTTTTCTGTGTCCGGATTCGGGGTAATAGGCCTTTTGGAAGAGGAATGGGAAAAAAGAAAAGGTGAAAACTGGGCAGACAAGGAAAGGCAGAAAGATTCCAGGTTTATTTAGGCAACTTATAGTTCTTCCCCCACTTACAGTGTGGAAGACTACTCCCTTTATTATGCTCTACAACGCACTCGCAAAGCATTATATTTTGGCCACCAGCCCCTCTGGCCAAAGAGGACTGGACAGACCTCAGTCCAGAACACACCATCATGGGACACGTTTGCAGCACTCTAGTGGAACAGAACATCAGACTGGCTCACGTATGTGTCAGCTGCTACAACTGATGGAGATGTTACCTTCGCTCAGCTAGCTGGGCCCTTTGTTTGCAGAATGGAAGGATCTGAATGGTCTCCCCCATGAGGACCATGAAGTACTAGGGAGCCCAGACCTGCCAGTAGATTTTGATGAAATTTTTGTTTAAGAAAAAGGACTGTGGAGAGTGAGATACCACATTGGTGAAAATGCTCTGAGTATGAGAGCCCGGGGTTATACTACATTGACCATTTCTGCAGGTTGGTTTTTGGTTGTTTTTTTTTCTGGCACGTAAGTGCGGGGGAGCTCGTAGCTACTACCAGTTGTGTGCCTTCCCCAGAGAAACCAGCCCCCAAAGACAAAGCAGCAACAGCCCCCAGGAACACTCACTCGCAGCAGGGAACCCACCAGAAAGGTCTCCGCATGCCCACAGGAAGGTCCCCAGTGCCGTCTGGGATCTCCCAACGGATGTATAAATAATAACTAGCACAGACAGATGTTCATATGCAGACGGGAGACCCTGCCAGGTATGGGGTAGGCATGCGAAAGACCCAGCCTTCAAGGAGTCCTTCAATTAGTCTGGACCTGCAATGCCCAGCTCGTCCCCCCTCACTGCTGCAAAGCAGGGTGCAGGACTGCACTGAGCTCCTCCAGGGCGCTACTTTCCTGGCGAAGGGTTCAAGGACTCAAGAGGATTTAGGAGGGAGGCTGGGATGAGTCCATAGAACATCAAAGATTTTTTTCCTCTTCCAGACGTGTTCAGTTTTATATTAAGGCTCTGGCACCAGTAGGGGGCTAGGAAGGACATTTTCACCGACTGGAAAAGGCTGGTGGGGAGTATTTATCTGGGTTGCAGTTGCGAGGTGGGGCCTCAGTAAGGGATCATGAAGGAAGCCGAGAGTTCCTCTCCCAAAAGGGTTTTATGAGAACACACAACAGGGGGATGACAGACCAGAGATTGGGGAGGCTGAGGGAGCACTGACATGAGCAACAATTACACAGCAAACCCGCATTTTTAAGGAGATTGCTCCCTTGACTTAGAATTAAACTGACCCTAAGCTACTGAGCTGGGCCAAATGAAAAGCCATTTGAAAGAGGAAAAGAGAAAGCTGGGTTTTGGCGTCTGTCTCTTTTCAAAATTCACGCAGCTCTGATTATGACCAAAAATCAAGTAAATACGATACATGTGCGTGAATAAATGCTGCAGCTTCAACAAGTGCAACATGCACCACGCAGATGAAGAACTCCTTTCTAAAGCAATCATTTTCTTTGAGTTCCTTTATAGCCCCATTGTAATTTTATTCATTACTCAGACTGGCATTATAAGCTTTTATCAGGCTTCCAAAATTTATACTGATTCTAGAAGAAATCAAACCCCTTTGAAGTAGAGATTTGCTCTATCTACTGAACGGTTTCTAATTTTCCCAGTGGAACCAAGTGGATTAATAGCACTCAAGTGTATACAGTTTAATCAAGCCTTGCGTTGCCTAGGAGTCCATGTGGAGGCCACAGGGTCACCGACTAAGGAATAATCTCCTCGGGAAAGAGAAGTGCCTACCTACCGTCACTGTCTATTTTATCAATCCCTTTCCTGAGGCGTCAGTGCTTTTGTAGGGAAACACGGGCAGCCTTTGCCACTTCAGCTCCATTTAATGACACAGAGAAAGAGATCACTTCTGTGGGAATTCTGCTCAATAAACCTTATTCTGCCCATCAGCAGCCTCCAGTCAGGTGTGTACTGACAGCAGCAAGTGTGAGGGGAATGCAATGGGCACAGGGAATGGAAGCAGAGAGATCATTACCATATTTGACAGACTACACGAAGCAATTCATGAGCTTCCCAGAGTTCTCATGGCTAAAGGATGCCTTGATTGTTCAATTATGATTTTCTTTCCTCCTCCTCACCCCACCATGTCCCAACCTTATTTTTGGCTAAAATCACAACTGTTTCTCATTTAATTGTTTGAGCGAGAAGAGAGTAATTCTTCCACCTCCTGCAGCATATCAGTTCATTTGTACTACATTTCCTGCACATCATCTCCTGCTTAGACTGTCGCTACTCAAAGGGTAAAAAACAATTAGAAATGACATATTTTAAATGCTAGTTTCTCTTTTTTTTTGGCCCTAATTTCAGGGGAGACATGTAAGGGACATAGCTGGATGTTTTGGCAGCCAACACTACTATGAATCAGCCAGCTCACAGGCAGCTGTGGGGTATCGCATCTGTTACTGGAACCAAGCATATTTCCAGATATGACTAATCACTTAAACACAGACACTAAGGCCCCAATCTTGCAAATGAAAACATTTGGGTGGGGGGATTTCTGCCCCCATTGCCAGCCCCACTGAAATCAGTGGGGTTACATGCAGGCCCAGGGGTTCACCAGCACAACATAAATGGCAAGATCAGGGCCATATTTATGCTAATAATAATCATATAAAATAACCAGGTTAATGAGTAACTGACAGAGACACTTAAAGCACCACTGAGATACTTTTCTACTAGAAACACCAGACCTGATTCTCATCTGGTTGCAAACCAGCACAGATGTCGACAGAGCTACTCCTGTACACAGCAGCTGAGCATCACGGAACGTACCGTGTCTTCTGAAGCCCATGAAATCTAAATCACGCGTAAATACAAAAGTGGGGCAAGATATGGATTTAAAGTACATCCCACACTAGCAACGTGTGCATGTGTCCCATATATTTCACAAACACAGCTAAGCCAGAGATGTGTCCCACAATTCGCTGAGGTTTGTTTTCACCTGCCACTCTGTGGCAAGCCAGATGGCCTGTCTAGGGATGGCTCATGCCCAAGGGTACCAGTTGTTTTTGTTTTTGATGAGCTATGCACATCTGAAACACTAACATCTGGAGCTGCCATGTGGTGCTTACAGTAGATCAGCCCACATAACCAATCGCAAGGCCCCTTGCATCCAAAGCCTCTAAACAATGATGAACTAAACAAGATAAATTATTCATGACTGAGCTATTTGTGGTGCGAAGGGTCCATCAGTGACTTTGATTAAAAAACCCAATGAGTAATGAATATGCAAAAGCAAGTGACTGCTCGGAGGAACAGAATTGTCAAATTGTCCATACTTCATCCAGATAAAGAAAAATCTCAAGAGGTCCCGAAATTGAAAAACTTACCATCAAATCACAGCATTATCTTAATTATTAAATCCCCTCTGCCAGGCAGATACCACACATGAATCAGAAAATGAAAATATTGGTATCCTAAATGTGAAGTAAGGACAGAGAGAAGAGAGAGAGGAACATGCACAAGAGGAAATGTGATTTTAATTCATATTGTGACTCCACAGCCATTTCATTATTTTAATTAGGCTTAATTAGTGGCAAATTTACAATGATATGCTTGATACCTGGCATTAAATCTTTCATGCATAAATGTTTTGTTAAAATGAGAAAAAAGGCAAGTGGCATTTTGCCAGCAATTAGTGCTGAATGTTCTAATGAAAGATTACTGTTCTGCCATGATTCATTCTGACAGGCATCGCAGGAAAGTTGTGTGTGTTTTACTGGGGAGAGAATAACTCAGTCACTGTTACCTGCGTCCTTGTCATTTTAACGCGTCTCCATTTTTAACAAGGTGCAGCTAATGGTCGTGCTGGATCCAGTGGTAAGTTTGCTGTGGCATTCATTAGTGTGGCACGTCACAGCACTGATTCCTGATACAGAGGTTTCTTCTGACATGTTCATGCTTTTCTCTTACCACCTATTTCATAGATCAAGGCTGTGCTAGAGTCACAAGAGCAGGACTTTTTAATATTTATATCCGGGTGGTGCCTAGACATACAAACTGAGATCAGGGACTCCCCGGGGTAGGTACCACACAAATACAGAATAAGAGACAGGCTGGGCCCTGAAGGGCTTTCAATGTAAGGAGACAAAGCAGACAAGGGGTGGGAGAAAGGAAGTGCTATTCTCTTCTGAATTCTAGATAATGAATGAAGCTCTTTCTACATGATTCAGTAGGAAGTTTAATCAGCCTCTCTGTAGATACGCAGTGAATGTTCTTAACTCAAAGTGTTGCTCCAGCACAAGGTTACGTCTCTTTCTAGTATATGGTCCTGGGGGACAAATGGGGAGGTTGCTTCGGGGCTAGTCTCTGTGCTCTTTGGGGCACGCCTCCCCCATCTCACTATCTGTTTGTGCATTGTCTACTTGGCTAACGCATTGGCACTTACGGGGCAACTGTAGCAACAAGACTAAAACCCCCATTTTGGCCAAACCGTCTGCCCTTGATAGATCTTTGAAAGCCTTTTTCCTGCCTTTGCATGTCACTGATCGTTCCCCACATCGCACAGTTATCCCTGCAACATGCTCGTCTTCCCTGAGTTGCCTGGTGTCCTGTGGCAGGTGGGAGGCAGGGGAGGCACCGCTTGAAGGGGAAGATGTTCTGTGGCTCTAGGACAGTGCGACTCAACCTCTTTACCATTATGCTATGCAGGCCACATCCACACAATATACGTGCTACCCATACAGCCCGGAGGATGTCACATGGGGAGCAACTGTGTGCTGATTGGGCCACAAGCGGCTCATGGGTGGAGCACCATTGCTCTAAGATAAAAGAGACCAAATGGCTAACAGTCATTTAACCGTTACATCTCCCTGTATTTCCATGATACTAATTAAACGAGCCACTGTGTTTACAAAACAGGTTATAAATCAACCCTTTCATAACTACTCCCTGCCTCTTCTTTGGTCTCTAAAGTGCCCGGCATACTGCCCAGGCTGTAGGAATCATAAATAACAGCTAAGGCAACACCCAGACATTTCAATCAGTGGATGCGCTATAAACTGAACGGCTGCCTTCTTTCCCAAGGCCATTATTGCCTTTGTCAAGAAGCTATCAAGTCTGTGCTCACAAACATTCCAGAGGACCTGATCCTGCTATTTTTAATCTGCTTTCCTCCCCGGCCCCTCCTGAATGGGAGAATTAATTTCTGTTCTGAAGTTTCAATTAATTTCTCTCTCTCTGTCACATCACAGATTTTTCTGACAACTCATTTCAAAACTTCCAGTCTTCTCACCCCTTCTGCTCTCTTAGGCGATATCTGGTCTATAAACTAAGCCAGCAGAGCCACTTACACATCTTTTCTTCTTAATCAGCATTTGACCTTCATCAACTTGCCTCTCTAGCCACTATCAATGTTGTTGTAATATCTCCATCTAGACTGCCATTACATTATAACCAGATACTAAAAACCATGAATTCAGTTCAACTATTAAACTTGATTTAGCTATTTCCTACCCAAGATTTAATTTAATGTTCTCTAATCCAGTTTAGCATAGGAATCCTGGCTGGTATTTGTCTACATCCAGATTTAGTTTTCCTGCCTTAGGCTTTCATCATCGCTAATTTTTCCTGCCCCCTTTTCCTTCACTCATTAGCACAGATCAGCTTCTTTATATTGTCACATATTCAGTCCATTTGCCATACAACAATGGCAGTAGCACTGGTCCTTGAGGTAAACCCAAAAATGACAGCTAAACAGTATGTCAGTCTTCAACAAGCTCTCATTTCCACTGACAGATCTCTTTCCATTGTAGTTACCATCTGATTCAGTTTAGGAGCAGCTTTTTACCAACTTTATAAATCCCCTGAACCAGTGGAGTGGACAATTTGGGGGAGTGTAATGAGCTAGAGAGCCTTTCCTCCCTGGATTGCTGGTTCAGATCTAGACCTGCTTGGTAGCTATGGAAAGTTGTTAACATCTGATAGTTATTTGGCAGCCTACATGAAATTAGAGGGCAGCGTTCACATTTCATGTCAAGTGGACATGTTGCAAAAAGCATCACCACAACCAACACTGTAGTCATCAATCACAGCAGAGACATCAAAGCTCAAAGGCCAATGGACACAACCCCATGTTCTCAATCCAAATATTGGTCCCTCTAGATCGAGGTTTGGATGGGGAGCTGAGACAGGGCTTGCTCTGCCATTGTTTGTGCAATAGCAATTTTACCAATGAATCCAGGCCTTTGCTTTCCTGCAATTTCAATTTGGCACCTTTCAGAAGAAATAAATTTGACCTAAAAACAAAACCCTCCCACACAATCACCAGCTGTCCCTCTCATTTTGTGCTGCATAGGGAATAGATTGCTTCACTCTGATACCATCACTATTTATAGTCATGTTCTTATGGCTCTTGTTAAAAAAAAATGTTCTCAGATATTAGGGAAAATACAGCTTCAGAATAACATTTTATAAGTGCTACCTGCACTTGAAAAAAAAATTAAATTAAAAGGAAAAAACCCACCTTATTTAATAACAACAGAGCATTATTGATTTAGGGTGGAACTTTTGAAGAGTGCGTAAGAATTTTAGGAGCACAAGACCCATTGAAAATCTCATCCCTATTTTCTATCAGTACACAGAGTCCACACAAGAGATAGCAATAGTCATCAAAACATTGGCCAAACTGGAAAAGAGAAGGGAAGAATTTACAGCATGCAGAGTAGTGTCGTCTCTTTTTTATAAATAAGAACAGCCAGAATGGGTCAGACCAATGGTCCATCTAGCCCAGTATCCTGTCTTCCAACAGTGGCCAATGCCAGGTGCTTCAGAGGGAATGAATAGAGCGGGTAATCATCAAATGATCCATCCTATCAGCCATTCCCAGCTGAGATGGCACGCACCCAAAGTGTGGATAATTGACCATATGTGGGTTACCTTAGAATAGCATCAGTCTGAATAAGGATTTTTTGACTAGAGCTGGTCAAAAAATGGAATTTCTTTCCCACAGGAAATTCCAACAATTTGGGGGAATAAAAATCCATCTGAATCTGCATAAAATTGGAACTCTCACACTCTTTTGTGGAACAGTAATTCTGAAGTATTTCAATTTGGAAACTCGAATCTTATAAAAATGTTTTGGTGATGTCAAAGCACTATATTAAATATAAAATATTAACTATAACTGTAATATAATGATACATTTTAAAACCTTTTAAGTCAAAATGAGGGCTGGTCAAAAATTTTCCCTTGAAATTGTTTTTCAGTGGAAAAGTAGGGTTTTAACTAAACAATTTTTTATGAAAAGTGTCTGCCTTCTGTGGAAAATGTCAATATTTTGTCCAAACCCCATTCCCGCACAAATGCCCCAACACTGAAATATTTTGGCTGAAAAGTGATTTTTTAAATTTTTAATATTTCAGTGAAAAGTTGGAATTTTCAATGGAAAAGTTCAATGGCTTTTTTTTTTTTTTCATTTTTAAAAAATGTTCTGCAAAACAAAACACTATTTGTTAAGAGATTTTATAATGTACTTTGAGGTGCTGTGATGGAAAGGTGGCTTATTATATTCTCCAGAAGCACACTTAAAAAATAGTGAGCCTACCACTGTTTTTTCTTGACCAGTGGACCAATTTCACTACTATACTAGATTGAAGAAACACTTCTCACAGGAAAAAATTGAAACGTGACTTTGTGTCTCTTGGCTCTTAGCTGGACTCAGATAATATAAAAACTGGAAGAACTTTGGAGATTTCCAGAAGAAATCCTATCACATTTAGATCTGCTGGAGAATAAAGGATAGTTTATACTAGATATGTATTTGACACTGTTTTATCACTATCAGTTTGGGTTATTACTGAGTAATAATGTTATGTTTATATAATAGCATACAATATTACACTATAGGACACATTTTTAAAGGTATTTAACTCCCACCAAAACAAATGGGGAACCTTTAAAAATCTGGGCCTAAATGCATTATACCCAGGCGTCATTGTAGGATATGGGGGAAAAAACACTGGAAACAATTTAAAAGAGGTATTATAGAAAGATTTTTTTTTTTTTGGCTGCAAATAGCCACTACTGATCTGAGTAGTAACATCCCACTCAGAAATGTGGCAGCAAATTGAAGCAGCGTGAACACAGGCACATCAGGGCTGTTTGCAAACAGTGTAAATGTGCGTTGCTGCAGGGAACAGCTCCGAGAAGCAGGATCGGAAGCATGCAGGTTAAAAAGTTGGAAGGTTATCATCTCTCTTACTCTCAAACCAGCAGGTGGGATTGCATGAGTTCAGAGAAGCCATTTTGCTGCCAAACAATTAGCTGCGGACCTTTGATAATGGGGAGATTCCAGGGCTATCGCTTTTCATCCCCATTATAATACATGTGATTGGGGGACATGGTAGAAGCCTGAAATAGAGACAACCCTCTGCTGAGTGGCTGGCTATTCAAGAGCTTGGAAATGGAATACAGAGCCTTTTACCGCTAGCTGATTGGTTTCAATCCAGCCCAGTTTGGCAGTGACCAAAAGTTGTTCTCAGCTGCTGGGTATAAATGAATGACTCCACTCTTCAAGGTACCGTTCCAGTGTAAATATCAGAAATGCCTCCCTTTCATAATTTGCTTTCAGAAGCCAAATCTGACATTAGACATAATTTTCAAAAATGTGCACATTAAGGTAGCTGTTAAATCTATCCTGGGTGGTGACTGCAAATATGTCTTGGCCCTCTTTAACTGCCACCCCACCTATTTTATTTTTCAGGAGGGTTGAGTTCTTGAAAGACACATCTCGAGCCTCAAGAATGAAAAAGTACCAGTGGGTGGCAAGCCAGTGTTTTCTGGGCATCTTCTGGCCTCTTAGCGTCCCAGTTAGGAAAAGGGGACTAATGCTGCTGACCTACCTCTTGGGGAGAGGCAGAATGAGGATTTAGGCTGTAATCCAGCATTTTCAAAAGTGCCCACTGATTTTGGATCTCTAACCTAAGAGAGGAGTCTAGTTTCAGAGGTGCCACATTCATCTGGAGCTGGGGTCCTGGATGTCTCCAGCTGGGAACCTAAAAAAAAGAAGGACCCTCTTGAAAATACTGGCTTTCATGTTTGTAGTATTGCACTTTGAACATGCAAATATTTGAGAAGTAGGGCTGTTTAGAAAATGCCAGAGACTTTTTGTGTGTAGGTGGGAAATTTCTTTTTTTAAATTGTTTTTTTCAAAATTTCCCACAAAAATGTATTGCTTTTTTCAATTAAAAAAGTAACAAAATAAAATAAAGCAAAATAAGTTTTCTGAAAATGTTTTCAGTAAAAAATGTCAGTTCTTGGTGAAAATGTTCAGTTTTTTCCAAAATCAAAAAACCTCCAAAAAACAAAAAATTAACCAAAAATTTCAGTTTTGGGTTTCTCTTGGTTTTGTTTTGAGTTTTTTTCTTGTCAAAGCCTGGAACATTTCAACCAAATGCAATTTTTTTATTGAGGTTATAAAGCTGTTTTAGTTTTTTTTAATGGAAAAAGACATTTAGCTAACAGTTTTTTGACACGTGTTAAATAGAAGTGCAAGCACAGAGTTCTTGAACAGACGGACAAAAAGAATCTGGTCTTGGGTCTAGACCTCAGATTTTAAAAAGGAGATGAAGGTTAGTCATTAATAATAATAATGCCTAGCTTGTAAACAGCACTGTTCATCAGTAAATCTAAAAGCACTTTACAAAGGAGTTAAGGATCATCACTCCCTCATCAGAGAGAAACTGAGGCACAGAGCAGCGATGTGACTGGCTGAAGGTCCCCCAGCAGTCCCAGTGGCAGAGTCATGAAGAGACCCCAGGTTTATTTCTTATCAGTTGCCTTCTGCATCATTATATTCTTATTTTGTGGAATATGGAGAAAAAACCACCCAAACCTTTTATTTCTACTAATTGGAAGAATAGCCTCACCTGGCGTAAACAGGATTCAATGGAGTTACAGCTATCTACACTGCCTGAGGTCCTGACCCATATATGCTTTCACTGGGGAAGACTATGTTTTCTTAACTCCATATTCTCTTTACAGGCTAGAGGGATGGCTAACATAAAAGCATTACTATACTACACACAGCTCAAAGACAAGTGCTGGGAAAAGGTAAGTACATGCCCCACTCAATACATGGTAGTTCCAATGAGTTGTAATGGGAGTAACATACATGTAACCATGGGTGAATAGCCTCCTAAGGGTATGTACACTTTGCCACCATCACATCGATCTATCCAGATTGACTGAGCGGCAGTGAAGACCTACTCAATAGATCCAGAAGTCGATTCAATTAAATCACCTCCTCAAAAGACATAGCGCTGTGTCAGCAGAAACGCATTTCCCGTCGGTGCAGCACAGTGGAGACGGTGCACTAAAGGGAAGTTATGCAGTCAACGGGAGTTACGCAAGCTACTCTGCATAGCTTGCTTAACTCCCATCGATTGCCACTGAATTTCCAGGTAAGTGTAGACTAGGCCTGAAAGACTGAAGTCTTGCATCGAACAGGGTAAGATTGCTGGCCCTGAAAGATGTTTTCATTAAAGTTAGAAAAGTCTTGTGAAGACATGGAGGAAGGATAATCCAGGGGCTAAGAAAATAGCCTAGGATTTGGGACTGTGGGGCTCATTGCCGTGCTGCACCACAGACTTCCTGTGTGAGCGCATGCAAGTCACTTAGTCTCTCTGTGCCTCAGTTTCCCATCTGTAAAATGGGGATAACCATTAAAGACCATGAGGAACTCAAGTACTATGGCTATGTGGGCATATGAGTACAACAGACAGCTAGAAGTGTCATTCTTGTTATTGTTGTTATTGTGAGAAGCAACATGCCAACCAGACTGCATGAGTGGAGGGAGGGAGCCTTAGCAATTTTAAAAGCAGCCTTTGAAAATCAGGGTTCATAACCCTCGTGCTGCTGGACACACCCTTGACTACAAATGAGCAAGCGCTCCCAGTTTGATGCTATGGCCAAAAGAGCAAATGCAATCCTGGGGTGCATACACCGGGGCATCTTGACTAGGAGCAGAGAGGTTATTTTACCTCTGTATTTGGCGCTGGTGTGACCACTGCTGGAATAGTGAGTCCAGTTCTGGTGTCTACAGTTCAAGAAGGATGTTGACAGATTGAAGAGGGTTCAAAGACAAGCCAAGAGACTGATTAAAGGGTTAGAAAACACCTGGAGTGAGAGACTCCAGGAGCTCAATGGACTGAGAAGGTTGAGGGGTGACGATTACACAGGGAACAATATTTACTAACAAGCTCTTCAGTCTAGCAGAGAAAGGTGTAACATGATCCAATGGTTGGAAATTGAAGCGAAACAAAGTTCAGACTGGAAATAAGGTGTGAATTTTTTAATGGTGAGAGTGATTAACCACTGGAACAATTCACCAAGGGTAAGGGTGGAGTCTCTATCGCTGGCCATTGTTAAATCAAGATGGGATGTTTTTCTAAAAGATCTGCTCCAGGAATTGTAGAGAAGTTCTCTGGACTGTGTTATGCAGGAGATCAGATTAGATGATCACAGCAGTCCCTTCTGGCCTTGGAATCTATGAATCCATGAGTCACAAACCTCACCTCAAGGCCAGCACTGTGCACAAATAGGTGTGCATCCCAACTGGAAGCTGCACCTGGCTACACAAAGAAAAGCTGCAGAGAAAATGCAGAGACTCAGAGTGTCTGTGTGTGCATTTTATCTTCATGAACAAGCTTAAATTTGCATTGCAAATCTGTCCTTCAGCATGTGTAGCCACCTAGCATTCAGTGTTACCATATAAAATGAGGAGTTGACATCTTGACCAACGGCTGCACAAAAGAAAGTCAAATAGCATTACAAAAGATTGTGGAAATCAGTAAGAAACCTGGCAAGTTCACATTGCCATAGTTACCAATGAAGTCAATGAATGCTGACCCCTGTCATGTGACTGGCCATTAACCATCTGAAACCCTGATCCACGCCTGCGGCCAGAAATAGACAACTCTCTGGCCAGCACTGTTGACTATCAGCCTTTTATTGCATGCATCAAGCTTGATTGTTAAGAAGCACAGGGAAAACAGTTTGGGGTGCGATATTTCAGCATTTTGGCTAATTGCCTCACAGCAAGTGTGTGTGTGTCTGGGGTTTATTAGGAAAATCTGATTGTGTCATTTTAATGGTATAACAGCAAGACCTCCAAGGGAATTAAATGTGCAGTTGATCAATACACACGCCTTTCACTCAGAGTGAAGTGACTGAAAATCATTTCACTCTTATAGCTATTAAAGGTCACAAGCTGAATGTTTCAAGAAAGTCTCTGTCTCTATCATAGAAAACCTCCAGCACTTAGTACCATGTCAATCAACATATCTGAGAAGCTGTCAAACTCACAATGTGTGGGAAAATGTATTTTTGTTGGGTTACCACAAAGGAAAGCTGAGACAAGCTGAGAGGCTGCAGAGACATTACAACTCCCTTTACCCGCGTGTGGCTGCCTGGCACTACATTTGAAATATATGATGAATGAAGTTTCTGTTTTGCAGATGATTGCACAGCATTCCCTCATTAGCCTGTAGAAATCGGATAAGTCTTGTTACTGAGCAAATGGAATGGCTGAGCTCTTTAGGAAAACAATTTGATTTGCATCTTTGCTACCAGAATAGGTTATTTTGAATCTTGAAAATGCAAATGAAACAGAGTACCCTGTACACCTGTCACACCAATAAAGAGTCAGTGTACTGTGCATTACAGCTGATCCATCACGAAACTGTCAACTTTTTTCCAGGGGACATAAAATTAGACTGGGTGGGAAAAAGCTTTTCCATCCTGAATTGGGATAGAAAGGCAAAATCTTGAAAATTTACACAAACCAACAAACTGAAAAAATATTTGGTTCAGGTCAGCCGAAATGTTTTGTTTTGATATTTTAACTGGATTTCAAAGTTTGACTGCCTCCCTTTTTAACCTGATTTTTGTATAAATTCAATTCAATTCCATTACATTTGGAAACAAAATTTTGTTTCAATCTGAAAAAACAAAACATTTCATTTCGAAAGTGACAAACTGGTCATTAACCATCTTGAAACATTTTCCCCAACATTTTTCAAGTTGAAAAATTCATCGAAATCAAACCTGCCCCAGGCACAGTTTGAGTTTTGCTGCTTTGACATTTTCCATTGAAAAACATTTTGTCAAACCATGTCCTACCAGCGCTAGCTAAAACATGACTGACTGCTGGAAAGGAAATGCTTATAGGCTCATAGACTTTAAGGCCAGAAGGGGACCACCATGATCATCTAGTCTGACCTCCTGCAGTTATTGTTACTTTTGTTAGGTCATTTTGGAATACGATTACTTAAAAAGTGAACTTTAAACAGGATGTTTGTAAACTAACTGGGGGAGGTCAGCAATACCATTAGGGTTGCGTGCGATGGCAACAAAAAAAAGAAGCATGTCCAAGGAAGAAAAGCCAGCAAATGTCAGGAAAGTTTGACAAAGTCCAGCTTAATATGGAGATGTCCAACCTTTGATTTGGTCTGTTGTAGATGGGGAAAGGCCAAGGAATGCGAGCGTGAGAGGTGCAGACTATGTGCTGTGTGGTGCCAGCTTAACAGATGTCTGCTGTGCACTCAGAGGGGCGTGTATTGACCTAGCCAGCTCCACCACAAAGCAGCTCAGGTGGCAGCAAGGGCCAGCTGCTCAGGTCCCAAGCAGGCTGGTACAGTCTGTGCTGCCTTGGCTTCCTTGCTATTGTTATCGGAGTCAGCTAGCTCAAAGCTATGTATGTCTACACGTTCTGCTGTCACGCCTCTGAGCGCAGTATGGTCAGAGCACGGGTACCACACTGGCTATGTAGGCAATGAGTATATCAGGCTGCCATTGGGTGGCTGGCCCACAGGGGGGAAATGAATGTACTGCTACTGCGTGTGCAGGGATCGATTTTTACCTGCAAGCCCAGGTGCTGAAATCTCTCTGCTCCTGAGATACAGCTCAGCTTGAGAACTGGGGACAATTTGCATCATCCGGCTCACCCAAAGGAATGACAGTGCAAAGGCAACACTGGAAACGGGCATCTTTCGCTGCTGGTTGTAGTAGCTTCTTGTTCAGAGAGCCTGCGGAGCCTGGGATAACTTCCTTACTATTTACTCTAGCCGGGATCTACGGCTTGGCTGGAGAAATAAGTACAAGTGGAGATAGATAGCAAGGTCTGGATGCAGAGGCACGAATGACAGTGACGGAACCGTGTGTGGAGCGTCTCCTTATCACCACACAGTCTGCAAGAGCTGAGACATGATCATATCTGGAGGGCTGGTTTCAGGGCAGGGCACTGGTTTGAGCAGGCTCTCCATTTGCTTGAAGCGGTTTTGTGCGATTATTGTTCATTAGCACCTACACGCAGCCTGAAGTAGCGAGGTGGGTTGGGAATATATAGTCGGATTCTCTCTGAGATGCACTACAGATAGCCTTCAGACCATGCCCTGCTGAAGTAGATGTTCTGGATCTAGGTCCTGCACTAGCCACACCCAACCCCCCCTTTGTCACACGTAGCATGCTGGGGGACAAAGGGCTCCCCAGCGCTCACCCCACCTTGCATCAAGCAAGAATGAGTTCTCTCAGGAGATTTCTGGCCATTCCAACTTCCAGAGAGGTGGGAAATACTAGAAGAGCAGCTTCTCTTGTGGTATTTCAGCACCTCTGTTTCTAATGGGAAACAGGAGCTGTCAGAATGGGTGAAAATAAGGAAAAATGCGGAGGCAGGGGCAGTGGGTATTAGCTGAACTTTTCTGGGCCTCAAAAAAAAAAGTTCAAACTTTGAGTGAAAATTCAGATCTGTTCTTATTTTTAACCAGATTGAATTGTCCATCCTTGTTTCTCCTAATTTTCATGTGGATCAATATTTAGGCAAGAAATGAATCTCTGACTGTATTGCTAAAATATTTATAATAAAAATTAATTCATTTGAAAGAAATCCTGTAATGAAAAAGTCCACAATATAGGATTCTAATGTTTCAATTACAAACCTGCTAAAAATCACAGGAAGATTAATTTTATTATTTTCTAACTACAGTCAAGTGCACCATGAGGATATTAACTATCTATATGGTCTATTGATCTTCCCGTCTCCTGCTACCACTGGAAACAATTAGAGGTCAATAAGCAACATGAGATGAAATTTACAGCTGTGATATAACCATTTAGAAATCTCCCTTGCCCTTTTACATCAGCAGTTCTGTCAATACTGTAATCAAATATTTTTTATGGAAAAGAAAGTATCTTTTAAAAAAAATCTGCTATATTAGATGGTTTGGGAGTACAACATGTGAATACACAGCTCAGATTTGGCTCATATCAACCATTAGAACAAAATCTACCTTACTAAGACCTTGTGTTTCAGTAGCACCATTAATCTAAGGATTTGACTAATGTATTTATCTTCCCAGTGCAGAAAGAATAATACTTCTTCTTTCTACTCCTCCCATTTTACACATGTGGAAATTGAGGCAGAGAGAAACCATGGACCTGATTTTCTAAATGAGACCTGTACAATCAACTCAATTGTGTATGCAATTGGGAAACTGCATTTATAAATGGACATCTAGCTGCATAATTATCATTTGCATTCACAAATACTGTACTTGATTACATACAAAAATGTATGCTTGGACTTACATATTGATTTGCATATGTGCTGTTTTGAAAGTCAGGTCCTAAGTGACATGACCAAGGTCATGCAACATAGCATGGATTTCTTTCTTCATTGGGATAGCGTGGATTTCTTCTTTATGTGTGTAGGACGGCAGGCGTCACCCGTCGGACGCGGCTGCCCTTTCTGGGGCCCAGCCACGGGGGAAGGTCCCTGCACCTTCCAGAAAACCAATGGGGAATTAGCTTTTGTACCAGAGTCGGTGGCCCGGCCCCCCTGGCAGGGCGGGCGAGGACACAGTCTATCGCCCCGG
>ML675644.1:21064146-21081628 GCA_007922155.1 Mesoclemmys tuberculata | reverse complement strand
ATACACACGACAGATTTACTAAAAAAGCAGTTCACCATGGTGCCATCAAGCAAGTGTACGTACAGCGCCGTTCTGCTAGGAATCGTTCACAGTACATTTAGTACAAGAAGAATGGTTTCTAGCATTCTTTTGCTATTTATCTCTCATTTGCCTCGCTTCTTAACTCCTCCTCTTGCTCAGCTGCCATTTCACGCCCTTCCCACTGAACAGTCATTGCTAAATAGTAAATGGATCACTCTGAAGAGGCAGCTGATGTCCTCAGGTCCTTTGGGGTCTCCTGGCTCAGAATGAGGGCATGCAAAGAGGGAGATGAAGGAATGGGACCGTCAGCATTATTTTTAGTATTAGTGCAGATCAACTTGCCCCGTTTAGACAGCAGCTATGGGAAGGCCTGCCTTCCTCCTAAAAGGAACAGAGATTTGCAAAGGTGAGATTCTAGAGCATGGGCTCAGAGGGGGGCTTTTTCTGGGTTCTTAGAAGAGGGGCTAGAACCTAAAATCTGAAAAAGGCAAACATTTACCTTTGTCTGGGGCATCCGCTTTTGTAGAGCCTTCTGCGAATGAACTAGCTTGCTGCTGCAGGCAACCTGAGATTCCCAAGGTAACAGGTAATGCTTTCTGGAAAACCTATTCCAGCAACTGTGGCCCTCTTCTTCCCCAGCACTGCAGTCAAAGCCACACCTGCCGAGACCATCCACCCACTGTCTGAAACGCCACCCCTTGGATTTGCATTTCTGGAAATGTTGCTATTCTGTTCCACTGGATGCTATACTTCTTTTGGGTAAGACTTGTGGTGGCCTTGCTGGTTTCTCTGCCTTGGAATCTGGGAATTCAAGGCACTGGGAATCTCTGTGTAATGGGCTCAACCAAAAGGCCTTCAGACTTTGGAACCCGGGACTAAATGTTTCAGCCTGAGCTCATCTCCCATTTCTGTCTGTCAAACTGCTGTTTGGCTCAATCAATTCCTCCTCAGCAACTACCCCGTCCAGCACGTCTCCCCCTCACTATCTCCTTCTCACTGTGCCATTTCCAACCATCGTATCTGCTCATTTTTCTGTCCATATGATCGATGGATTTTTTATTCCTAATGATCCATTCTGGCCTTAACATCAGTGAATCTATGCTTTTGAAAACAGCCCTGGACACTGACAATGATCCATAGTAACAAATACAGAGGAGCCCTCTTTCTAAATTCATCTGCTTCTTCTCCACCTGAAAGCACAATTTTTTGTGTGTGGCATTAGCATTATCTGCTGGAGAAACAGTGTCATTATAAAAACGGCTAAGCTGAAGGTTACATTTCTAAGAAGTAGGATCAATTTTTCATGTGAAAGTTCTGATTGATAAACAGAGGAAAGAGAATTATAGGGATTTCTATTTTATATATCAATTGAATTGCATCTGAACAGAATATATCTCAACATTTGAAAAATGTCTGTTGGTTGTTGACTAATTAAATGATCTAGCTTATTTCCCACATCTGATAGTTGACAGCTGGACTTTAGTATTTAGTTCACGGCTACCGTTTAAATCATGCCAGAAGAATGGACATATCTGCCTTATCTCTGGAGGCCAAAACTCTCAGAAGCACATTTCTGGAAGAATAGTTTCTGTGTCATATGACACCAGTGCTTAAGAATACTGACTGCTCTCACCACATGGCTATCTTGACACATCCTGATGAAACAAGCTAAGTGGTCCAGCATGGGAATAAAAGGATTGAAATGTGCCTGAGTTGTATATAAAACTTCACGTGTTTCACTCTGAAAGGTTCAATCCCATCCTCAGCTTGAAATATCTCAAAATATTGGATTTTGAGATAGTTCTTAAGATTAACAGAACACATGAAGTGATTATTAAAAAGAGTAACTTCTCCATCTTCTGACCCCTCACTCTCTTCAGGGAAAATACGCAGCCCGGTTTATTCAAGTCATGTTTTAATGTTTAAAAAGTGAATGTAGTGTGTATGAAAGATGCTGGATTGACAGCTCTGGAGAATCCTTTATATCCTAGGGCCAGGTTTAGCAATGCCGGCTATCGGTCCTATCAGATCATCCTCAAGTTTAAGCTCTAGGGATGAGAAAGTAGATGAATCCATTTCTATTCCATCCATGGCTTCTCCGCTGAACAACCAACAGGATGGTGTTAATTGTGGTGACAGTTTTTGCAGTTTAGACACCTTTCCAGCAGGAACACGACTACGGTGCTTGCTCATTGTAAGTATTCTGTTTTTAAATGAATTCTGGGCATGAATCCCGGCTAAATGATATTTGTGCCTTCTGATTTCACCCTTGTCATTCCCTGAATTTTGACAGAGAGGAATAGATTCATTTGTGCATATTTAAGTTCCAGTGGGAATAATTTTGTCAATAGCACTTTAACATCCAAGAGAGTCTTATCACAGCTAGTACTAGGTGCACTGGGAACTGCAATACAAATAGTTTTATTAAATAAATTATCTTCTATTTGCATATACTGTGCATACAAACATACATGTAGATCCTGAAAGCCAAAGACTCTCAGGGTCCAATTCTAAACTGATAGCAACACTGCGAATAATAAAGTGAAAGACCCTACTACCTTTTGCTTACAACAGATGGTAAAGACGAGATGGAGTGAAAATTTAGCACTTCTTAATTAGATAAAATGTAAATTTGGAATCCAACCTGAAATTAGTTTTGTGAACAAAATACCATGTTCGCTTGGAACATGTGGGTAAACCAGATTTCTCCAAAGAAACTAAACTCCTATATCTTGGGGGCATATGATAAGAAAAGACTGCTCAATTCAATCCTTAATACATAATCTCTGAGGACCATCATCTGTACGCAAACCTGGGGATGAATGTGTTTACATCTATTGTGGCTGATGGGGGAGGGAGATGCGGGTGAAATGCTTATATTATCTACTGATTGGCCTAGAGATAGTAGGGTATAAATATTGTCTGCTGTAGGTACAGTAGTGACCAGGAAAAGGTCAGTATTTGATATTCAAGATGGCCCAATTATTTCCCTGTGCTGAGAATATTCTGTACGTAGTTACTATGGGGTGAAGATGCAGAAAGTTAGCTTGTTAATGGCCACCATTGTACTAGGAGATCAAACAGTTCTGAAGTATACTGATGCATGTTGCACTGATGTGAGTAAACTTACTGAAGCATTAGTAAACCCTGAGATCCAGCTGCTGATGAGGGCATTGCTAATATATCTGAAAGGGGGGCTCAGGATTTAAACAGAAGGGCACCTATATCAGCACACCTCACGTACACACAAGATCACAGAAAAGAGAAAACCTTTTGCTAAAACCCTGATAAAAACCCAGTTTATTATATCCCGGGAGACAGAACCTCATAACTGCAAAATAACAAAGATATGTATTCTGAATACTAGCAGGAGGAGCAAGGAGACGCACCACCATGCTATGGCTCACAAGAGAAAATCCTCCATTGAGACCAGAAATAAACACAATATGAGAATGAGGAGCTTGAAAGAGATCACAACTCAAGTTAGACAATCCCTAGCCTTATCTGAGGAGCGTGGAGTTACAATAAATTACTTGCAACATGCAAGAAACAAAGGCAAACAATGACCTTGAGGTAACACTAGATGACATGTATTTAGGAAGATGTCAATCAATCGTACACAGAGAACCAAATACTGGACCTTTTCTGAAGCCAATAAGCCAAAGCCTGAAGTCCTGAGTCAATCTCTGCCCAGGGAAAACTTCCAATTTAGTAAATGGGAGTTTTGTCTGAGTGGGAACTGAGTAAAGCCTAAGTAAGGACCCGAGCATTTGGCTCACTGACTGCAATGGAAGTTGAAGGTGCACAGCACCAGTCAGGACTTGGGCCTGAACAAATAGCATCTGAACACTTATGGCAGTAGCCACGTCTGCACTAAATCCCCGAGGTCTGGTCTACCCTACAAAGTTTTGCTGGCATAGCTGTGTCAGCTAGGAGTATGGCAAAAATCCCAGCCCCTAGCCAACAGAGCTCTGCTGGCGAGCCCTGCCCCCTCTCTGCATGTAGATACAACTATGCCAGCAGAAGAGTGCTCCTGTGTCGTAGCTAATATCATGCAGGGAGATGGTGCAGCTGTGCAGGCAGAAGAACTTCTGTCTGCGTCTGCTGCATCTCCACTAGGGATCTCTGCTGGCATGCCTACATCAGTCAAGGCTCAGTAGAGTAGATATGGCCTACCTGTCTTCCACTATGCACCAGCCACTGTCAGCTTATCAGTGCACAAAATCCCATGAGAAATACTGCTGCATACAAGGTATGCATACATTGTAGAACCATGCTGCCGACTTACCCATATATACTGTTGTGCAGGAAAGCACGCCGTCATATCCTCTTGTAACCTGCGCGCAGGACCACACCTAAAACCAGTGCATCACACACACACACGCTTGGTGCGGTTTGGGGTTTTACATTACCTTCTTTCCTCCCCTCATCTCACTCCATCCTGAGGGAAGACAGGGATCGCTCAGGAACCTGGCTTCACTTAGAGCAGCAGCAGGGCTTCTGTAATTTACACCTTGCTGCCTCCAGGGTAGCTCTGTACCAGCTGGAGGTTCCTGCATGCTGAGGATATCCTCCACTGGCCTTTCAGACTGCATTATACAGGCTGTTCAGTCCGCAGAATCTGTCCCTTCTTCTCTACTTAGCTTCACGTATCCCTTCAAAACACAGAAGGCTACCCAGGGTTCAGGTGTGCATAAACACCTCTCATGCAAGCAAGAACACCAGCTGATTGTGCAGCCTTGCACCAGATAAGACGTCACCCAGGTATTGAGCTCCCTAGTCAGGGATACAGAATGATGTATGCAAGTTTACTTGTACATGCATCTTTGGTATAACATTGCAGCAGGGTTGGTCCATTCACAGTTAGGAGACAGCTTTTATGCAGATACAACAAATAAGAAACGATTAAAACAAATCTGCTAATTCTTATGATTAAACTTTAAGAAAAAAACATAAGTTTGGGTTTCAAATCTAAGTAGCACAGTTCAGAAAATACTTAACTTAGCCTCTAAGTGGTTAGATACTTAAGGGAAATTCTACCCTGAGTTACACCTAAGCAATCCTATTGAAGTCAGTGGGAGTTCATGGTGTAACAGAGCAAAATTTATTTCCCTCTTTTTAGGAGTAGACACTTTTCCAGTGTCTGACTTGGCACCGCACTACACAAGGGTGTTATGGCAAACAGAAAATGGAGACAATCTTTCACTGATAATGGAAATGCACTTTCCAAGCAAAATAATTTCCAAGGGGTGGGAAGCTTGCTGTATGGCAGAGTGCTCTGAGGTCAGGTAGCGCTGGTATTACCATGCTACATTACAGTTAGACAGCTGCAGCCAGAGCTAGGCCAACTGGCAAGGAGAAAGCTATCCTCCAGATGGAATAGAGAGGTCCAAGAATATGTAAGGCACGCCACAAACAACTAGGGATTCTCAGAGCCAAGCCACATTTGGGCATGGGGCAGGTCTTAATGGTCACAGGAAAAAACTGGCCTCAGACTGTGAGTGAAGAGAAGCCACTAATAGAGGGAGCTTGCAGCTTTGGTCCAGAAGGATAAATTATAAAGCAGAGGAAATGCTCTAAAAGGACAAAGCATTTGCCATCACAGCTACAAAACACCGCTACTGCCAAGGGGGTGTGTTGGCCTCTCCAAGCAAGAGGCAAAGCCTTGTGAGTTGTCATTTGCACACAAATAATGTGTCTAGATAACATCAGGGTTAAACCAACAGTCAAACGTTCAGCATCAAGGCTGAAATGCAGTTGTTATCACGCTGACCATCCCTGTTCACCTCACCAGGAAGGTGATCTGTCAAACGGCTACTGGTATCTGTCGAAACACGGGGCGGCTGCCATTGTCTCCGTGCGGCTGCTCACTAATCGTCAGTAAAGCATGTCCACATCTAATCATGAGCCATCCATGCAGCGGGGCCATACGGGCAGCCCAGACCGCAGACCCAGACAGCTTTGACTCTGCTATCTGACAGCCTCAGGTGGAGCCGCACTGAGGGCCACAGAACTGTAACGTGGATGTATTCAGTTCTTTGTTTAACTGAGAACTTATTTGAACCGCAAGCTCTGCAGAGACGTCCCTGACTATACACTCAGCCAGCGCTGAGCCCGGGCTTTTCTAGGTGTTACTGCGATACCAGCAAAGCACGCATAACAACAGTTCAGCTCGCAGGATGGGGCCTAAGCGTTCTACATCCCATGCCTGCCCCGCAGCGGCTCCGTACAGATGAACAAGACCAGGCAAAGCTATACGACACTTCGGCAAGGCCTGAAGCATGTTTCCTCCCTTTTGAGCCCACGGAGAGCCAGCCTGGCACCTCCGTCTGCACAGCCGGCAGCAGCCCGTGGCAGTCAGCCTCAGGGCCCAGGCTGACAGACTCAAAGGTGCAGGGCTCACGCTGTGGCGCTAACAGAAAGCTGTGGAGACGCGTAGCTCAGGTGGCGGCCCAGGCTCTGAAACTTAGGGAGTGGGAGGGCTTCAGAGCCCAAGTTCCATCTACACAGCTATTTTTAACACTGCAGTGTGAGCCCTGCAGCCCGTCTGGTGACCCGGGCTCTGAGGGTCCCAGAGACATACCCTAGCAATGCCTCCCAGGCAAAGGTTGGTGTGAATGGCACCTCTAGCTAGGTGTGGATCATTGTGGCAGTACCCGAGGGAGCTGCCATCTCAGCCAGCTGGGAGCCCTGCACCCTGGTGGGAATTCACTCTGTGGAGGAACACACCAACCTGCCTCTCACAGGGTCCCCACCAGGGAGAAGCAGCTTTAAGCTGAGGGTGGGGGTCCACAGAAGCACTGGCTGGGCAGGCAGTTCAGCTGGAGAACCAAGCCCGTGTACCTCCAGCTGCCCTGACCACCCCCCTCTATGGCCGGCACTGTTTGCTTTTTGTGCTGAACAGATCCCAGCTGCTCAGCAGGAAAGGGGATGCTGTGCTCAACACTGCACCTCACTTCAGCGGGATTTTGTGCCACTAAACTAATACAGGGCCTGATCCAGCGCCTACCCAAGTTAATAAGAGTCTCTCCATCCATGTCAGTAGGTGCTGGCAAAGGCCAAAGGCAGGGAACAAATCTGGGTTAAAGGGCCGGGAGACTCAGGCAGTGTTTTGACAGCAATGGGAAAGCCATTTACTGGATGCTCTCTTTGCATGCCTCTGTGTGAGCACCTAAAAAATGCCATAAACGTTAGTCAGAGGAACCAGTTATGTTGGAAATATAATACAGATTGGGAATTTTGATGTGGCCACAAAACCAGCACATCCAGAATGAGGTTTACTTGCATGGGATGGAACAGACCCTGATGTATACCATTTCTTCTTTTCTTGTTTAATCCAAACCATAGAACGCCGAGGGAAAATTGTTCTCATTTCAGGTCAGTAATACAATTTCTTTACAAAAATCTGTAGCGGTGATCCATCGAAGTGCTAACAGCCTGTGAGTGTCTCATAGATCATCTGCTTTTTTCATTATTAAAGGACCGTGTATGTATTTTGGAAGGCTGGATAAGAGAAAGCCATAACACATCTGCTTTTACCTTAAGGCTCTGGGGTGTTTAGAGTTGCTATACCAGACAAGATAAAAGTTAACACAAAAATATTCTCATCTGAGCATTTTGGATTGTCTATGGCATTATTTATTTCAGATTGTCTTATTTCTCTTTCTATTCGATTGTTTCAGCAAAACAACAAAAAAACCCAAAATACCAAACAAAAACCAATGGAATGTTTAGAAATTTCAGAAAGCTTTCATACAACAAAATATGTAGGCTAAGAGAGAACTTAATAACTGTAGTTAGGATTGTGAGTCTAATTATTTAATATTTGAATTACCATAGTCCCTAGATACTCCCATCATGGGCCAGGATCCCATTGTGCTAGGCACTGTACAAACACAGACTGTACAAACACTGCCCCAAAGAGTTTACAATCTAAGCAAGTTAAGGTAATCCAAAGTAAATTAGTTCTGAACTGCAATAGTGAACTATAATCACAAAGCATCAACCCAGACTTTACTAGAAGTTTATCTACATAACCAAAAGCTGAGCCATCTTCCAGGAAAAGGGTCAATAGCTGACACACACAGCTGTGTAAGGATGGCTTTTATGGCATATGTAATATGCATGCACAAAGTTACATGGGTTTTCATTTTTGTGCTATACACACTTAGGTTAGGTCTATACTGACGGTGGCAAATTCGCTGCTGTCAGATCAATTTCTCTGGATCGCTGAGTAGTCAGTAAAGACCCGCTCAGTCGATCCAGAAATCAACCTAAGAAAACCACCCCCGAAAATGGCGCAGTGCAGTATGGACATCGTGAAGAATGGAAACAGTGGAGTCGACGTGAGTTACACATGTTTTTACGTCACTTGCGTATCTCCCATCGACTGCTGCCGAATCTCGGAGGTAAGTATAGACCAGCCCTTAGAGAGCACAAGAATTGAGGAGAAGTATTTTTAAAATACTGAACTTTAGAACTACTGTACACGAGCATCCTCCCAGGAATTCTGTGTAGGAGATGTTAGGCCCCTTCAGTTAGTTTTAGAGCAAACGTCACCATTTCAATGGGGAAATCCTGATTTGAGCAAGAACTTCTTACTAAAATCTCCTCAGTTTTGAAAACCAACTCACTGCCAGATTTCAGTAAGTAAATAACAATCCTCCCAGCTATAATGGATGTTAGTTTCAGAGACAGAGGAAGTTTTTCCAGTTTTGGAGGCTAAATATTTTATCCACATGAGACAAGGTTGCGCGCGTTTACGAGAATTGGAAAAGGAGAGCTAACTGTAGAACCTGCATTCTCAGAGACCAGAGGGAAAGCAGGACCTGGGTGCATGGAATTTATAGGGAACTAATGTCAAAAGTTCTAAATGTAGATATCACAAGGTACAGAATCAAACCCCACCCCACACACCTAACCCAGACCCAACCTAACTATTATCAGGCCAAATAGTTGAGGACAAAACTGAAACATAAGAACATAAGAACAGCCATACTGGGTCAAGACCAATGGTCCATCTATCTCAGTAGCCAGTCTTCCGACAGTAACTAAGCCAGGTGCTCCAGAGGGAATGAATAGAACAGCTAATCATCAAGTGACCTATCCCATCACCCATTCCCAGCTTCTGGCAAACAGCAATCCCTGCCTATCCTGGCTATTGATGGACCTATCCAAACAACAGGAGTTTGCCAACTTTCACAACTTCTAGGCAGACAGGATGTTATTTAAAGAAAAAGAGAAATTCACAGTCATGAGGGAAGGTAAACCTGGAGGGTGAGGCATATGAAAGACACTCATTTGTTCCCATTTCTGAAGGAGTTTAAAGGCTATGTAAGATGTACCAGTTAGTTCTTTATATTGGGAAGCATACGGCTTCCAATTTGATTCCCCATATTGGCCATAGCCCTTAAGGTAAGGGTAGCAATGGTAATCTCATCATGACCATCTTGAACACAGCGTGCTGTCCCTGTTGCCATTCTACAATGCTTGGAAGTGTTTGCGGTTGACTGTATGCTGTTGTTTTCGGGATTACCAGACACTCCAGAAACCTGGTGGCCAGTGTGATGCTCAGAGCATCCAGTTACTTCCACTCTGAGGAAACGGAGCTTGCAGAGCACGGGTATAATTGGATTCCCACTTGTTACAGCTGTTATTGTTCCAGTTTGGATCTGCAGTGCTGTTTGTGACTGCTATAATAGGCACTCTGCATATACTCATATGGGTGGGAGGCAGCCATTACAGCACTCAGTGGGGTAGTATTTTCCTTTAATGGCATCAATGATGTTTTTACTGATGGGCCCTAGTTTGTGTTATTTGTTGCCATGAGGGACGGCAGGCTATCTTTGTCTTAAGGGCATCCATGGCCCACTAAAGCACTCTGCAATACACTGCATTTCTAAATGGATTGGAATTTCCTAGAATCCCATACGAATGTGTCAGACCATGCAAAGTTAGGCCCTGACCTAGCCACAGGGTCCAGGAGAGCGGGCTCTTGTATTCATGCCGATTCAATTGCCGGGCCGAGACTGCAAAGTGGAATCAGGAGGAACGGGCTTCCCACGCCGCTATCCCAAAGCGAGAAGGAAAGGTGATTTTCCACTCCTCCCAGAGCTGGCCGTAGGACCCTGGCTGGGATGCTTGTGGCCAAACTCTGATTTGGGGATTTTGGTGTCAAATTTAATCCCAGCTTTCATTAAGCAGATGGTCTCTTGCCCTTTCCACTGCAGATGAGTAAAAGCTGGTCAGGACAGCACAATTGTCTCTGATTTTGTTATTCCTGAAATTCAGTGCTCTCTCCAATTCCGCTGCCTCTGCATGGGGCTGGTGGTCCTGGCCCATGAAACCCATGGTAGTGATTCCCTCAGTATCTGTGTGGGCTTCCCAGGACAGAGTAAGAGCTGCTACCTACTCCCTTCCAGCTTGTCACTGAGCTGCTCATGTGGGTCCTGAATCAGCAATACATTTAAGCGTGGGCCCCCACTCCATAGCAGGAGAGATTCCTGAACAAGGGCCACGACTCCATGGTAAACCAACAGACCAGCCCGTACACTTGATTAATAAAGAGCTAAAGGAGGATAATGTAATTAATGCAAATCAACATGGGAAAATAGATCCTGTCAGACTAACTGGATATCTTTTCTCAATGAGATTACAAGTTGGGTTGATAACGGTAATGTTGTTGACATAATATACTTGGACTTCAGGAAGGCGTTGGATACCACACAGCATTTTAATTAAAAAATTAGAATGATATAAAATTAACACAGCACACATTAAATGGATTAAAACTGGCTAACTGATAGGTCTCAAAATGTAGCTGTAGATTGGGAATCTTGATGGAGAGGGTCTGTTTCCAATGGAGTCCCTGAGGGATCAGTTTGTGGCTGTATGCTAGTTAAAGTGACCAGAAAGAAAACAATAAATCATCACCGATAAAATTTGCGGATGACACAAAAATTGGGGGAGTGCTAAATAATGAAGAGGGCAGGTCACTGATACAGAGCAATCTGGATCCCTTGGCAGACTGAGTGCAAACAAACAATATGTGTTTTAATATGGCTAAATGTAAACATAATCATCTAGGAACAAAGAATGTAGGCCATGGTGGATAATCAGCTGAACATGAGATCCTCATCTGACACTGTGTCCAAGAGAGTTAATGCAGTCCAGGATACATAGATAGGGGCATCTCACGTAGGAGCAGAGAGGTTATTTTACTTCTGTATTTGGCACTGGTGTGACTGCTGCTGGAATACCATGTCCTGTTCTGGTGCCCACGGTTCCAGAAAGATGTTGCCAAATTGGAGAGGGTTCAGAGAAGAGACATGAGAATGATCAAAGAACTAGAAAACATGCCTTGTAGTGATCGACTCGAGGAGCAAAATCTATTTAGCTTAACAAAGAGAAGAGTGAGGGTGACAATTACAGGCCATAAGTATCTACATGGTGAACAAATATTTATCAATGGGCTCTTCAGTCTAACTGAAAAAGGTGTGACATGACCTAATGGCTGGAAATTTGAAGCTAGACCAATAAGAAATAAGATGTACATTTTTAACAGTGAGAGTAATTAACATTGGTCCAATTTATCAAGGGCCCTGGAGGATTCTCCATCACTGACAATTTTAAATCAAGACTGGGTGTTTCTTCTAAAAGATCTGACCTAGGAATTGTTGTGGAGAAGTGCTCTGGCCCGTGTTACACAGGAGGTCAGACTGGATGATCGCAACGCTCCCGTCTGGCCTTGGAATCAATGAATCTATAAATACAGCTGTTGGCCGTCTTAGCACAACACTGTGGTATAATCGGTTACAAGACCCAGCAGGAGCCCAGTGCCACCATCCACTTCATCTGCACCCATTATATACACAGCAGTGCATACAAACGTTCGCTCCTGCTAGAAGACTCAGAGACACATGACTGGCAGCCAATGCCTGCCCCTCCTTCCCATGGGCCACGTGGAGATGTGATCCTGGTAGGTGAATGGGTGGCATATCTTCACCACCTTAGCTCCGGTAGTTATATGCTGCACCACCTGCTAGTGGTGCTGGGTCCTAAGATCCTGCCATAATGCAACCCTGCTTTTCCCAGTCACCATCATTTCTAGGTGCTTGCTTTAAACAAAGCGGATGCAGTTCGGAAGTAGGAGGGCCTCTAGTTGGAAGGACACCGCAAGGCATTCTATTCGCCCACCAGGGAGCTTGGGCCTCGGGGCACCCAAGGGAGCTTGGAGGGAAACCAGGACCATACAGACCTTGCTTTTGATTGGGGTGGGATTTTAGCTGTAGGTAAGTTTGCTCCTACGGATGCTGCAAGACCCAGGCCTGGCGTTTCTCTGTCACTGGGGAGAGGGGAAGTGGGAGAGAGGCTCTGGTTCACAGGCAGCAAAACCACCTGATAACAAAAGCTGCTTTTGGGACCAGCGAAATGTTGTGCGAGGTTCCACGCCCCAAACTCCCCAGGAGCTGCTGATGGAAGAAGCAAAAACTCCACAGCTTTGCCAGGGCTGCTAAATTCTCATCCCAGCTCTGCCTCGGTGCCCCTGCAAGGAGTCTCTGCACCCCACCGACTGCAACAAGAGCAGAGGGCACCCAGCACCAAGCTGGACTGGGCCCTCTGGAAGGCTCAGGGTTAACAACATCCCATTCAAAGGCTTTTAAAACCATGATCTACATCTCCTTCCTCCTCAGGGGTAAATCTGCAGTCTCCTCATTCAGCACAGACATAAGCCTTTAAACAGGCTCGGGCAGGGATATTTACAGTCCTGTGTGGGTGAATTTGGGGTGGAGGCCTAAATTCACAACATGAAAGCAAACTTCCAAGTGCAGTCGCAGGCCCTCCTGCTTGAGTTCTGCTGAACAGCTGTGTCCCTCTCCAAAGAGATTTGCCTGCCACAGACCCGCAAGGCAGAGCTGCCCTCGGTCACCACTGCGCATTTGCAAACACACTGACACCTATTAGCAGCCGTGCTGGGAGAAGCCCATTAGTTGAAAGGGAGGCACGGCCATAAATACAAACACGAATCCTTCTTTGATGCCAACGCTGCACTGCTCTCCCCCCTCTCCGCCCACTGTGCATAGCTCTAGTCCTCGCAATATTTCCATTATTGATCCTTTTATGAGCTTTTCTGGCTGTATAAATCATAGGCCATTTTTAAAGGGTCGCACAAGCCCGGTGGAGCAGCCTGCTGATTTAAATGGGGGCCCGAAGAAATCAAACATTAATGGTGGGTGGGGGCTAGATAGCTCCTGATTAACATGACCTTTGGGGGGATGCTTCCTACCAGTAATGGAGGCCCATTTACCAGGTGGAATAAACTGGCAATTTCTTTAAAGGACGATGGAAATGAATATCTTTCCAACAGGATTTTATCCCAGGCACATGCTTCCCATTACACTGGGCAAACATGCCATCCTGATGCATACATAAAAACTTTTATGGGCTTCACTGGAGGCCCCAAGTGGGACTGACGCTGAACAGTTCTAAGCCAAACGAGTCCGCCTGTCTCTGGGTGGAGCTGCATTCCTCAATGCAAAATACCACTTGGTTTGCCAGACATGCTCTACTGCGGAATGGCTACACCCTTTCTTGAGAGGCTGAGCAAAGAAGAATTCCCATGCCCCTCTTTCCCCAGCGACGGAACGTGGCTGTTTTAGCCTTGGTCATAGATCATGTGAAAGGCCAGTTGTGCACCACTACGTCTGCCAGCTATGAAATGCTCAATGATGCGGGAAAAATAAGCAAGCATCAACACTCAGCATTCGCTGTCATTACTGGTAGGACCCTTCCTGCCCGGAGTCTTCCCCTGGGGAAAGAAAGTAGCAGCACACACAGCGTGGGGAGACGTTTGATTTCATTTGGAGAGATCAGGGAACTAACCAATCACTACAGCATCAGGGGCAAGGTCTCTGTTTGCCCATTGAGTCCTTGACAGGAATATCAAAGTCTGACCTTGATAGAACACGTATCCTATAAGCTACGTTCCCCCCAGAGTGGGATCAGTGAGCCAGTGAAAAAGAGGGTGTTCTGGGGGAGGCTAAAGCATGGGACTATGGGAAACAGGAAAGGGACTAAGGCTCTGATTCGTCTCCCACTTCCATGGATGCCATAGTGGTGCTAAGCGAAGGAGTACCAGGCCTGATAGGGATGAGGGGAGTACAGCTGAAGGAGTGGTAAAGGCAGGGAAATCAGAAGTACAGAGAGCGGGGGTGAGGGTTAGAAGGAGGTCCCTTTCCGGAGTGCTAGTCAAGACTCAGGCAAAAGACATAGCCACAATGGCCAGCCCAGAGCTGCACCTGAAGGCCAGGAAGATTGACGTCTCACTAAGTGAGAAAACTCTGTGGGTGCCATTCAGGGCAATGATGGTTTGGAACAGCCTCTGCAAAGTCCAGCTACTGTCACACATTACAGGGAAACCACAGGCATATGCCTGTGTGCAGGAGCTAGTGTATGTGCCTTGCCTTCTAGAGACTGGAGGAGGCCAAATGCTATTCTTTGTTTAACCCAGAATGATCTGGGCGTAATTATAGAAAGAGAAAGTTTGTAAGCTGTAGGGACATAAGGGCCATACTCCAGTGGTCCATTTAGCCCTATATCCGGTCTTCCGACAGTGGCCAATGCCAGTTGCTTCAGAGGGAATAAACAGAACGGGCAATTATCGAGTGATTCATCCTCTACCAGTCAGTCCCCAATTCAGGCAGTCAGAAGTCTAGGGACACCCAGAGCATAGGGCTGTGTCCTTGACCAACTTGGCTAATAGCCACTGATGGACCTATCCTCCATGAACTTATCTCATTCTTTGTTGAACCCAGTTGTACTTTTAGACTTCACAACATCCCCCAGCAACGAGTTCCACACGTTGACTGAGCATTGTATGAAGAAGTACTTCCTTATGTTTGTTTTAAAGCTGCTGCCTATTAACTTCACTGGTGACCCCGGCTCTTGTGTTATGTGAAGGGGTAAAAAACATTTCCTCCTTCACTTTCTTCACACCATTCATGATTGTATAGAACTCTATCACGTCCCTCCTCAGTCATCTCTTTTCCAAGATTAACAGTTCCAGTCTTTTTAATCTCTCCTCATGTGGAAGCTGTTCCATCCTGCTAATTGTTTTTTGGTACTCTTCTCTGTACTTTTTCCAATTATCATTTATCTCTTTTGAGATGGGATGACCAGAACTGCATGCAGTCTTCCAGGTGTGGGCATACCATGCATTTATATAGAGGCATTATGAATATTCTTTTTCTTATTTTCTATTCTTTTCCTAATGGTTCCAGACATTCTGTTAGCCTTTTTGACTGCCGCTGCATATTGAACAGATGTTTTCAGGGAACTATTCACAATGACTCCAAGATCTTTTTCTTGAGTGATAACAACTAATTTAGACCCTGTTCATTTTGTATGTATAGTTGCATTACTTTGCATTTATCGATGGTGAATTTCATCCGCCATTTTCTTGTCCAGTCATTTCTTTGGAACTCTTTGCAGTCTGCTTTAGACTTAACTATCTTGAGTAGTTTTGTACCAAATGCAAATTTTTCCCCCTTTTTCCAGATCATTTATAAATATGTTGAACAACACTGGTCTCAGTACGGATCCTTGGGGGACCCTGCTATTTACCACTCTCCACTGTGAAAACTGACCTTTTATTCCTACCCTTTGTTTCCTATCTTTTAACAATTTACTGATCCATGAGAGGACCTTCCCTCTTATCCCACGATTGCTTACTTTGCTTTGATAAAGAACCTTATCAAAGGCTTTCTGAAAGTCAAAGTACACTTTATCCACTGGATTGCTTTTGTCCACATGTTTGGTCTCCCCCTCAAAGAATTCTAATAGATAGGTGAGGCATGATTTTTCTTTACAAAAGCTGTGTTGACTTCCCCAACAAATCATGTTCACCTAGGTGTCTGATAAGTCTTTTCTTTACTATAATTTCAATCAATTTGGCTGGTACTGAAGTACTTCTGGAGCCTTTTTAAAAAAATTTGGCGCCACATAAGTGACCCTCCAGTGAGCTGGCATAGAGGCAGACCTGGGGGTGCAAGCAGTGCTGTACTCCATGATGGGCAGTGCTGATGTCATCATGCCTGGGTCCCACTCTCCATTTCCCAGTAAAGACTATTGCAAATCTCTAGGATGCTGGTATGCAAATAAAACCAGTCAATGCCTTACTCATCCATCAGGAGCACTGTGAGATGGGGATGGTCAGCCTCCCTTCTCAGCATGATCAAAAATAATTATTCTCTAACTTTCTGACTTCGGCTTTGTGGGCCAGATCCCAGGCACAGGAAGAGCTCTCTGCTTGCTCTGAATTGTGCCAGAGGCCACACTGTCCTCCAGTCAGCCTCAGAACCTGGGGGTGAAGGGGCAGAAAGGTGTCACAAAAACCAGCATAACTCCATCAGTGCACCTGAAAATCAAGCCCTACTTGTTGTTTTAAGATAGGCTGTCTCCTTCCACCTTCCTTTTATATGTTCTTTTCCCTAAGATACTTGGAGTACTAATTGTTAGTTTATCATATATGGAGGCAAATGGGCACCTCCACGTAAGATGATGTGCTTCTCGAGTTCCTCTTAGTTCTTGTGTTCGGCCTTCAACGTCTAATCAAGTTAACGTGGTTCTGAGGCCAAGCAAGGCCAGTCTCCCCACACGTACGGTAATTCAGTATCAGCCTGAGAAGCGAGATCCTCAGACGCTGACGTTGTCATGGAATCCACGAAACAAGATTAATCAGAGCTGAAGAAAAGAAGGTGAGAAATCGAAGCTATATGGGGATGATAAGAGACGGTAGGGAGAGGTTCTCGTAGAACGCCAATAACATGCTCATTTGTGGAGCCCCAAGCATTTGATAACACTCGGGGATACGTTTCACGTCCCTTACTCAGGCTGAGCAGTGCATTAGTCCCTGAGTAGCCTCATGGGGTTAGGCACAGAGTAAGGGACTACTCGTGGTGCGCAGGGGATCAGAAAATGATCTAAATGAATTAACCTTCATATCGCCCGTGTCAGAGTCATCAGTTAGAATCGTTACCTTCGTCCGACAGGCAGCTGGAGTGAGGCTCAGAAATTACTTGCAACTTGTCCAGAGTCCCACAGCTTCTCAGGGGCAAGAATGGGAATAAAACTTTCAGTGCCCTGCTCAAATCACGGGGGGACACCACCTCAATTTGCTGTGTTATGGGTGCCAACGGGGGCGGGGTGGGAAATGGGACAGCGGGAAGGCGTCTATATCTCCTCAGGCAGGAAAAGAAAATAATGCTTAAGCTGATTTGAAAGGACCAAAGTGCATTCTGGGTACCAAGGAGTCCCTCGACCACGTTGCCTTTGAAAGAGCAAGGCGTACTGCACCCAGAAAGCACTCTTCCTTTTTAGTTAATGAAACTGCAGTGATTTGTCTATGGTCACCTCATCTAGACTCATAGACTCATAGACTCATAGGTCAGAAGGGACCAATATG
>ML675644.1:21008529-21059146 GCA_007922155.1 Mesoclemmys tuberculata | reverse complement strand
GTCACCTTCTCAAAGAAGGAGATCAGGTTGGTTTGTTTGTTTTGTTGCAATTTGTCCCAATTACCATTGCAAAGACTCTCTGTTCCCCAAATTCATTGACCATGTTCAATAATGGACGCCATCCCCACTCGACACACAGGTGCACACAGCAGATCCATTATCTAGAGCCCAGTATTTCCTCAGGAGAATATTCCACACCTAGTACGGTTTCAGTTACTCAGAAAAATCCCATTTCAGTGCCCGTTAGGAGACACTTGGTATTCTGTGAGCTCTGTCTATCACCCGCACTGTGCAAAGGACTTTACAGCTGTTTCCCAAAGCTGGAATTCCAGTCCTAACATAAGGCCTGGGCCAATAACTGCAGGAATCAATGGAAAAGCTCCCACTGGCTAAAACGGACTTTGAATCAGGCCCACAAGGCTTTACCACCTTCAAAAGAACATGTTAATCTATTACCCTGCAGTTACACATTTATCATTTTTCATATTCCTTATTGGAAAACAATGATTCCCCTTTAAAAAGATTCTGTTCTGAAACACGCAATAAACCTTGGTAAACAATAAAAGGGACTTTCTAAAAAAAAATCTAAAATTGTGAAGATTCCATTTAAATGTGCTCTTAATACCATAACTAAAAGCTGTGATCCAGCTAGTCCTTTTCCTCTAAATGAGTGTGACAAGGACATTCCGTCTTAAATCAAGCAGACTACTCTTTGCTTGGTTACACAGCTGACAGCTATATGGGGGCTAGAATTTATCTTTTACTCACCTAGAAAACGAACTCACTGGGCCAGATTCATTAATGAGCAGGACAGGTAGATAATTTTCATTTTTTGCAGTTCTCTGACTGAATTTGCCATTCCCTAGCCATTCTTCATCTACTTTCCTGCATTGTAACAAATAGTTTTAGCTGCTGATATTTTAGACAGCTGGCTCCTTTTGGAGGTGGACCCATCACCTTCTAACCTTTACAAAGGATCATTTTCCCAGCATGAAGCAGAGAATGGAATTTGACACTAGAATTGGGTGATAAAATGAAGCCAATAGGTGACAGTTGCTGGACTAAAAAGGAATGCCCTGTATTCCAGAATATGGAAAAATCAGACATGATTTATCCTGATTCTGGGGACTGCTTCAGCCCAGCACATGCTAGCGAAGACCCAGGACTACTCTAACTTGTGCTGGCTGGATCAGTCCCACATTGCAAGAGCCAATGTCCCCAGCATGCATCATGCTGAATGAGGGGGCAGAAGCAGATGGCACAGAGCTGGCTATGCTGGCTTTACATCACCTGGGGATTCCCCTATACAAAGGGAACCCCTACTAGTAGGGCTCTCACTTCCCTTGGTACATCAAACCCTAGCTTCCAGCCCCATGTTTTCTTTTATGTCCTGGCCCAAAATACAAGACAAATCTGCAGGAGTGTGAATCCATATGAAAAAGTAACAGCAGCTGCTTAAAATTCATTCAAAACCCAGGCTGTTAACTGAAACAGCTCTACAGAGCCCACTAACTCAGAATGACCTGGGCTCACACACTGCTCATACAGGACCTATAAGCTGAAGAAGGTTGCAGAGTTACTGCTATTCTGACGTATTTCTCACACAGGCACTTCCTTCCTGGCTGTCCCCTACCAGTCTTGTTTGCGTCATGTATCCTTGCTGGGGGTATGGATACTGCTGGCACATAGGCAGAGAAGTGATTCGTGCAGCTCAATTCAGTGAAGTAAGGCAGTAGTGTAAAATAAATAATATAAGATGGGGAGAGGCTGATCATTTGAAACATTGTGGGCAGTTCCAGGGAGGAGATTGTACTATAAAAAGGAGATTGAAAAAGGGCACTTAAAGGGAACCAAAATGATTCAGATCTTGAAGAGCAAACTGGGAGAAAAGCATTGACACACTGACCTCGGTCATTTACAATCAAATTACTTTTCTGAATTCTGTTCTAACTAAGACAGATAGGATCATGAAATGAAAGGAGCAGACTCTGTACAGCTGCCACTCAGAAACCAAGCGGTTCAGAGAATGAAAACGAGGAGACTATTTAGAATGTAAGTTCCTTGGGACAGGGACTGCATTTTAATACTTGCTTGCGCAGCACTCTACGTAACGGGGCCTGATCCTGAGTGTGGCTTCTGGGAGCTGCTTTAATGTCCATAATAAATAACTACCTTAAAAACGATTTACTCAGAGTAAACCGAAGTCTACATGCACTGGAGTCAGTGTGGTTGCAGCAGTGAATGTAGAGGAGACATGGCCCTATTTCTTTACACAAGCGGCAACTAAGAAATGAAACCAATTGCTCAAGACAAACAGAAAAAATATCATAGTGACAGTTAACACGAGATATTCAAGAAAGGATGAAATCCAAGCTCAGAAGACAGACCCCTACAGTAGATTTTCCCAGTGACAATGGGAAAAAGATGTGTAAAATGCTTACCTAATGGAATTTGAGAAAAAACTTCTGGTCATCCTGTATAGGTATGCTTCAGTGCGATGTATGTCAGATGCCCCCTGTATTGGGCCAGATGGTCAGAGCTGCATGCACAACCTGCTACACAGATTGTGTGCATAGCTGTCACACCTGTGGAAGCAAATTACCAGAGCAAAAGAACCTACATTTTTGTGCAGGCACAGTGCTACGAATCCCTTTAGGAGGCTGTATATTATTGTTCTTTAAATACTTTACAGGGCACCTACCAAACAGCTACTTACAAACTGTATCAAGGCCGATTATGGTCTGCAAGCTAATCACCGTGGTAGTATTAAATCAAAACCTCTATTGTTCCCATATATTAGAGATGGGACTGGCCTATAAAATTCAGATATAGATTTGTACTTTCCCCAGTTTAGGGGTAGACTATGGTGCTGATCTGGCCCCATCTCATTCATATGTTATGCATACATACATGTGTGTGCATGCACCTCTCTGAATTGAGTGTTTTGTTTTCCTGTGCAAAAAAAAGAGAAGGAAGTATTCAGAAAGCAATTTTATTCTTAAACCAACTTAATGTTGCTCTGAACATCTTACATCAGGAATCATTCCAGAAATCATTTAGGCATGATTAGCTGATGATAATTTCAGTTTGTAATTAAAAAATGATTTATTGACAGAAGCTTTAGTGGAAAGAGATGTTAGAGGTTCATGAAAAACATACAAAAGTCCTCATTCAATCCCTTAGACCTGAGTCATTTATAACAAGCCCTAATACCTGTAGGGGTGGGGGTAAGAATAAAATCTTTGTAGCAACTAGCATTTCCTCATGGGGATAAATGCTTTCTCAATTAGTACTGAGAAAGGATGTTAAGTCAGAAATCACTTAAAGCCTAGCACTTCATCAGCTCTGCTCTTAATTGTATCTTGTCAGGATTTCCCTTTCTCACCAAAGGAAAAAAATAAACAGCACGCACATCTAAGCATTTTGGTTCTCATTGCTGTAGACTGTATTTTGTATTTTCTATATCATTCAATAAAACAAGAGATACATATTAAAAATTCTTTCTTGGTTGCAAGCAGAACAAAGTCTCTTGGAATCTGGAAGGGGAATAAAAGCCACAGGAATTTCATATGTAACACTGCACCTACTTTAAATACATAGTCCAGATAATATCAGTATGGGAAATGGAGACGCTAAGGCAGTTCCCCTTTGAAATTCCCAAAGGGAACCTACCACCTGCTGCCCGATAGAAGCAGGCCCTTGTTCTTTCGTGGGGTCTCAGGGTCTGTGGCTATCCAGAGACTCACCCAGAACCTTCTGGAGAATTCCATGGTCTTTGACTCCTTTAGTGGAACAACGTTAGCAACAGTATCTTGAGGTTTTCATTTATGGACCACAGTGTCAACAGGATGTCTAGACTGGTTCCATGGAGATGGCCCCAGCCAGGCCCTGACAGCTGCCCACATGGGCATTTAGGGTTGATTCTCCCAAACTTGAGATCATGGAAAATTTACCTGGTTTGCCACCACGAAGATTTATTCATCAGCTAAACAATGAGCTCCAACCTAGGGTTACCGCCACATACGCAACACGCCTAACATAAAAGGACCTCAGCCCACCTAGCTTCAGCCCTCACCAGCCTCTGTGCACTCAAACTGACTCATTGTGGGATGCGGACTTGCTCATGCACAACTGTGAGAACCTGATGGCAGCCTGTACACCTGTGTCATGAAGGTGCAGTAGGGAACAGTGACCCACAGCAGTCTAGCCCCTGTGGTTAATCCTCAATACCACCAACATCTCACTGATCCGGGAGTTTATGAAAAAAAAGAGTCTGGGAAACAACCTCTGTTCAGCTTACCTGAGCCTGGCTGACCACCAAGCTGCAGCATGGCCAAACTCTTACCCCACTTCTACTGAATGCTGTCTGCACCTCTCTACTGCAGTTGGTGTCTGTTTCTGGCCTAGGGATTGTGTCCTCTGCCTGCACTTGTCCCCAGCTCCGAGGCTGTTTACTCAAATATTCCCGAATGTGTCAGTTACTCCGAATTCACTCAGTTTGTACCAATTCATAAACCGCTCGTAATTTTGTAGCTACAAATTTACAAAAGTAAAAAAGACATATTCAAACATTGGGCCAGAACCTTAGCTGATGTAATTTAGTACAGCTCCATTGACTTCAAGAGCTCCATGTACCTCAACTGTGGACCTCGCCCCTTCCATGTAGCTGACGCAATCATCGTTAAGCATGAGAATCAACACCCAAAATTACTGTCCTGCAAATTCAAAGTTGCACACCATAATTTTTTTTTAGTTTTTTTCTGAATAACTCATGTGTATGGTCCCTGTTACACTGGACACTAGTAATAAATCCTTTGCTGCTGCCTACAACCCAGAATGTGGTCTTTGCCTTGTCAATACAGAGACCTTTAGCCTCTGAGGCTATTGTTCTGTTTAAAATTCCAGAGCAGGTCTCCAGATCTCTGTTGATTTTACGTCCTCTTAGAAAGAATGGAGTGGAATAAACTATTAAGGGCAGAGATAAGATCAACTAGTGCAAACAGTTACAAAAAGGAATTAGGTAAGTATATGAAGGAAAATAGCACTGCGTAGTTCAACTACTAACTCATTACCTGGAAGGGCACCTTGGCCATTTTCCATATTAAAATATCTTATAATGTGCAATGCTCATATCCTTGTAGTGTAATTTATTTTGAGTCATGAGGTGTTCAGTAGGTGATCCCTTGATCAATATGCAAAAAGCATATGCAATTGCACACTGATTTTATCACACTAATCACAATTGCTCATGGATAGCTAAATCCCCATTGCACCTGTAATAAGATAACTGGGTGTGCAAATATATTCCCATCTTTACTTATGCATTAGGGCCAATGTAATTATATTTCAGTGTTTCAACTGTTATTAGTACATTGTAATAAATATGTAAGAACTCCTCTAAACACATATACTTGGGCAGAGCTTGAACATGGGATTTTTCAGCATCATAGCACAGAAGTCTACTAATTGAGCTGAAAAGAGAGCTCCGTTAGCCACGATCGGTATTAAGCTGCGATTCTCTGGTGCAACAGCCACTATAAGGTGAAACAACTTCTATAGGTCGGGTTCCCCAGCCAGACTATTTTCCCCACAATGCACTGTGGTCCCAGGACTCCCATGATGCACCAAAGAGATTCAACACGAGGGGAGAGTCACACACTAGTGCACCAGAGGAAATGTAGTCCAGCTGGGACACTCACTCCACAGTGGCAAATGGGGGCATGTGGCACTTGAACTACAGGTACCATAAGGCATTGCAGCCACTCAGACTGACTCATTAGTCCTGAAATGAACCCACATGAAATGATTTTCTGTTGAAAAAATATTTTGAAAGAAAATTAATGACCAGCTCTAGACACTGTAGCGCAAAGGTCCCAGAACTGTGGGGTGCACCTCCCCTAGGGGGACACAGAGGAACCTTTGGGGTGGACGCAGTGGGGTCCTGGTCAGCCCCCATTGGGTGGGGAGGAAGCACGACCCAGCCCTGCTCTGCCCCCATCTCCGATCCAGCCCCATGCCCCTCTCCTGAATGCAGCCCACACTTGGGCCCCCTGCCTGGGCCCCATACTCTGCTCCGTGGCTGGCCCTAGCTCCTGGCCAGCCCTGGGCCCTGCAGGCCTGGATCCTGGCCCCGTTCATGGCCTGAGCCTTGTGGCCGTGGTCTGAAGCCCTGCAGCTCCAGCCCTTACTCTGGCACCAGCCACAGCTTCGGCCCTGGCTCCCAGCCCCCAAACACAGCTTTGGCCTCATTCTTGGGGCGGGGGAAGGCACAGACCAGGTAAAGGGGGGACATGACCTCAAAGGTTTGGGGACCACTGCTGTAGAGATTACTGAGATCCAGGACCCCACAGTTGGGGTGAATGGAAGATTGTTTATTTCCTGTTTGCACAGACCCTTACCTTCTTGGTATATGAGCCCTATTGGCTACCTGAATAGCGGCTCTAAATATTCATAGGACACACACACTCTTTGGCCAATGTTGGGTTACATTGATGGTGATGATAATCATTTTTCTATCCCCCCAGACGTGGTCTTTGAACTCTCTTCGATGGTATTGCATTAGTGGGCCAATAGGGCCAAGGACCCAGGTAAAAGTATACAGATATTCAGGAGAGAACACGTTTAATGGCATTTCCCCCTTTTGTAAACTGTGACTGCAAGCAGGGAAGCTGAGCTTCAGCTGGAGTGAAAAGTCACACCTTAAGTTCAGGCTAACTACTAGACTATCTTTATGCTTGCAATCAAAATCGTCACAACAACGCTCTCTGTTTGTATAGATGGAACCAGTTAACAGATAAGGTGCCAGTCGATGGTGCTCAAGAATACATCACATAGAGCCTGGGGCTGTAGGACCAATAAAACTTGTTGTCCAATGAAATGGCTTCCTCTGTGCACCCCTTTGCATGTAGTACTCAGCCCATTTACTCGGCCCTTTTTGCTGCCGGAAGTGGGAGTTGTTGAAATGATGGTTGCTTAAGACAAAAAGAGTTACAAGAGATTTATTTGAGAGCAAAAACACTATGAAGGCAAATGTATTTGAAAAGATGGTTTCTTCTTCAACGAGGAATATCTTGTTTCCCTGAGGATTTAGGATTAGACTCTGCTCTCAGTTACCCCAGTGTAAACCCAAGGGAGATCTGCTAACTGCAGCCGAGGTCCCCTGGATTTACACAGATGTTGCTGGCCAAAATCTGCCTCTGAATCATTTAAATATTCTGTTTCACAATAATGGGGAGCTACTCTCAGAAGAACACATTCACTGTCCTGCTCATATGCAGCTACTGGATACTGTGAGTGACATTTCCTCTGTACAACGCCCACAAACTCCTCAGAGGAGAGATGGCATGGTTTAAAAGGAAATTATTTCTAGCTGACATTTTCCCAGAGCATGCTTCCATGCCACTCGGTTTTACTAAAAAGGAATGAGTTTTAAAATATTTGCTTTATTTTACTTTGCCTTAGAACTAGCATCTACACCCCATTTTTATTGGACTAGTTGAATACCTTAGTTTAAATCCCCCTTCCTTGCAGCAAAGACTGCTTAGTTGGAAAGCGATCAGCGAGCCAAGCCATATTGAAATGCTGCCATTTATAAAGGGTAAGGATGGCATCTATTTCACCGGCTCTTTTAAAATCTGATATCCCTCCACTGGAGATACACAAAACCTCTCCTTCTGCAGGGAGGAAGCCTGAATGCTTTGTAGAGATGTCTATCATTTGAAAGCAGGTAAGCCCTCACCCATCATGTGATTATTAGAGCTGACAGACTTTGCGGAACAGCATTAGTCACCCTGAGGTGTTACAATACTGATACACTGACAGGCAATTATCTTTGCAGATCGTGTTGAAACAAAATAATGAATTGAAAGAGCAGGTGAAAGAACAATGGACCTTACCGCAGGAGAAGCTCTTTTCAAAGGTATTCTGTGAATGCAACAATGCCCCCTCAATGGAGTCATTTTATCAGCTTTTTCTCCTCCTAAACGCAGCATTGGCATGGAATGTGCAGCCCTAGATCATAAAAGCAGCCATTTGCCAGAGCATCCTTAGAGACGGGAAAACATCTTTCCCTTAACAATGACGTGTCCGTGGATAGAAGGCCTGCCTCTGAACCCACTTAGGCCAGTATATGTCCATTCACTCCTGATTTACACCATGGAGAAATCAGAATCAGGCCAGAGGATGGAGCTCTTGAAAGGACATTTTAGAGGTTTTGTTTGTGTGTGCACGTGCATCTGTCGTGTATATGTCGTGCGTATGGTGGGTAAATGAAAAACAAATCTTCAACATTCAACTCTGATTGTTTTATCTTTCCATGTGGGTCTTTCCTGGCTCCTCTGTCACTGTGGTATCTAATCACCACTCAAATGTCAGTGAATTTATCCTCTCAAAACCGCACAGAGAAAGGGGAGTGATGTCGTTATAACCCCCATTTTACAGATTAGGAACTGAGGCAGATAAGGATAAAGCAATGTACCTAAAAAAGTGTGTGGCAGAGCCAGGAACTGAATCCAGATTTCCTGCGTCCCAGTGTAATCCTTCAATTGCAAGACCATCCTGTGCTATATTTGATGTCGATTAGGTGCTGCCATTGCACTGCCAGTGTTACCCTCAGTTGAGCAAAGTTTGGGGTGCTCCCCGTCAATTATTATATATCATAAACTGAAGATAAAATTTGGTCTCCTTCATTCTGTCAATCCCCTAATCAGTATTTTATGGTGATATCCTGTTGAAAATGCTGTAATCTAAGCAGCCCGTAGTATTGAATTATATGACTTTAATTAGGATTTAATTTAGATTTAGGAAGATAACTATTGCATGTTTACTAAATACCAATTAATTATTTAAATTATATTTGCTGAGGCCTAAGACCAATGCAACAGATATGTATCTGGCCATTGTTAAACCTTCATAAAGATGTGTTTAACAAACAATTAGCCTTCAGCACACAGTAACTATTCTATTCAGATGAAATTAAATGATTAGCTGAGGATATAAAGCACATGATTCCAGTGACGACACAGTGATGTAACTGAGGGCTTAGGAAATGACATGAAATTGGTTTCTTTTGATGTACATTAGCATTTCTGCTCCAGGAAGAGCAGAGGGGTGTGGAAAGTGAGAAATAACAGGCAAAGTTATATTAGCCTCTCTGAATCTCATGAAAGGTCCCATTTGAATTAGAAGGAAAGGTTTGTGCCAGTCCTTATTTTACCCCAAGCTCTGTTCAGCCATAGTAAATAGCGAGATGTGACTCATCTTTCTGAAGAGAGACAAAGAAAATAAAGCTACCACCAATTTGGGAGCAAACCCCGAGCTCCTTGCTCAGCCTTCATGCAGGTGAAACTAAATAGCTAACTCTAGTAGCCAGGGCCCAGGCATAGTTTTTTCAGGCCCAGTATAAACTTGTAACACGGGCCCTCCTCCCATACACATACCGCAATCCCTCATCCCCTACATTCAATCTCATGAGCCATGAAAAAATGTTTCCTCATGGTAATGGGGGTTTCAGTCTAGGCCGGGCCCCCTAGGGCCTCCAGGCCCCTGTAAAGTGTACCCTTCCCCCTCCCCCATATGGGGGCCCTGTTAGTAGCTTCTGTAGAAGTTTGCAGAGGTGAAAAGCTCAGGTAAGGGCTGGCCCATGGATTCAACTCACAGGGTCCTGAAAAGTGAAATCCGGAGTTTCTGTTCAACCTGTCCATGCCATGCTTCATCCTCAGCACATCCTAATCCATTTACTGGGTGGTCTAAGCTGTAAGCCCTATTTGGTGCCTTTCTTAGCTGAAGAACATTGATATGTCCTTTATGTTACATTCAGTCAGCTGATAGGCAAAGTATGAAACCAATGTTCTATCAATGGTGTTAGAAGGAAAGCAGGGTTGTCACAAACAATGACTTTTTTTATCCTTTTGCATTTTATTCCTGTGGCATGAAGGTCAGGAGGAAAGCAGATTTATTAAAGCATAAACAAACTGTGTAAATGCTTATGGTAATTCCACTTCCGCTAAAAATATCAGTTATTTTTAAAGCTACTTTAAATTATCTCCTTTCTAATGAAAACTCACATGTAATCTGTTAGTGAGGGATGTCTGTTGAACCATGAATTATTCAGAGAAGTCTCTGTTCTGTTATCTAGAGTCTCTGGAGATTATTCCCACCATTGTCCAATGTGATGGGTCATTATGCACTCTGTGAATTTAATCTTTTAGGCTATCCAGCAGCACAGAAAAAAAATGTATGAATAACAATTTTCCTGTAATAACCTTCAACTAACCTTTCAACCAGAGTGAGTAATTCCAATCCTATTTTCACATCAATAGAAGAGTCAAAGCTAGGCAATTATCTCTTATCTGTTCCATAACCCTCCCCCTTTAATTTTTAAAAAGGATGTTCAAGTACTTACTGGAGGCAAGAAGAAGAAAGATGGCTGGAATTAAGTATGGACGAATTTTGATGAACAGTGATAAAGGTGGGGTTTTCAATATCCCTCCTCCCCCAATTCCTCTATTCTTAGTGGCACACTAGTTGCTTTGCTTATGGCTCTAACGAGGGAGAGGGAAAATATGCTTCAAATCATCATACCCCTAATCCTCTTTAGGAAAATTTTACTGTGCTGGGGGAAGTATTTCTGCTCAAAGATACAAACATACCAGGGGCAGCAGAGAGTGGCTGGGAAGCAAATAAGTTCACCTTTTCGTTGTGACGTTTACATTCATAGGATATTCAAGCAGCCATTTTTGTAACAACAGACAGAAAAAATAACCCCAGTTGCCAGTTACAGGTGTCTGAGAATTGTGCAGGGGAGAAGAATTCTTCTATCTAGAAGAGCCTCTGGCCTCTTCAGTAGCAAAGCCCTGCCCTATTATTATTATTTATTGCTATAGCATCCAGGAGCCCTAGTAATGGATGCCACTGCGCTAGGTGCTGTACAAACACTATGTTATTCAGGCTCCAGAGGCTTTAAGGCTGGAGACACCCTAAAAAAGGTCCCATTTTTGATCTTCTCCCCAGCTGAAACTCTAGCCTGACTCCACTAATGATCACTCCTAACCAGGAGGCCTCCGTCAACTTGCTCATTCAATAACATCTTTGTTCCTTCTTCAGGACAGCATTGCAACAATAGTTGGCCTGACTGGTGTAACCACCCATAGCGGTAACAGCGCTTTGCCTTTCCACAGTGCCCTTCATCTTAGGGTCCCAACGACATTTACAGGTATTAACTTATGGTCCAGTGAGGCAGGCAAGAATCATATATTACCTGCTATTTTACACATGGGGAAGTCAAGACACAGAGACATAACGGTGCAGATCCTCATATTGAGGCACCGAATTCCCACTGAAATCAAAGGGCCTCAATGACTTATTCAAGTAGGTCAGCAGCAGATCTGGAAGTAGAACTTGCGGTTCCTGACACTGTGCCCTGACCAGTAGGCACCACTCCCTCCTCCTCTGCCTGCAAGTATACCTGGGTGCGCGAGTCCCAGCTCGCACAGATGTACTCCTGCTAGCAGTCATGAAGCGACAGCACTCAGATGAATAGTGTACCTGTGGTACCCCGAGTACAAACCCAACTGAACCCCGTGGCTAGGTACGTGGGGTAGCTAGCCCATGCTACTGCTGCTGTCCATGCTAGTATGGTACACTACTATTTGTTGCACATAGTGTAGATGAGTCCTACGGGGAACGACCAGAAGGGCAGTGGGAAATACTGCTACACCGGGGCGCAGAACATTAACTCCCAAGGTGTTGTTTGCCTACACTGCAAAAAAATTGGCATGTTCTTAACTCAGGGGGGCTGGTCAGCTAACTCAGGGTAAAATAGCTGTGAAGACATGACTTTTAGCTCCGGTGCGCAGCTCGATTTCAACCCTAGGCTCCCTCACCCAATTAATCCAGAGCTGCTAAGCCAAGTGAAGACCTGAGGGGCCATGTCTTTGCCTGTTCTAGCCCGAGTCAGCTGGCCTGAGTTAAGAACAGTGCGGATATGTCCTTGGCGGCTGAGAGTCAGAGAGCAAATCCAGGGTTCTCGGAAATACTGATACCCCGTATGACTACTTCAGGAGTTACTCAGAAGCTAAAGAGCTCCCTGTTAAGCGTTTTCTGGGCCAAAGCATGACCTCTGATGTGCTGCATCTGCTGGAGTTATGCACATCGACAGCGGCACAATGCAGAACTGTATCATCATACCTGGGGTGCAAGTTACACAGAGTTGTCAGCTGTTGTCTAGTGGATTGAGCCAGGGCTGACTAGCAACTCCTGCATTCTAACCCCGGCTTTGCCACTGACTCTCTGTGGCCAGGAGTTAACCAGGCCCACCCCTTCCAAAGGCGTCTAGGCACCAGGTAGCATGTGCATTTGCAGGGTGGTTAAACCAGCAAGTCCCAGTTACAGCCAGTGCCAAAGGGAAGTGTGCAAAGGCTGCATTCATTGCAAAAAGGAAATGCTCGCGTATCGCCATCTGTTTTGATTTTAACCTGCTCTGTTGGACGCCGCACCAGCGATGTTGAAAGGTCAGAGGTTTACAATGATAAGTGAAGGAGGAAGAAGAAGACTGCCAACATCAAACTCTCCAGGGGCAACTTATCTCAACTGAACTCCAGAAAAAGCTCTCCGAGGTTCAGGAAGAGACATTTTATTGGCGAGAGAGGCGCAGCCAGCGGCATGAGCAGTTGATTGGAAATTGGAAGCCCCTTTGGTCTAGTCCTGACTCAGACACTAGCCATTACTAGATTCGGTGGATACACAGATGTCCACTAGTCCCAGTTTCCCCCAAATGGGAGTTTGTGAGGATTAACTAGAGCCTGATCCTGTACCCACTGAAGTCAGGACAAAGATCCCATGGACTCTGCTGGGTTCAGGGGCAGATCCCCAGCTCAGAAAATATTCTACCTGTGCTAATTATTCATCGATTCCAAGGGCAAAGGAGACCTCTGTGATCATCTAGTCTGACCTCCCGAGTAACACAGGCCATAGGATTTCCTGAAACTAATTCCTAGAACAGAGCTTTTAGAAAAACATCCCACCTTGCTTTTAAAATTGTCTGGGGTGGAGAATCCACGACGAGCCTTTTACCAATGGTTAATTACTCTCACTGTTAGAACCGTGTTCCTTATTTCCAGTCTGAATCTGGCTAGCAATTATTATCGTTACTAGTTCTGAAATGGTGGGGAGCACCTGCTGCTACTTATTTCTAGGCCAGGCACACAACTCTCGGAGACCACAGGCGCAGAACCTGTCTAAGACTCCTGCCCTTCACCCTTCTGAGTTTGATGCACTGAGCACCCTGCAGTGTGCTGAGTCTGGATGGTTCAGACGGTCTTTGAAAAGGAAGGCCCTGATTGCTCTGGGGGGGCATTACAAATACCACGACACAGTGGTTTAGTGAGACTTTGCCGTGGCCATGGCTTGCCTTCCCCTCTCCTCAGTGTGGTGGCTACAGAACTCTGATGCAGAGGATTAGGTACTGCTTTGGGATACCTTCAGGATTAAACACTCTACAGAAACGCAAATTGGAAGGGAAGCATGGTCTAGCGTTTAAACGTCCAGGAGTCAGCATCAGCCATCAGGTCCTCCTCAGCTGAGGCATAGACTAGCTGTGTGTCCTGGGGCAAGTGACTTCACTGTGCTTCAGCTTCCCCAGATGTAAAATAACAAAGGTGTTGGGACGTTAAATTAATTAATGCTTTGAAAGTGCTGTGCGAGAGTGTGGGATATCGGTACAGAATTACGACATGGTACAGATGACTGGCATTCAGTTCTTTACCATGGCCAGCAGGCTGGACTGCTTTCCTCAGGGTGGGAAGGTCAGCAAGCCTCTGCCATTGTGCTGGATCAAACCCTCTCCATTTCAGAGCAACTCCGCCACCCTGTAGTATGCGTAGCGTGTCTGTGATGTAACTAAAATCCCACAGGAAAGGATTCCCATGTCCTACACTGGAGCTGCTGTTCTAGAGATGAAAGCCTCCTATCCTACCCACCAATCCCTTGTGGACACCCAGAGGTCATTTTTAACATAAAATTGCTCTACAATAAGCTCAGAATGTCTGTTGTGGAAAAGATGATCCTTGTTTCTTCCTTGAAGAAGACCCTCACCCTCAAAGTCCAGGTTGAATCACAGGTAGAGCAGTGAGAGAAAACCCGTCCTGTAGCAAACATGGAGGGGCAAAACGTTTTTTTTTACACCTCCCCCAGGAGTTACTGCTTCCAACTCAGCAGCTTCCATAAATGTAAATATCCTTCCCCAGCAGTGTATAAAATTGCCGTACTTGCACTCGACATTTCCTTCAAGAAGAGAAATACCACTGAAATCATCTGGCACGCATGGTTGGAATTCTGCTGATGAAAGGCTTGCATTTGAAACTCTAATGACGAAAGTATTCCTCTTAATCGGAACAATAATTTCATGGCCAAAACACCCCCACTGTTTTGTGAAGAACGGCTACTAGGAAACAAGAAGAATGTTGCATTAAACATTATCACTGCCCAGGCATTTAGGAGAATGGCAAGGGCTTCTTAGAGCAAAGCAATCCAGAGTTTTGGGGACACTTGTCTTTAAGAATGCTGGAAGTAGATGAGAGCAGCTACTTGTGGCCAGCTGGCATGCTCTCGTGCACAGTATAAATGTGAGCCATTGTTCGGGCGCCTTTCAGCACATCGCCAGCAAGCAGAAAATGAACCGCAGCTTGGGGTGAACCAAAAAAATAAGGATGCTCACTGCTGGCATCTGACAGGTAACCTAGTGCCCTTCTTGTAATTAACCTTTGTGGGCAGACATGCAAACCCACTTTCTTTGCCCCTGCGATTAAGGAGACTGGAGAATGCAACATACTGCACTTGCCCATCCAGAAGAGTGGAATTCTGCAAAAGCTGATGAAAGGCCCTACCCTGCCAGATGCAGAGCACATCCTGAGAAGGCCCTTTCCCCCTAGGGAAGCACCCAGCCTGCTGGGAAACCAGCCCGCAAGCTGTGGGGGAAGGCAAGAAACAAACAGAGGGTTTGTTTGGAAGGGGAAGTGCCATCAGAACCACTGCCATGACCCAAAGCCCGGTGTTTGCTAGGGATGGGATTCTCCCAGTCCCTCACTGAGAGATCTTTGACACCTTCCCACTTAATTTCATTGATCTAGAGACCCTTGTGACATGCCACTACCTCGGAGGCAAGTGCCACACAGTGCAGTTGTGTTCCCAGGCTTCTGGAGCACTGACATGGTTTTTCTGAGTTAAGCCAGCTGCAAATAGTCCTAGGAAGTCAAAAGATGGATGCGGATTTATACTAGCTGAGCACCTGGCTCATTATTTGTCAGGGGATGCTGATATTCAGGCCTGTCCTTTTTTGGGAGATTCTTTTAAAATGATATTCACCAACGTTATATACCCAGGAAACATCCAACCTCGGCCCACACATAGCCAGATGCAACCTCCCACCAGCCCAAATGGAAGCTGTGTGCAAACATCTCATAGCAAACATGGCCCTGCCTGGTTTTATGTTACTGTGCTGAAATATTTCGTGTGAGTTTTCTATGAATCCATGTTCGTGCTGAGAGCACCTTAGTGCAACTTGTTTCTTTTCAATATTGGGAAAACTGTCCAGGTTTGCACCATTTTAAACACATTTCAGATTGTCAGATGTGGTTAAAATGCACTTACCACATATATTATGGCATGTCTCGCATATGGTAGTGGCTGTCTAGCCAGCTAGAAATGTGTCAGCCAAGTCAGAGTTCTCTATACATCGTTTGTTAGTCTCCCACATTAGAGCTTTCTGCCTTATCTCAATACTAGCCTTAGGAGAACAATTTTCTGTAAAGTAATTAAAACTAAACAAACAGAATAGAGTGAAAAACAAGAAGTTTCCAAAACCAGAAGTTTCCCTTGTTTTCTAAGAAACAAAATGCAATTTTCTATGGACTGGTTTGCGAATAAATTGCTGCATTTGTGAACTAATTGACTACGAGCATTCATCAGCCCTCACAGTAAATCTTCTGGGACAACACAGACCTAATTTCGGAATCAGGTTGCCAATGCACATAGGAAATTCACATTAAGTTTCCAGACTACACCCATTAACATTCTAGATAGACTAACACAGACCCACTCTGCGTGGGAAACATGCATTTAGAAGCTGGATATCAGCTTCCGCCTGTGGGGATGAAGAAAATATGCAACAATTGTGTTCCTATGAGGTTTTATGTATGTTTGCTTCTTTTTCCATTTATTTAGTGCTCAGTAAAAGTGCTGGATTATAGTTCCTAGTGCCAGAAATGCTGTATTTATCCCCAGAGCAAGTATTAGTATGGATCAGCAGCAGAGGCGTTCCCACACCAGCCTATCCATGTGCCTCACTCTTATTCTACTTGGACTAAAGCTTGGGCTGAGAATGCTACGAATGCTTCAGACTGAATAGGCGTAGGCTTTACGCCCAGTGATAGCCTGAGCCAAAGCCCACTGAAGTCAATGCAAAGAAGACCATTGACTCAAAAGGGGGCTTTGGATCAGGCCCTGACCCATCACCCACCAGAGTCGCACCTCCTTGCGTAGTTGTTATCGACATGGTGAAAAGTAATTCAGTATTTTGCATCATACATAAAAAAAAACAATGGGAGTCTTTCCATTGACTTCAGAGGGATTTGGAGCAGGCCCAAAAGTGAGTGAGTCCAGTGTCTAAAACAGAGACCCAATGTAGGTCTGAGGATCCCATCTTTTCATACACAACAGGCCGATTCCAATGCCTGACCTACACTTGCATGGAAAGGTGAAACTTCACAAAGAGTCCCAGCTGCTTGTGACGCTCACGGGCCTTGCTGGGGTGGAAGGAGTATGATGGTTGTGGCAGACGTGACAAATTCCTGCCGTGACCTGGACAAATCTTAGTGAATTAAGTTTAAGAATTTTAGGAGTTCATTGTATTAAAAACACAAATGTTTGTGTGTTATTGTGGACTTGGGGGTAACATCTGTAGGGGGAGACAAAGCCTGGGAAGAGTTAAGGGTGTCACAGACCTATTTGAAACTATGTACCCTCCACCCCCTCTCTGGCAAGAACTCAGCCTTTTGAAGCTTCACTCTAAGGAGAGGACCTTTTTCTTCTGACTACCTGTTACAAGAAGACAGGATCAGAGTCCAAAGCTGTATAAAGGCGTGACCAGCAGATTGATGGGGGTACTTGTTGAGGCCCTGACAGTTACGAACTGGTGATCACAGAAAAACCCCTTGATGGGATCTGAAGAGGTGGTATCTCCTAGCTGGAGTTGGGGTGATTTCTGGCAAGCTTATTAGCATGTGTGTAGGTTCTTTTATTGTTTTAAGTCACTTCCCCTGTAATGCTTTCAACATTAAGAATAAACGCGCTTGCTTAGCAAAGCTGTATGGTACCTTATAACTGTGAGCAGTTACACTGCTTAGAGCCTCTGAGGCTGGAGTAGTAGATGCTTTAGGGATGCTATAAAGATTTACTTGAATTTAAAAACCTGAATGGGGAGCTGTTTTAATGTACCCATTCTGCTTCTAAGCAAAGGTGAGATTTTAAAGCTGCTGGGCTGGAGGAAGTGAGAAGGTGAGACCACCTTTGCGACACAGGTCCAGGTTCAGCAAAGCACTTAAGTACGTGCCTTACTTCTAGCAGGTGCTTAAGTCCATTCCTGTTTGCAAAGCACGTAAAGCTTAAAGTTAGGCATAAGCTAAAATGTTTTGCTGAATAGGGATGGATTTCTGAACCTGCTGAAAGTTAAACATATGCACAAGCACTTTGCTGAAGCAGGGTCAAAGCCTGTGGTTATTTTAAAAATGATAAAAATAAAGAAGCCATTTGTGCTTTTTCACCCATTTAATGCTGATGATTTTATTACTCCCAGACTTTTTTGGCACTTCCAGTGAAGAAAGCTTCAGTTGTCCAGAGCGGGACTTTGGTCAATCTAATAATCCTTGTCCCGCACATAACACTCTTCTGCACGTTCTGAGTTTAGTAGGAGTCAGAAAAAGGACTGGGCAATTATATGAGTAATGAGAACTCCAAGAATTACCAAGGACAAAAAACAAAACAAGGAGAGCTTTGAAGTCATTTGCTTTTAACTGAAAGGGGTTCAGAAAAAGGTTATTCCTAGATGTCTGTTACAGACTTCTGATACCTTCCTCTGAAGCATCTGGAATTGGCCAAAGCCAGGGATAGGATTTAGAGTAGATAGCTCTATTAGTCTGATCCGCTATTGCAATGCTCATGTTCTACCCCTTCACAGAGATTTTCAAAAGGTAAAATGGGGCAGTTAGTTTCCTAAGTCCCATTAAATTGTGCATCAAACTCCCATTTGTATCTTTGAAAATCTTCCCTTAAATGCATGGCTATTTATCCTGAATTAATTCAACCAATTCAATCAATTCAAGGACTCAAAAATCTTGTGTCTATCTGGTTCATTCCTCTGGATGCTTTCAGTATGAATTTGTACAAATAATAAAGTTGGATTAAGATCCAACATTTAGGCTATAAAATTGTGCCCTATCAACAGGTGCTTCAGAGGGAATGAACAGAGCAGGCAATCATCAAGTGATCCATCCTGTCAGTCATTCCCAGAGTCTGATAAACAGAGGGATGGTTTTGCATCTCTGCCCATCCTGGCTACTCCCTGAATCTGCAGAAGATAATTTTCCCCACAGTCACAATTGTGGCAGTCCATTGATTTCACCCTTAAGTGCATACAGCCCCAGAAATGGCAGGGAAAGACAGCATGGTTAGGGTATCTAGGCCCAGAGACACCTGTCCAGAGGATGCCCTGTATCAAGGTTGAGCTACCATCCTACAAAATAGAAGCTGTGGTGGAAATACCTCCCCCTGCCTCAGCTGTTCCCCTGGGGAGACCCGCATGGGTCTCTGCAGTCCACACTGACGCAGGGAGTGTACCGATAACAGTTACAATAAGAGTCTACGAAGGACACTTTGGGGCCTGAATCTGGAGGTGAGGGCTTCTCACTGCTTTAGTGACAGGACAGAAACATTAAGAATAAATACCCATTCTCGGTATGAAAAGAGACCCGTAGGAAGAAACCCAGGAGTGTCATTGTTCAGTATATTTATTAATGTCCAGGAAGAGGAGATGAGTGCAGAAGTGGCAATATTTCCTGATTAGATATTATTTAGATCAGTCGAGACAAGGAAGATTGTGATGAAGTTCGATAGAAAGGCAGGGATATTAGGGCAAGACTGCAGATGGAATTCAAAGTAGAGGAGCAAAAGGCAATACAGAGCAGAAGGAAGAGTCTAAACTACCAAAACACACTGAAGGATCCTGAATCGTTGTAAGCTGTCAAGAAAAAACAAACAAACTAGGAGTCACTGTGCACAGCTGAATGAAGACATCTACTCAATATGCAACAGTGCTCCAAAGAGCAAACTGAGGGTTGGCTATATTAAAGAAGGGGATAGGGGAGACATAAGGTATTCTAATGTTATCTCCTTTCCTGCATGGAAATCCTGGGGGAGATCAGTACACCTTATTTACTCTACCCTGTCCCCAAACCACTGTGGATTGCCCTTTGAAGAGCCCCAGGGAATGGAGAAGGCAGACCTTTCCCTCATGGCAACTCAGAGACCCACACATGGATTTGTAGGGAACCAATTCCAGAGAGGGTTAGTATTTCAAAATGTGGCTTACAGTGCTCTGCAGCTGATGCTATGCAGTCCCGTAGTATATTTACCATAAGTAACTAGCGGTCTGAAAAAAAATGTTTCTTCTGCTTCTTACCCTTGTAAAAATTGCTAAAGAAATTCTACAGTAATGATCCAGACTTCTACATTCCAGAGGAATGTCACTGCAGTGTTTGGGGTCAATAAAGTTCACTACTGGGGCCAGAGCTTTGTCCCCTCTACAATGGTTCACATCCATAAAATCAGCTGAACTGGCCCCTTTCTGAATCCTGCCTGACACAGGGAATCCTAAGCTGTCACAGAGCAGATTTAACAATGAACCCTATAGCATATGGGTTGCATCTGGTGGAAAAGGAACCCCTAAATCATAACGAATTCCAGATCCCAGAATGGCCCCTTATTGGCTGAGGATAGCCTAAATAATGTAAAGCAGTCCAAGGGCTGCTCTAACTTTCATTTGGGACCTGGACTGGCATGGATTGATCCCAGAACCAAGGCTAGCCAACAAGGGGGCTTAGAGCCACCATTGCCCTATCCCATCCTACCATCCTTGTGCCCTGGCTGAAGGATCTGGACCTTTAATGTTTGTATTTATTAATATAATTACTCCTCTTACTAATAAAGGAAGGTAGCAGAAAAGAAACACCTGCTTTTTATAGACAGTGTATTCCTTGTCAACTCAAAAACCAAATATTTGACACAAGTTATTTATGGGTTCCCAGTCGCCAGCATTTGAGAAAAGCAGCTAATTTACCTCTGAATGATCAGCAATCCTTCTCCCCTCCTCTTTTAATTTCCAGGAGGATTTTGGTCTTTTGCGTCAGCTGGTGTAGTATAAACACTAATGAGTAGGTAGGGAAGATAAACATTTTGTCAGCACTGACAAAGGTGAGCTTTTATTAAAACAGAAAAATTAATTGGGACAGCTTCCAACTGAAACCTTTTGATGAATGAAAGAGCACTGTGGGAAAGCAGGTGTACTTATCCACCAAATGATAGCCATCTAAAATGGACTGGAAGCAGGTAATTTTAGAGACAATGATTTAGAGCGAACCAGAGAGAGGATTTCAGAAACCATAGTGTCTGGTCCCCATGGCGCTCATTAAGGCTCTGCAGATTGCATTTCCCATCTCCCTGCTAGCCCTCCAAAGTGCCTGTTATTAATTCATAAAAACATTGCAAGAGTGATTGAGTCCAATGATTACTAGAGCAGGCAAACACAAGAGATGGTAAAATATTCTGTCTCTCTATCAAGGCTCTTGGAGTACAAAAAAAAAGAAAAGTGTTGTGAAATATTAATCAGTGCTGTTTGCCCCTGGGCAGAAGATGGGAAACAGTGCAATCGATGTAGCAAGAGCTTTCCCAGTGACATCTATTTGAGAAGCTGATTACTGTGGGTAAACATAACTAAATATTCAGGATCTCTGGATTTCACCTCTAGTGTCAGCACTAAAATCCGATTCCCTTATCATCACTCCACAGGCAAACCCCCCAGGGAATCCAGCGATGATGCTCTCACTATATTTGGCTGAATGAAATGCAGAGGAACAATGCCTGATATGGATTGCATCAATTGCATTAAAAACATTAGCTTTGGGGATGATTGTATGAAAGAAGGTTGGGGCAGCCTGGGCAGCTCAAAGAATTTATTGGCGGTTAGGCTCCCTGAAAGTGTAACTAATGGATTGAGGACACATAGGGAGTGCAAACAATTAATAGAAAATTACCAGAAAGCAGCACATTAGCATCATTACAGACAGATCTATAAGCACTGTCCCTTGAGCTCATAGCCAATGCAAAAGTTTATTGGCAAAAAATTCCCCCAGACATGTTAATGGTGGAGGGTAGGGTAAGGACGCCTACATTGCCTGTAGCAATTACACTGCGCTCCTAATGAAGCTTTCACCGCTAAGGTTGCTGTTAATTAGCTGTGTAGTTTAATCTAATTGTTTCAAATATAATTGAATTTAATAGAACCATCCATGTAGTTATTTCCCCATAACTATTGGATGTACAGGAGCCGAGGCTGCATGTTCAGGAATGAAAAGGAATTGGCTACCCAGTGCGTAAATGAAGGGCTCTTCACACGTCAGTGAGGGAGCGAACTCTGAGTCTCATTCACAGGGAGTCGGAAGCCTGGTGTCACCACCTGCCATTGACCTCAGGCAGGAAGGTGGTGTGGGCTCCAGATGGAGAGGGCCTCCCGGGGCAGCTCCTACGGTGGCTAATGCAATCCCATGCCTACAGAAGGTGTGCGTGCAGGCAGAAAGTTGGAGGCACTTCTCATGTGGTGGGGGGCCGAACACAAACACAGCCTAGGGGCGGCAGGCTGCCTGTTTGGGGTGTATGTAGCTGCCCTGCCCAGGTTTTGCCCTTCGGGTAAGGGGCTGGTGCTTCCTGACGCTGCTCATCACAGCGAGACAGCACATGTACTGTACCAACATGGAGAGGCACAGCATACACTCCCCTCCGTGACTGGCTGTCTCTACAGTACGGGGCAGGAGTGATTGTTCCAAAGCCCCATCTCCTCCCAGCCACCTCTTGAGAGGCCTGCACCACAGGCAGCACTCAGCAAAGAGCTGCGTCTTCTCTCCAGAAAGCAAAGGGACTGCAGTTTTGCTTGGGCCCCTTACCCCACCACCCCAGCGCCAACTGTCTGGCACACTATGGTACCTCTGGGCCCACATCTACACTCACTTCATCCACAGTTTAAGCCTGGGAGACAGCTGAAACCTCACAACCCCTAAATCAAATTCTTCTGTGGGGGTCCCTGTGCATGTAATACTGATCAGAAGCACATAATGCTAGATATATGCCAATATGTACAGAGATTATCTCAATTTTCCTCACCTTCACCTTCTAGATAGCCTCCTGGCAGGAATGGATTTTCAGCAGCGCTGGTTGGAAAATGATTATCCCTCCTCCATAAAAAAAAATTCAATGAACATGTCAATGAGAATGGCTTTTTAAAAAAATCTTCTTTGACGTTTTTGGGGTTTTCATCAAAAATGGAACGGATTTCTCCCAAATCAGGTATTTTTAGTTTTTTAATGAAAACTCAACAATTGTCAATGAAATCAGAAGTTTTCTGGAAATGGAAAACATCCATTTGATCAAACAGGAATTTTTCCCAACCATTTCTAGTTTTCTGGAAGCGGCTAATTACTCATCACACACTTTTAACATAATTCTCTCCTAACACAAGCAATTTCAGCCGTGCTTTCATGCATGCCACTCTAATTCCCAGTGCAAGGCGTTTCCAAAACACCTTCATGCTGCCAAAGGAAATGACTCTGGGAGCATAAAAACGTATCTCTCCCAGATGTTTAGGCATTCAGAAGAAACGTTACTAAATGTGTGTGAGAGCGACGTTGGGAACTTTTCATTGTCACATTTTCCTGGCGTGACGCTAACACTGAAGTTGGCGCTAGTAAGACCCGCAGCAGTAATGAAGTGACATTCCTACGGTGGTACACAAGTCATTTCCAAGGACGTCTGAACGAAACATGGCATTTTGTGTTTTAACGGAAGTGCCTCAGACACTGAGGACTTTCTTTGAACACAGGGCCCAGGGCTAAAAGTCTGTCACTAACTCTTCTGACAAGCTGATCCCTCAACTCCCCTGTACCTGAGTAACTCCATCTGGCAAAGATTCACACACGTACCTAATTTTACACACAGTGAGCAGTTCAATTGATGGGGCTTCTCAGACCAGAATTCCTCAAGGCGTATTAACAGAGGCACATCCATCAGGATAAAAGACATATTTTGTTCCCATGATTCCTAGAAGCACTGTGATCGTTCTGGGAATTACATCACAAGGTTGGCTGGTGCTGCCTCTCAAATGCTATAATCTCAAACCAAGAAGGGTCACTTGTCAGAGGATGAAACAGTGGGATGCAATGTGTGATGGAAAAATATTTAAGGGCAGTTAGTTACCCAGTAAAGGACGAATTTCTGAGTAATACGTCTTTCTTTCTGGAGAGCAATACGCTAAGATAAGCAGCCAGTTCAGGTAAATACTCAAGTCCCAATTGAAACAGAAGCTTTTGTGCTGGTGCAGCATCCATCCAAGGGTGTCCACTGCAAAATCAGGGCAAGAAACTGTAAGTTCTGACTTAGACCATAAGATCAATGGGGCAGAGACTGTCTTTATGATGTGTGTGTACAGCACCTTACACAATAAGGCCCTTATCCCTAACTGAGGCCTCTTGGCACTACTGCAGTAATAGATAAGGGACTTGTCCAAGGTCCCACAATGAGTCCATGGTAGAGCTAGGAACAGAACCTGACACCCAGAACCATTGTTTAAGCACAAGACCATCTTCTTCCCACCACCCGCCCTAGTAAACCGAAAGGTGCACGCCTCTTCTTTTCCATCAGCCCATTCATCCTTGCACTTCCTTCCCAGGGTCCTTTTGAATTCTGAACTCTATACCATGGGAAAGAAATGGTCCAGAATTCCTCTTGAGTAGCCTTAAATCCACATATGCAAATCAGTTCATTTGAATAACTCTGCTGATTTACATGCAGCTCCAAAATTATACATTCAAATGATCTTTTCCTCTCTTTCAGCTGGTCACATTGGGAACCCACTTCTAGCTAACCTTTGTGGGCTGTCTGGTCTTTAAAGGACAGAAAGGCAGAACAATTACACAGGGTGTCATGCTTGTTTGAGAAGTGTATGGCCTTTTGCTCAGCTATGTGGTTTTTCTTCCAAAGAAAAAATGGTATGTGCTTCCTAACAGAAGAAGCACAATCACTTATTGACCTAGCCTCCACAAGCCACTGCTAAGCCTTCATTCCGAGGCTGGCCTGTTCTCCGCCTTTCCATTATTAAACCATTTTGCCATGCTACAACATGAGACTTCTCAACTGAAAGGATGGTCCAGTGGTCAGGGCACAAGCCACAGCCCTGGGTTCAAATCCCCACTCTTCCATGGGCTTCCTGTGTGACCGTGGGCAAGTCACTTAGCCTCTGTGGGCCTCCAATAATAATAGCACTTCCCTACCACACAGCGGAGTTGTGGGGATCAATGCATTAATAAGGTTGTGAGGGGCGAAGACATTGTGGTAACAGGAGCCAGGGCTAAGCTGCGTACAGTTTTGACTCCATCATCAGTCAATCATAAACACTTCAGAGAAAAGGCAAAAATCTTTCCAATGCTGTACTTAGGGGCAATTATTTCATGTGTCCCATGGTGATCAGCACATACCCTGGAGCACGGCTCTCTGCTTGCTGTCCTCTTACCAGGCATCCCTATAAATAGTGGGCAGGACACTGGGGACCTCACTCTGGCAAATCAGGGGGAGTTCTGCCCGAGGACAGCTTACAAGGACTGGGGGCCCACTGTAAAATTATTCAGCCCTTCTTAAACGTCAGAAGAACCCCACCTGACTTCAGGGCTTTCGTCTTCCTGTGTGGGATCCAAGGTACTGGCCTAGGTCCATCCACTCTTAATACGTTCCACATGGCCACTGTGGCCCAGAGGAATGGGCAAGGGACAGAACTGCAGCTGAGGGAAAACGGCTTCTGTCTCCACAGGATCCTCACCCCCGCTATGCTTCTTCCCCAGCCAGGGCCAGGCACTGTGCGAACAGTGCCGGCCAAGCGCAGGTCCACAGAAGCGGGGCAGTTATGCCCAAAATCTCCTCTCCCCCGGGGGGGGCTTTGCTTTTAGGTTCTGCTGACAGAAACTGATGTACAGGAGCTTGGTGCCGGCTATATTCAGCAAACTCTGTGCAAACAATCACACCCTTGGGGCGTTCAGCTGACTAGGTGGCTGAGCAATCAGTGCTCAAGACAAATTCTGCAGTTCATTGTCTTCTGCCCCCTCAGTAGGCTGGCGTCAGGAAGCCTCTCTTAGCAAACATTTGTGTTCAAAGAACAACTTTTATAAATATATTTCCTAAACAAACAAGGCCAACTGTGAGGTATTCCCCAAAGAAACTTTGGAAATCAGAATCTTGCTTGTATTAAAGAACATGGTATGCAAATGTAGCAGCTGTCTGAAGCTGTAAATAGCAACAGAGAGGCATTTAATATCTCTGTGAATGATCAAACGCGGTCTAGACAAAAACGCTTAAGTCAGTTAGCGCCTGGTTTTTAAGAAATGAGTTTGAGACTGCTATTATTGCCACTAATAAAAAAATGATCGCCATTACCAATAACACAGATCTTAGCAGGGTTTTCATGATGCTCATTTAGTTGCAGAGCTGCAGAAATGATGACAGTGAAAATGCAGGAGAAAAAGCTAAAATTCAAATGCTCTAGGAGAAGTGTATGAAACAAATTGCCTGGTTAGTGAGACTAAATGAACATCCAGCAGAATGACATTTAGCTTTTTAATGAATTCCACTTAAAGAAACGCCTTTTCTGGGTGATAGATTTGTCACTTTTAGTTACTTTCTTTTCTGTCCAGTCATCAAATCTAATCTCATTATTGACAAATCTAAAAAAATGTGTCTAGAATTTTACACTCATATTCAGAGTCAGCCAAATAACACACAAAGTGACTCAAATATTTCCATGAATAAAACCATGCTGGGTTTTCTCTGCTGTTGTTGGTGGGGCCATTGTACTAGTTATTCTCAAATATTCAGGTGACCACAGATTTCTCTGTACAAATGTTGGTGAATCCAAAAACATCACAATATTTATCAAGAATGGATATTCATTGGAAAACTCAGACCAGGGAACATGCTTTAATTCATCAATTTTCTTATTTAAAACCTTTTAGTTGTCCAAACAATGAATAGAAATGACATCATGAGACTACACTAACCATCAGACATGACCAATAATAAATTCTGAACAGCAAAAGCAAACAGTTCTATGGGAATGTTCCCAACTCGTTCACAAACTACTGGGCAAAATCTTATAAATTATTAATACATTTGTACAAAATGCAATCAGTTCACAAATGGTTTTCAAAATAAACAAAACAAAGGGTAACTTAACTGCATTTTTTTCTCCAGTTAACAATCCAACCAGTTCCAGACATAATGGAACAAGTTTGAATGAGGAGGAAAAAGGGTTACAATTCTCCTACTCTTGTTTATTAAATTCTGTTGAATGATTTGACCCATAAGTTAAATGTGCCTATTGACACTAATAGAATAAAAAGAAAGAAACTCACCTTTAGCTAGAAGTGGGTGGGAACCAGATTTTCCACTGTGGGAAATTCTGCAGTTTTGAAGTTCTCTTTTCTGAAACAGAACAATTTTTAAAAAAAATAAACATTTCACGCAAAACAAAATTTAGAAAGGTCAAGCAAAACATTTCATTCTGATTTTGACTCTTTTAAAAATATATATGTGATATAAAATAAAAGTAACAAAACATTCAAATGTCCAATTCCAAAAATGGAAAACCAGAATGTTTCCATTTATCAAATCACAACCACTTCTCTCGCCTTTTTATCCTGAAAGAAAATTTTATCAAAATTCACAGGTTTTCTTGACGCATTTAACTTCCAATAAAATGACTTATACTCCTGGAATTTTCTGACCAGCTCGAATTTCAGCTTTGACGTGTGTTTTTCAGGAAAGCGTATATAAGGAAACACTAAAAATATCACAGCAACATATTCAAGAAATGAAGCCTGGCTATATCCTACTTTCAATGTCATGGTTAACCATTATGATTCATTTCTTATCTAACATTTTATTGAAGTTCTAATCTTGAGCAGACACCCTAATAAAGGGCTCAGTGGTGTAAGCTGTTGAGTGTCCTCAGTGCTTACTGGCGTCAATGGGAGAGGGCAGCCCTTAGTAGCCCAAACAAGTGGCCAGCATTTCTCAAGACCAAGGCCAAAATTCACACTGAGCCACCAACCACAGATTTTTGAACAACATGTTGCTTTAAAATTCTATTCATATGCCCAGCATCACCTCTCACATTCTTTGCATTTTGGGCCTGATGAGGATACACCACGCTGTACATTTCACTCACTCACAAAAATTCATTTCATTCGCTCACAAAAATTTGCCAGCACCGACACGGAGGATACAAACTGCTTAAACCAAAAGCACACAGGTAGCCACTGTGGAATTTGTTCAGCCATCTGCTGTGCATCCCTTCCAGTGGTAATAAAGTGGCTTCAGGCAGCAAATCATAATTCTGCCGAGGATTCTGCATAGCAGATGATGGGGAATTTGGCACGTTCGTGAGGTATTGTTCTGAAATTGATGTATCCAAAGACTCCACAACAAATCATTGGCCTATTAAGGTCTTATATTTGATGCTAATTGTGTACTCGTTGCCAATTCAAACTCCTTTCGTCCTTGTAACAAATGAACTCTCCTGTTCTCTAACCTCCAGGCAACTGAAATGAAACCATGTAAAAGCCTAGGTGAAAGGGGCAAGCAAGAAAGTAGCCAGAAGAATGGCACAGCCACAGTTTAAACAAAACAGCAAAGGAAACAACAACTGACATCCTACCAAGGAATAACTTGGATCACACATTTCACCAGTGTGTCCAGCAGAAGACCTGATTTGTGTGGCAATTTGCCTCTCTGTTTCCATTAAACATCTGAAAGGGGTTCGGAGAATAGCTAGGTGGAATGGCTACCACTGTGCTCAGAGGCATCTCAGATTTTTGGAATCTACTTACTCCTTCCTCAGCTTTATAAAAGTAAACCTAGTGCTTAGGACAAGATGCCAGGACTTGAAGTCAAAGCAGGTGCAGCAAATAATTTCTCTCACTATCCTGCCAATAGAGCTGGGTCAGGTAATATGCAATGAATAATTTAGTCAACACATTTTACGTTATTTTTTGAAGTAACGTATTCCACAAATGGTTATAATCCCTTTCGATAAAAGTTAGTCAACCTTTTTATTTTGATGAAAAACAGCATTTTTCAAAACAAAAATCTTCTATGAAAAGCTTTGGTTTGTTTAAAAAATTTCCTCTTTTTTTTGGTCAAAAAATGAATACTCTGAATTTTGTTTTCCCCCTCCCTCCATTATTTCTTTTTGGTCATTGAAAGCAAAAAATGAATTATATTTACAGTTGGGTTTTGGTTTTCTCACTCCTTCATTCTCCCTCTCTCCACCCTGTACATTTTCCAAATCCTCAATTTTGGAAAATTTAGAGTGGCAAAAGACAAAAATGAAACTCTAACTCAGCCTTTCTGAAACTTTTGAAAGGCTGGGGAAGTTTTGAAAAGTTACAGGGGAGATAAAGGGAAAAGAGGGAAGGGGAAAAACAATCCTGGACATTTTTCACTTTATGAGTTAAACAGGGAGAACAAATAGTGGGGGGAAGAGGAAAAACTAAATTTGAAATTAAAAAAAATACTTTTTGTAAAAAGATATTTAGTAAAAAAATTTGAAAAAAACAAAAGAATTGTTCCATTTCAAATCCTGCAAGACAAAAACGGTGACATTTCTCAACTGGCTCTACCTTTTATTTTTTAAAATATAATTAGATGAGTAAATCCACACAATTTAAATAACTCCTTTTAAAAAAAGATAATTAGTCAGTTAATCTTCTCAATATTATTTACTTATCCTGCCCTTCCCATTATTTGGCAGCCCTGTCCTGAATGGAGTTCAACAGAGGTTTACGGTCCCGGTTGGTGGCCCCTCACTGTCGCTCTTCTGAGGAGACATTTCTACTCACCCAAAGCATTTGGAGGAGGCACCATCTTTCCTGATGCCTCCCTCTGAAGATCCCACCACCATGCCTGTCAGTGAGGGGGCAGTCATAGACTTCCCTTCTTAAGGAGGGGCTGGGCTCTGTATAGACTCTCAAGGCAGGTGCATCACTCCAGGATGTGTTTACTACTTCTAGGAACTAGAGTGTCATGTGGCCATGAGAGAGTGGAGCCGCATTCAGCTCTTTTTTCTTTTTTGGATTAAAAAAAAGCCTTTTTGATGAAAATGAAGATTGTTGTGTGGGAAAAAAGAGTCCGTTTTTGTTTAGCTTTTTCATTTTGAAAAATTTTGGTTTAGTTTCAGCACTCTCCATTTTTATTTTATTTTCCCCTTTCTCTTTTTCCAATGGGCTGGCAGGGAAGGCAGGGAGGGAAGAAGAGGATGAAGGGGAGAGAGAGAAAAAATGATGTGTTTTCCCAACAAAACTAAATGAAATTTTATGATAATTTTTATTTTAGAATGTTTTTTTTTTTTAAAAAAAATTCAAATGAGGAAACGTCTTTTTCTGTTTGGTTTTTGGTTTTGTTTCTTTCAAACGCTGCCTGGCCTACTGCAGAGCAGTTACACACATGAGTAATCTCCCCCAAGTCAATGCAACTACTCAATGTGTGTGTGGCCTAGTGGATACAGCACTGGAGTGGGACTCTGGAGACCCAACTGTGATTCCTGTCTGTGCCACTGACCTGGTGGGTGACCTGGGACTTTGCAAAGTGCTTTGAGATCTACAGATAAAAAATGCTACGTAAGAGCAAGTTGTTATTCATGCACATCATGGCTCACCAGAGGAAGGGAAGGGTTCACAAACTGGCCCTGTACAGGAAATAAAAGACGGCCAAAACCCTGGGAGGTTTTTGTCCTTTCAGAGCCTGGTTTTACTAAACACAGTAGATTCGTATTCAAGTCCCATTTTATCCACGCCTCTCAAGTGAGGTTTTTAGTCAGATAAATGGTTCCCGTTTTGCGTCCCCAGAAACAAATGTGTTTCTAAGACTATCAAACATTTTCAAAATTCCTCCTCTCATAAGCCGGATTCCCTTATTAAAGGGATTGTCCAATTGTACAGGACAGACAGGCAGAGAGTGCAAGGTAGAGATTTCCGTTGGAAAGTCCTTGATAAATGTTAGTTACTGCTTTGATCTGTGCTAAATAAAATGGTTTATTTTCCTTTCAGTAATTGCCAGGTGCTGCTGTATGGGCTAGGCAATATTTCAAGGGACAGAAATAAGAACTAATTAGCCACATGAAATTCACTTGTTACTGGTGGCCCAGGTGTTTCTTGACCAAATTCTATCTGAGGCAGCATTTTTACTTGATCTCTCTTTCTTGTCTCCTGCACAAGTGGCTGCAGATAAGGGAGTGGGAACAGCTCCAATACTTAAAGGATATGTGGGGGACACACAGGGGATAAGACAGACAAAGCACTTCACATGGTCCACTACACCTTTAATGTACAGAAAGTAATTAAAATGGGAAACAAATTCATCATCAGTCAGCTTAGTTCAAAGTGCAGCTAGACTCTTTCCTCCTCATGCATGGATAACATGATGTGCATATCCATCATAAAACCTGCATTAAAAATTAGGCAGAGCGGTTAGTACATCACAGCAGACCAGATGGTTTATGCTCTGAAGTGTTTCAGGAACCTCATTTTATTATACATGAATGCCTCATGATGTAGGTCTGAGCTGATATTTTCATTAAACACACTCCACAAAGCATTACAGCTCTGTTGTCATTTTATTCAGCACCAAGTGTTTCTTACGCACAGGCTTGATGGTCATAGACCTGTCATGGCTGCCTTTCCAAGTAATGCCAGACTCTAATCTCACAGATTGCTGTTGGCACACACTATCTATGTGTTACTTAGGGTCCCTGATTTTCACTTATCAGCTAAGACTTTTAGCATGGCAGAGTCCTTCAGAAGTTTCACACTTCATGGAGACAGGTGAGGTGATTCAGGGATCTTTACGTTATCCATCATGTTGCATAGAGGCTTTTGTGGCCTATCTCCTCATTTCCATTCAGGTGGCAATCTAAGGTATAAAACCACTATGTACTATGCCAATTGGCAGGGCTGTCTTCCCCACCCACAGGTGTCAGATCACAACAAATACTTCCAAGGCAGCAGCTCTTCGGAAGATTTTGCTTTAGGTTTTCCCGGAATGAAGCTACACCAACTATGTTAACAAGCTAGCACAATCAGTTGGGGCCAAAGACATTTGTGGGGGAGGGCAAAATGCAGATTCAGCATTTTGCAAATTCACGTTGATTTTGCCTAATTGTTTTGATAAAAAAAATCCCACGACCCTGTTTTTCTTGCTGAAACAACTTTTCCTATATATACTTCCTTTAATTTTATTTTAAAAATTAAACAATACAATTCTCAAAACTACAACAAAATGGATTTTTCTTTGATTTTTTGGCAGCATGAGCATTATTCACTCAGCTCTACTAATAAGCTTGTCTGCGGAGGAGGTAAGGGGAGACAAAAGAACTCTTTGTAAAATCTTAATGAATAATTTGAAACATGACGTTTGGAATTCCATCATCCAAACCGTTGATGGCTGCAAAAACATTTGCCACAATCCTTCTGCCTAATGGAGGGATTGGAATCAATGTAGCATTTCCCTTCCAGGAGAGCAGGCGTGGGAGCTCAAAGCCTGGGTGGGATGGGGTGGGGTGGAATTCCAGCAGTTGAGCCAACAGTTCATAATCTCCACTAGGGTTACACTGATGTGATTGCATTAACTTCAGTGGAGTGCCTCCAGAGGTACAGTGGCGTAACTCAGAAGATAATCATATCCTTTGTATGTTTCCTTATTCAAGAAAGTTCCTTACAGGAACCCTGTTTATTCAGCAAGGGATAAATCCAGGGCTTGGCAAATGAACTCCATAGGAACTAAGGGCCATCCCAAACCGGTGCATTTCTTTGACCCGCCTTCTCTAACACGTACAAATGCGTATAGTATATATTTTTAAAAATTCCCAAAGAAACCGTTTCCCTGAACATGTTTCCCCCTGGGGAAAGGATGAGAGAACAAGCGTGACAGATGTTACTCCCATTGCTTAATTCACTGCTGGAAAGTGCTTAGATTTTACAGTGATGAATGTGGCCTGTCTGAATTGGATTAGAACAGAGAGCGTATGTTCAGAGTAGCAAGGTTTAGGGTGGACAGATGTGCAGGGGGTAGAAAGGAGAAATTCTCCCCACCAGCCAAAGGAGAAAACTTGATTTAGCAAAGCAGTTAAGCACATGCTGAAATCCACGCCTATTCAGCCAAGCACTTGAGCGGATGGCTTAGTCCCACTGAAGTCAATGCTATTACTTTTTCAGATTTTGACAACTGAAAAATAATTTTTGGGGGGGAGGATTCCAATAACCAAAAAGAAAAAGGGAGCGGGGGGGGGGGGGGAATTCTGTTTTTGGTTTTTTGATTAAAAAATTCTATGAAAATAGACATTTCCTCCTGAAAACTTCCATTTAATCAAAAAGCCATGTTCGGTCCAAACATTTTTGATGAACAAATTTCCAAGCAGCTCTAATCACTACTACTTTATTGAGCAGCAAATACGTCATTTAATTCGTTATCCACAGCACACAGTCGGGCCAGTTCTGTAACAGGAGGCCTGCAGTCTTCCCTTGACCTGGCCACAGCTGTACATGAATAGCTGTATTCATTTCCACGCTCAGGTCTTCCTTCCTTTGAAGCTTTAAGATGCGTGTGAATGCTAGCTCGTGTATGAGTGTGTGCTGGGTTTCCAGGGCTTAGCCTCTGCTCTGGGAATGCATTCAGGCATTGCCTTGTTTGCGTTAATTATGGTTTTATTTCTTTTTCGCAAAGGCACCCAAGATGCCTTTTGGCATGGGTGCGGTAGCAGCCACAGCTACTGTTATTATTGAAGGATTATTAGCAGAAAACCACACACGCTGGCTGCCATAGAGTGCATGGGGAAGTCCTTCTAGACAAAGAGCTACCAGGATGTCTCCCCCTCCTCTTCAGCTCATGTAAACACATTTGCCTTCTCGTTGCTCTCCTTTCACCCTGCTCTCCCATGTTTTCATAGCTTGTGCTCCTGCATATCACGACACACAACAGCATGTTCAGCACCCCTACTTCTGCTGGCAAAAGTTCTTGGGCCCCTGAACAGGGAATCAATAAAAGTCCCTTCTTAAAACAGCAATAGCTGGGCAGTGCCAAAGGCGTACAAAGCAACCCCCGGTCACTGAGAGCTAGGCATTCACTTTTCTTCAGCTACCCCACGATTCTCCCCCAAGATGAGCGCAAAGGAGGGAAGGATGGACCATGGCTTTTTCCCTAGTGGGAGTGGTCTGCGTGAAAACCAGTAGCTATTGCTCCTTTCCTGCAAAGTGCTCGGGTATGTACAGGGCTCAAGTAACTCACCCGTCCCCTGAGGTTGGCCAGTTTTTGGTTTTCTTATTCACATGGAAGAGTGCCATGCTCCATAAAGAGCCCCCCTGAAATCAATGCAACTAGGTCTGGAGCTCGGTGCCACTCAATGGAGCAAAGGGGTCAGAGTCTGGCTGTCAGGTGCATGGTTGAGTACAACTGCCTTGGAACCCAGGCGCAGTTCTTCCCCTCTTCGCCAGCCACAATGTGGTTGCCTCATGTAGTATATGCTCGTGCCAATGTTTTGAGTGTGGGTGGCATCTTTTGGTGTCAGCTAAAACCTGGCTCTCAATTAAAACCTTAGCTGCCAGGCAAGCTCCAAAACCCGAGTTTGGAAATCAAAGAACTCTGTCTTGTGACTAGCAGGTGAGAACATGTCTTGCCACTTAGCCCTAATTCAAGGGAAAAACATGCTTAATTCTTTGCTACTCTAGCTCATAATGTTCAATGTCCGTTTTAATACAAACCAGTGTGTATGTTTTGTGTTCTTTTGGTTTTTAAGTCAATAAAGGCATTTTTAAAAAATGCAAGTGACCTTTTCCGCAAAATTAAAGGGCCAAGCTACATGTCAAAGAATAACACAAGAAACAAGTAAATACTTTGTATTGACCCAGCACATTCCAGCTAGAGATTCTCAAGCATTTCACAAGGCCAACTTTCTCAAACATGGACCCTGATTTTGAATGATTTTGTTGTTGGGTGCCCAACCTGAGACATATGAGGCCTGATTCACAGTGGTGCCGAGCACTCCACTGACTTCAGATGGATTTGTGCCTGCAGCTTTGCACATCAGACCCCGGGTGATTTGTGTTGCATATCCTAAAATACCAAGGCATCCTGAAATCAATGCCCACTTTTGAAAATGGAGTGAGCCTCACAACTTTCCGGAAACGTGGGGAAATATTATTAGGCAGAGAAACTGAGCCACTGACAGGCTAAGTGACTTTCCTAAAGTGATGTGGGAAATTAATGCTAGAGGCAGGATCCAAACTCAGGTCCCCCGAATACCAGGCCTGCTTTAGCCTCAGAAATTTCTTTTCAGCTAGGCCCCCAGTCCTACAGACATGGCTGTACAGACATCTGTGGAACTCCATCTGTTTCCACAATTGGGGCCTTACTGTTTATGGACTGTCTTGAAGCAAAGTAATCTGGGCCTCTGTAATTTAATGGTAACCTAAATACAAATGGGCTTTAAAAAAAAATCACATTGAGTTCTCCTCGTAGCTTGTGTTTTTAATGTGACTTTAAGGGAGGGCCACAAATTGTTACATTCAAGTACTCGGTCCCCTCAAATCTGTTTGAATAAACCTGGCCTACTCACTGTCAACTATCCCCTTTCAACATTTGCTGTACTAGGTCAAGGGCTGTACTTCACTTGTTCTCTGTACTGTGATATTGTCTTTAAACAAGAACCATGCGTGTGTTCTTTCAGCCATTTAGAGTAATAGCTATTTGGCATTTTAGATTAAGTTTAAATTGGCACAGGTCATCTGTGTTATAATTTAAAATGTGTTATCTGAGCTCAGTAGTCCATTAAAAAATACCTCACTGTTGAGAACAATTCAGAATGATCATATTTGCTAAAAAGAGCCCCAAGATTGAAGAAGGAGGAACAAAATAAGGTTTTATACCTAAGAAATAGTGATCCCTTCAGGTCAAAGTGCATTGAGATCAAGCAAAGCCATGGAGCTGCAAAGTCTGCATTAAGGTTGAAGGCAATATAAAACAGGACAATAAACAGTGAAATAAATTCCAGAACTATGATTTTAATCCTTTCCCTCCCCTCCAGTTTTCTTTCAGTAGCTAAAATAAACAACTTAAATTAGATTGGGGTCAGGGAAATAAACAGTTTGTGCCATGTCCAACTTTGTAAGTTCCGTGGCAGAAACAACAACAAAAATCTTTACTGGGGGAAAAGAAGAGTACTATACAAGGGACTGACTCACTTTAGATTCCTACAGCAATTAGCCCTGTGGATAATTCAGATGAAGAGGGAAACGTAGTTTGCACTTCGTTATTCAAACAAAGAAAACCATAAACAGGTAAAGACTGAGAAAATCTGTGGCTCTTGCTGGGGACATATGCAAGTTTCTGGGCAAGCCTTAGCAAGACAATGCTAAATTCACAGCACTGGTTTTCATCCCAGAGGAGCTATCGATGTAGAGCAATGGTACTAGGGCTCTGGCTGCCAGGTTACAATAGATAGAATGGGAATTGGCAACTCAGTGGACTGCTGTGGAATTTGATTTGAACAATGCTTTTGACGTGGACTGACTGCAAGACATCTGCTTCAGATGAACTCCGGCATCAGCTCTGGGGATCTGGGCCAGAATTGTCAAACTTGTGTGTCTGATGGCAAGCATGTAAACAGGTAGAAGAGACTTGATGGTCCGAGCACACAGAAGCTCCAGCACCGCAGAACATTAGACAATTTATTCAGGTGCCTAAATTCAAGCGCCCAAGTTGGACCATTTCAGCTTTCGTTTTGCAGAGACAAGCTGGTGTAGGGAGCATGAGAGGCCATTACAGAATACTGCAAGCTTCTGCTCTCTGCCAGTCCCTGAGGGTGCATGGCCCTGCCCTACATGTTTGTTTGCAGCCTTTACCCAAGACACGTGCAAAGGGGACTGTTTCCTCCCTCAATACTCACACGTAGTTCAACTGAGTTATGCCTCTCTTTATGCAGCCCTTAAAATCATCCTGGCAAGGAGACTGTTTTCATGAAGAAACCCCTTTTCCCATCCGATGGACTCAGGAAGACACCTGTCATTTGCCAAGTTCCTTGTCTCCAAGATAAGCATCTGCAAATGCACGTATGTCACTCTGTTTGGGAATCAGAGGCTCAGGGTGGGGGCTGCACCTTCCTGTGTGTTTGGAAAATCCCAGCACATGTTTGGTGCTACCACAATATAAATAATGAATAGCAACAGTTCATTGCCATCTTAGTGAACCCGCAAACACATGAAGCAAGATTTGGGAAGGGAAGGCGCGTTCCCATCTGCAGCTCCACTCAGCCATGCTTGGCTTTCTTAATGTAATTACGAATTCCTGTTTACTTTGCAGCAATACTGAACCAGGGCTGGAGCAATGCCGTTCTTCTATAGCACAGGCATATGGGAGAATGCATGGCTGTTGTGTATAGTTACAGACATATCCACTCCCATATGGAGAAACTACATTCACATGATTCGTTTGCACTTTGCACCATCTCACCTGCACTCTGTCCATCAATCCATCTCTGCTAAGGCCACTTCTAGCATTCAGGACATCTGGGCATCTATCAAAGAGCCCCCGGATTTTATAAAAATAACTTGCCACCAAAATATTTCTTCTTTTCCCCTCAGATGTGAGTTTTTACCCCAAAATAGCAACAGGCTGAGGCCCAGGAGAGGCAATGTCCAGCCCGAGTCCAGTAGCAAGTTTAAGATCTCATGCCTACAAGAGTAGATATGATGTCTTCATACCACTGGGAGCTGAGAATATCCATTGCCAGGGGGATATGGAGCACTTGTTTATAGTCCTGATAGACCACAAGAGACCTGGCCTTAAAAGTGTGGAAAAGAACCAAACTTTTATGGAGGCCTCTAAAAACTTATTCGTATAAGATTTCTCCCTCTACCAGGGCTGTACAGTAGGACTCCTGGTACTAAGGCAGCTGGACTTACAGAAGGAGGGATAGGAAAAAACACAACTAGAATAGATTTTTTTTTTTGCAAACTGAGTGGCATAATAGTGTGGGATACAGATGCGAGATGACCCAAACATATGGCCCATTCATGAGCACAGGCAGCAAGATGCCACGATGCTGGGAACCACAGGCTCTGATCTTCAGCTCGTGTAAATCAATGTCACTTCAAGGAGTGAACTAAGCTACACCAATTTACACCCGCAGAAGAGCTGGGCTATATGGTCTTGTATCAATGCACTGCCATTCCCCCATCCCTTCTGCTCTGCTAGTGACCCAAGCCGCGGGGGGGCCCGTTTCCTGCTTTCCCCAAACACAGCTCTGTACTTTCTCCCATCCGACTCCCAAAACATGGACTCCCCCACCCTGAATTGATCTCTAACACCTCTACCCCCTCCTCCTTCAAATACCTTGCCCTCCAGCCTGTGCTGTGATGCCTACACAAAAGTTGCTAGACAGACGGACAATCAGGGAGAGGAGTGTTTATAAATCCGATTATAAAGCTGTCAAGCTGATGGGAAGCCACCAAGTTTTGCACGTTGTCCGGTTGAAACTGTACCCTCCCCCTTTCTCTATGGGGCAGGGTCTGTGCCTTCCTATGTGTTTATGCTATGCCCAGCATAATGGGGCACTAACCCATACTGAGAATGCTGTTACAGATAGGGATGAGAGGCTTTTCCTGGGGAAAAAGACACCTGATGAGGACTCATGAAAGCTAGTTTCTTCCCAGCTCTTCTTCAAACTCCCAGTGCGACCTTGGACAAGTCACTTCATTTCTCTGTACCTCAGCTCCCTGCCTGCCAAAGGAGGATCAGGACACTTCGCTACCTCATGTGGGTGTGCAAGAATGAACACATTAGCAGCTGTGAGGTTGTTCTGATGGTGATGGAGGCTAGATAGGACAGAGAAGCTGTGACTACATATTTATTCTGTGGGACTTCATAACTGCCACAAGTATCCATTCTAAAAAAAAAGGCAGAGCAGGGAATGATACCAAGGACAGCCAGTTCTCACTGAGTGTGAAGCCTCTGGAAACTTTAAGGCTGATACGTTCTGAAGTTGATTCAGTGATAGGTGAGGGAACAGTATTATTCAAATTCCCCAAGGAGCTCCAAACTCTGTGCATTCAGAAGAACTTAGCCTAAACTCAGAGTTCTCTAATAACTCCACTGTCAAAGTAGCTGAGAAATCTTCATTTAGGGTTCCCATATTTTGAATAAAGTGAACAGTTAATTTAGAGAAAAAGAGCCAAACATTTCTACTTTGCAATCAGTACATCTTGCCATTAATTAAGGAAATGTAACAGCTGTGCTTTGATCCCAGACACCACTCTGGGTACAGGAGCACAAGGAGCCGCACAGATGAGATTTCTTCAATACCTTCCTTTAAAAGCAGCCCCTCATCTTGGTTTGGTATAAAAAGTATCTCCTTTCCTTCTGGTGTGGGGAGGAGTCCAACCCTGCTTTTGAACCCAAAACAATGCCCAGGAAAGTCCAAGGAAATAGAGAGATAATAGTAACGCAACTCATTTGACTTGTAAAATTTTCCAACCAATGCCACGTCTGCCATTTAAGTCTTTGATCTCTGGGTATCCTTCCAAGATAGTGATGACTGGCTTTATTTCTTTGCTTTGTGTACGTATTTAGCAAATGGCATATGCAGAATAATTGAACTCAGAGATGGGAGACATCTATTAATTCTTCTAGTCCTTCCTGTCAATACAGGGTTCTCCTTTGTCATTTATCTACTAGAATTTTGTCAAGTCTAGATTTTAATGTCCACTATGGTGGGTCATTATACCCTTCTCAGGTGAGACTTCCATGGCCAAAAATAGCAATGAAGACCTGTTAGCTTAGCCAATCAGTCTTGTCAGAGATGTATATACCAACATACTGTTGGCCTTAGAATAACAGACGTGAAAAGAAAGTCTTATCTGTGTTCCCTTTCTTTGGATCCAGGATTCTCACCCTGGCCCATGTGCCACATGTGTAGATAGAAGCATGGCAGATGTGCTTCTGTAACACATTTACCTGAGGATTCCTATGGGAGACATTTATATAAAGAGCTTCTTCTCTACTAGATTAAGAGATATTAAAACTTAAAAGGCCCAAAGATGGATAACTTTAGGAAGAGGCCATGGAATGATATAAGGATGAATCCACTGCAAAGTACAAGTGATGAGGCACCTTGTAAGGCCTTCAGAAGAGGTTTCTCATCCTCTCCCCCATCCCACATGGCATTTTCCATCTCCTAGCCAGACATGGATTGAAAGGGCCTCTGGCAATTTCTGAGTCTGGTGTCATGTGGCTAACAAGTGTGTAATTGTTAGCTGACATTTTACAGCACGCATCCTAGCTTTCATAACATCTGTGCTGACATCCCTTACGTTATTAAGGGTGGACTTGGTCCTCAGATGTCACCACAGTGGTGAGTCAACTCTGAAGGACTGAACATTATCACAAGGTTAGAAAGACATTTGGCAACACCATTGCTCTTGTTAAGGGTCTGGAAGTAGGTACGCACCATCTTCTGATGACATTCTTCCAATTATACGCTCTCTTTCTTGCACACACCCACCCACCACCCAGGTCACCAAGGTTCTTCTATACAATGATGGTAATCAAGGTTCTACCCTATAAAGGCATTTCAAACAAAACACGTATGTCAGTTTGCACCTGTGTCCAATACGTGCTGCATGCTGGTCTTGGGAGAGGAGCCACAAAGAAGCCAGTTGTGGTTGCCATGAGCTGCGGTCAGCTCTACCCCAGCCAGCTGTGGTCCCAGGAGATCACTAGAGCTCCGCTGCATTCCAGCCAGGCTTCTGACATGCCACCTGCGCTCTGTGGGTGAGGGGCCACTAGCACGGTGTAGGGGCCAGCTGTACCACCTCTACGCTACCCAGGGAAATCCCCCGTGGGATGGGGCTGTCTCTAGAACTGACTGGAACACTGCTGATTAAACTCATTTTGGTTGAATGAGGCTGTTTCGTCAAAGCCAAAAGGTTTTGTGGAGACATGTCGATTGTGACAGAGCTTTCAACAAGAAGGGTTTCTGAAGCCCTGAATTCTCTAGTCACTGCTGGCCACAGAGAGAGAGGAATCGAAACCTGACCTTTTCGATACAGAAATGGATGTTTCAACACTAGTCTGTTTCACGTAAACGCTTGGGCAGTTTTGGTTTTGTTCTAATATGCAACGAAAATAGATCCTGAAACCTCAAAAGCTGTCACGAAACCAAGTTGTTGTCCTATGGCCAGCTCCAGCTGTCTCTATTCCAGCCTGCGTGTGCTGCGGAGCAGAGCAAAGGGGCCAGAGCAGAGCTGAGAGGATGGCCCTTGTGCTTCAGAAGTATTTTTGCTAAATGCCACCTGCAAAGTATTTTACCCAGTGGAGGACAAATGTTGTGGAGCTTGCACGTGTGCGGGCTCACCCCCCAACAATATTGGTGCACACGGGACCACCCCCCATAGGCTGTGCTCGTACATCACTTGGGCCTTGCACAGGCAGAAGTCACACACCCCTCAAGATTTACCCCATGCTCCTGAACAACAGCATGAATCAAAGAGGCAGAAGCAGTGCTAACCCTACGTCCCCAGCACCCCACGGCTTCACACTGCAGCACTTTTGCAGTACGCCAGCTAATATTGATTGAAATGCATTCTTCGCCCAGCAGGGGGCGGGCTTTAGCACAAGTCTCAGGCCAAATTCTGTGGTGATTTCAATACTCTTGGCCATTACTAAGCCATTACTCAAGCAAACACTTGTTAAATCAAGGAGAGCTTTGCCTGAGTGAGAACATGGGGGTTTGTCCCTCCCAGTTTTATCAGTACACGAAGCCCTTTAGAGTCTCAGCCTGCCACCCTAACTCACACAACCAACCCCAATGGGCCTACCCTTGTCACTAAGGTCTATTCATTGCATGTAAGTGTTGCAGGACTAACCCTTAACGATTCTCATTGTCCGTTACAGAGACATTAAGGAGCATCAGCTCATTGCTTCCATCCTGGTTCCGCTCATGACTAGAGCCTAACCCTGCAGTCCTGACTCAGACAAAACCCTCCGTGGGAGCTTTTCCTGTGCATGAAAGCTGCAAGAGTTTGCCCTAGGAAGCTATGAATATGAACGAGGCTGGGTATAGTACGAAAATATTAATTATAATGAGATGCATTTCAAAACTGGAAATGCACAGATAGGAAATCCCAGTGAGAGGGTAGCATCCTCCCTACTAAATTTGCTACTAACACTTTTAAAAATAAATTCTATATGACTAACACACACATGTAAACAGGCAACGGCATTGTGAGTAACCGTTGATCACCAGTCCTCATTCCAGCTGAATACTTGCTGATAAAACAGCAGCAGTTTTGTTTCCTAATTTTCCTAAAGCTTCTAGTGATCTTTAAAAGAAACCTCATGTGATTTCTCTGCTGTTTCCCCTCTTTTCCTTTCATCTCAGTTACTGTTACATATCTGCCTCTGGACAAAGGAAGGTCTAATTAGCCACATGCCCCTATTTATCATCAACTACATTTATTCTCTGTTGCAAAATACTTTGCTTTTTTTTTTTCAGGAGGATCTTCAACTTCTGCCAACAGCATTAACAGTCTGTAAAGTAATGAGGTGCTGTTGATGGTCTTAGACAGGTCTAGACAAAAACATAATTACCTTCTGTGCTGTTATAGTTCATTAAGGCAGACATGCTGTAGCCCAAACCCCTACATCACAAAGCGTGGCTCAGTCCAAAATACTAACAGCATAAGAAAGAATAGACCCCTGACCTTTCATGATGTCCTGTGGATAGAACCAGAATGTTTAATAAGTTTCATGGCTTTCTTTCTGAGCAGTTGCTGCAGAAAAACTGAGCTATTATCCAACACTTCTGGCCAGTGTTTTATCTGTGTCGCTGCAAATCAACATGTTGGGCTATGTAATCAGAGCCTTATAAGATTTCACCATATTGTACACATAAGATTGCTCTCAACACCACTACAGAACGTGAAATACACCCAGCTTACCCCATATGTCTGTATAAGGCACAAATTCCTCCCGGTCCAAATATGGAGTGCATTGTTTGTACCAGAAGTCACTGACTTCTCTCTCATCCCTTCTACCATGAGGCTCACAATAAGTGCTGCAACATCTGCACAGATGCTGTATATTTTAATATCCTTCCATATTTATGAGAAATTCTTTGCAATGAAACTATGGGCATGAATCTGCTTTCATGGACTCCGGTTTAGCTCAAGTGTAACTGTCTGGAAGTCAGTGGGATTGCTCCATTTTTACATCAGCGTGAGAGCAGAATCCAGGCTCAAGTTGTTCGTATTTCTATCAAGAAGTGGGCCGACCGGGAACGTCAGCACCGAAGGCTTTCTGAGTGCCCTGGGTGTTCAGGTCGAACTCCGGATTACATCCAATCACCAAAAAAGGCAGATGCCCGTTTCCAGGATTCAGAAGGAAAAATTAGACTGCAGAAGACAGTCACAAGTTTGCTGCACAGAATAATCCTGCACTTACAGGGAGATGGACCACATGACCTATGCTTTATCTTTCAATCACAATTTTCTCTCGGGCCCTGTCCTGCAGTCCTTGCTCTGGCCAAACTCCCATTGGCTTCACTGGAAGCTTTTTCTGCCCCAGAAGACTGCGGGACTTTGCCCTCGGATTCCATGATTATGAATGAGGCTGAAAGGATAACAAAAATGTTAATAACAATGTGGTGTGTTTTTAAATTGGAAATTAGTCCATCCATTTCAGATTCGTAGGAGTTCTAAGTCTGGTCTTACACTTTTTCCCCTTCAGCAGCTGTATCATATTCATGGCTGGTTAACTCACAGGCATGCATCAACAAACACGGCTGCCATTCCCCATCCCTCAGAAAGGATTTCATTTGGCCAGCTTTCGTCCAAAAAGTAATTGCAGCCTCAGAAAAATGCAATCATGTCAGGGAGGAAGAAAAAGTCCATGAAAGCTCCTCAACTCTGGCAAACAATTCTTTCTGATTATTAGAGGAGGGAGAGAGATTGCTCATGGAAAATGGAAAAACTAATGAAGAAATTTCCATCTAATTAGCCCAGAGTTTTAATCAGATGGAGTTTGCTCAGCAAAACCTGTTTACATGTTTGCTGTCATTCAGGATACGTGTTAATTAGGCAAACAATGTTAATGATGCTCTCCATGTCAGAAATTTAAACAAAACTGGGGGAAATGACAGTCCGGGTTGATTTTGTTTAGAAAAGCACTGAACTGTTCTTCAGCTTCCAAACTCATTTGTTAGTATGAGGAATGTATGGCAAAACTTCCAGATGGAGGGAGACTGAGAAGACTGGGACTGTTTACCTTAGAAAGGAGACAAATAAGAGGGGACATGATAAAGGTATGCAAAGTGTTGAATAGTATAGGGAAGGCAGATCAGCTGCTTCTATCCATCCTTTTCAGACAAGATAGGAACAAGAGCATGTCCAGTGAAATTTAAGGGCAGCGAACTTAAAGGAAATGCTTTTTAATACAACACAGTTAGCATGCAGAACTCACTGCCACATGATATAGTTGAATCTGAGAGCTTAGCAGGATATTTAAAAGGGCTGGTACTAGTATGGGTAACTAGATTATCCAGAGAGGATAATAAGGATTTTAAAACAAAAGCCAAGGGTTTTGGAAAGGACACAAACCCTCACACATCAGGGCAGGAGGCTGCTTCTAACGGGGGTGAGGAAGAAACAGCTGCCTACTGCACAATCTCGGAAGCAGCTGGTACATGTTGGAAACAGGAAACTGAATTAGTTGGACCACAGGTCAGACCCAGTCTGGCAATTCCTATGTTCCTAAATTCCAGATTAGTAAGGAAGGATATAACGGAAGCCAAGGAATGTAGGAAACTGTATTTTTGATTACTGTAATCCTCTCTTATCTCATTGATCATCTCCCATTGTAAGCATTTTAGGGCAGGGACCTGGTGTTCCGATCTAATTGTAAAGCACCTAGCACAACGGGTCCACTTCCTGAGTAGGGCCTTTCCGAGTTGCAGTGGTGATTTGTGCAGTGGAGCCACTGTGAACTGAACTGGTGTCACCCAGAGCTCTTCACACACGTCAATGCTGCAGCCAGTTGGCAACAACTTTTCATCTCTAGCCACCTGGGCTGGATTTAAATGAGCAACGAGCAAGATAAAAGCTCTGTCTTCGCTTACCATTCCCCTGAGCCACACAGTCCCCCTGAGATCTAGGGAGTGAATCTCCGGAGTGAAATGCCGCTTTGGAATACACTCTCAGTGAGGCTATTTGGATTTCCATATTAGAATGCAGTTCAGTAAGTACGGTAATGTGTCATGGCCCCTGCCCTCACCCCCAGTCCTCCCTGTTTTATCCATTGCTGAAGCCTCGGGAGCAAGACAGAGGGGAATAGCTGCCTCTTAGGCAGGATCCTTTATTATTCTGAATGAAGAACCTGGCAGCACTCAGACCATTCTTCTACTGGTGCTGATATTCCAGAGGTGCAGCGTTGAGCTGCAGCTGCTAGGGCATCCGGGCTAAAGTTCTGACGAAGATTCCGTTTGTATGACAAAAGCCTTCCGCTAATAAGCATAATAAATTACTTTCATACCTTATATGGGCTAGCATTCCATGCAAATTCATTTGAGCACTCCATCATTATCTGATGTACTAATTAGATTTCTTAGCACTGAGATCTGGATGGTACCCTTACAAGGCCATTTGTTATTCCTTAATGATGTCCTCTCTTCACAATTATAGCTCGGAGGAACGGCTGTGTCTACAGACATAAAGGGCAACTCATTTTGTTAAATACAACCCTTGATCTTTCCTTTTGCAGCAAAGAAAATCTAGGGCTTGCATCACACTCAGGAATCATTCTTACCGTGCCATGTCTCAAAGCTACTAGCTCTTAACAAGACGTTTAATCTCTTCTTGTATAACTCACTATAACAAGGGCAGGCTCATATCTCATTCAATAACAGAACCCCGTAGCTTCGAAAAGGCAACATCACATTATATCTTTGTGATCTCAATGGTGGGAAAACACATTTTGATGTGATAAAATGCACTATACATTCCTCGTTGCTGGCTTTTTGTTTACATCAGCCCAGCAGAGTCATTTGCTAAAAGCTTTTCCAGGATGTGCATTTATTTATTTATTACTTTAAAAATTAATGATGTATGTAATGTGTATACAACTGGCCCGTTTGATTTTTGTTTTTTAAATTGTGTCCCTCTCCAAGTTCAGGGCAGCATCCTTGCAGTAAAATGATCAATGGACCAATATATTACGTTGGTAGTTTTTCAAACTGATTTCTGGACTTGCCATTTTTGATGGATATAAACATATTAACCCAAGTTAATCATGTTTCATGCTAACCTTACTTTTGTTCTCTCCTTAAGTTTTGTCATTCATATCTCAAACCCTTGAAACTCAGCTGAAAAGAATAAATCAAAACTACACAATAAGGATACAAACAAGGAGCTGTTTCTTTGCATTCTGCAAAATATGATCATGACTAGAGGTAAAGGTAGACTAAGACTTATTTTCTTTCCCCCAGAAAGAGGCTTAAACTGTGATTGAGGGAAGAGATAAATAAGGTGACATTTATTCCAGAATGCACATATAGTTGCAATGTACTTTCTACTATAGACGCACTGTTTTTCAAAAGGTCAATTATAAGAATAGTAAGCAAGCACTGTGAAACAAATGGGTGCTGTCCATGGTATCTCTCAAGCATTAATTTTGTAATTTGGCTCTGAAGCAGTAATGCAATAAGAAGAAATAAAACTTCAGAGCAACATTTTAAGTGAAAAAGCATAAATCATGCATATGCAAATTCTTTTAGTAATCAATGTTACCAGTTGTGTGTCTGGGAAAGTTATGCTGCAGCTCTGCAAGATGTTCTGATAATTACAGGCCTATTTTGTTATGGGAAGTTATGTGTAAGATGTTTCACATGGTCCAGTTTGATTTGTTATGACCTGTGGGCTCCAGGAATTGAAGTTCCTGTACCATGCAATGCTCATTAAATGTTAATACTGTATCCCTTTCCAGTCCTATGTTTTGGAAGGCTACCAGTCATTTTCCTAATAATTGCAGAGAGCATCTAATCACTTGTGAGAAACGTCTTCATTGAAATTAGTACACAAAGACTATCACAGAGTTTCCTGCCATGGGACTTCAATTTTATAAAGGCCCTAATCTTTCCAACACTATGCACCTGTGAAACACTATGCAGCTGAGCTATTGACCATTTTGCAGGCTCTAAAATGAAAGGAACAGTCTATTGTACTGAAGCAAGGATGGTATTTGTTTAAAGAGTCTTATTCCTTCGCGTAAAGGAGAGGTTTTATTGATGCCAAGCAGAAATTTCTGAAACCTGTGAATGTATTGATGGGATTGAAAATAATTACATAGCTTGCTATTCTGTTTATATCATTGCCTTAAAGTAAGTGAGGTCTGAGCTTGCAAAGTCGCTATATTACTTTCGAAAGCACCCCCTGGAACCTTGGAAATTGGAAAGAGAAAGCTTGAATGTAGCCAACATTTAATATGGTGTGCTGTTGCTAAGAGATTATAATGAACTGTGATACTGGATAATTTTTCCTAATAATTCCACTGGCAAAATAAAATTTGCAGCTGAGAGATCTCAGGCCCAAATGTTTAAAAGTACATGTTCCCAAATTGTGTCAATTACAAAGGGATTTAGATACGTTAGAGGGTAGGGATAGGATACAGAGTGACCGAGACAAATTGGAAGATTGGGCCAAAAGGAAACAGATGAGGTTCAGCAAGGACAAGTGCAGAGCCCTGCACTTAGGACAGAAGAATCCCATGCACTGCTACAGACTGGGGACCGACTGGCTAAACAGAAAGGGACCTGGGGGTTACAGTGGGCAAGAATCATGAATCATAGAATATTAGGGTTGGAAGGGACCTCAGGAGGTCATCTAGGCCAACCCCCTGCTCAAAGTAGGACCAACCCCAAGTAAATCATCCTAGTCAGGGCTTTATCAAACCAGGCCTTAAAGACCTCTAAGGATGGAGATTCCACCAGCTCCCTAGGTAACCCATTCCAGTGCTTCACCATCCCCCTAAGGAAAAAGGAATGATAAGTGGGGACCAGATAAATAGCTTAAGGAAGTAGGATGCAAATCATCCCATTTGCAATTTGAGTAGGAACAAAGACTAACATCCTTGTAAGAAGAGCCACTGGGCTCTCTTAGGACCCCAAGTGGTCAGGGCAAGTTTCACATCATACAAAAAAGGAACCTCCAGCAACACAGTGCTGGGGCAGAAGGAAAAATGCTATTACCGTCTGACTCAACTGCCCCACTCCTGACAGCATCTAAGTTGCTCCATGGGGGTTTCCCATCCAACCTTGAGCAGACTTGGCCCTGCTTATTTAATGAGATGACAAGATTAAAAGGCGGCAGGAATACAAAGCTTGGCTGATGAAGAACAGTCTGATAGGGAGGGTGGACTCTACCAACACAGTATCCTAAATTAATGAGACATCCAGCCTCTTACCCTGCACTGATTCTTTTACTTCTCCAATTGGCTCATTTGGAGCCTGGATCTGTTTTTCCGAGATGCCCCAACGTGCATATTCAGAACGAAATGGCTCCAGTAATGGAAATGAGCCTTCTGCAGAAGGCATAAACACAGAAAATACCTATGCGCTCTTTAAATGGCCGTATACCCCCCAGTGAATTCACACACATACAGCTTGCAAAAATCTAACCACCACCACCAGTCTAAAAACATACTAAAAACAGAAAATTTATGTAGCATGACCCAAATTGAATTATACTTTACAGCACTATAATTGATTTTTTAGAAGAGAGATTAAATTTATTTTATGCCTCACTAACTAACAGCTAGATTTACCTAATTGCTTAGAGTGCAGAGTTAGTATGATTCATTAAACCCCATACATGCTTGGGTACATTACACTGTGACTAAAGCTTCCCTGCTTAGAGCAATTAAAGTGGAGAAACTCTAGGCCTCATAAGTAATTGAATATAACAATACAGCTTAGAGTTGCTGTGGGTGTCTTATTAAGTTCTTCAAGCAAAAAAATAAAACAAGTTACCTCCATTCTCCAGTCAATCATTTTGGGAATTTTTTGATGACTGATATTATTTTTTTCCTAGTGCCAAAATAGAGGCAGAATTCAAGCCTTGCCTCACAGCTTAATTCTATCAATCATAACATTTTTTATATCAAGTCAATCTCTGACAGCATTGAGCAGAAGTCAGAGCTATTAGAAGGAGAGAGACTTTGGGTAGAATCTAGTAACATTTGGTAATTATATACACATTGCAAAAATAAAGGTAGCAATTTAGCAAAACAGGAGTGGGGAAAATGATCGTTTTGGCTGGCAGGAGTAAATTAGACGCCTTCTGTATAGTTTATTTAATAAAATTACATACACAAGAACATTTAATAGGGAAAGTGGAATTCCATAGGCAGAAAACAGGCCCCTGGTGGGATGCCATGCGTGGTGGCAGCTGCAAACATGGTAAGCAGGGCTCCTGAAACAAACTGGAAAGGGGTGTGCTCATCATGGGTGATGGATGCAGTAGAAGAACCCTGGCCTGGGGGCAGCAGTGATGTACAATGCAAAGCTGAGTGGCCATAGGAAAGAGATCAGCACACAAAAGTCCTGGCGGTGACTCACTGACACCTCCAAAGGGTTGCTACCCACTGCATTGGAAGGGTCTGACAAAGCAAGGCTTACAGCAGGGGACAACCGTCCATGGCCTGCGCTATTCATGAGTTCTGGAGACAGCTACATATCTCTGTAACATGCACACCACTTCCTGGCTACTTCAGCTGACTGGTACAACAATGAACTTGATGTGCAGATGTCAGGCATGTTTTATTTTTTACATGGAAGGGCAACAAATAGCCTTGTAGATGCTATGATGAGCGACAGACAGAATTCCTTAGAAGAATACGTTTTACTGTATAAATATTTACTGTATAATATATGTTTTACTGTGTAAAATCAAGAGGGTTCACAGCATATTATTGTCTCTGGCATAAAAATGAGATGGCAGTACAGACAAATCTGATTCACCACTAAATGGAGACGCTGGAAGCACACATTCCACGTCTACTGCTCATAGCGCTCAACATCATTGAAATCTATTTTGCGATTGGAATGTAGATAAGCAGTGCACTGAGGCAACATTTTAAAATTCTCAGGATCGCTTTATATTGTCCTTCAAACAGTCAGTGGAGCCCCGGCAATAAAGACATATAAATTGCCCTTATTTGTATCTTTCTAAAGGCAGCTTTTTATTTTGCAGACACTCAGGTAAAGTAAGTAATAGTCCCAGTAGAAATGGTGTGGAGCAGACTGATGAAAGCGTACAGGAAGTTAGGGCTGGCTCTTGAAAGGTAAGGCAATATTTAGCGCAGAGAGAGCTGAGACTTCAAGAGGATTTTTATTGAATGCTTACTAATGAATACATTAAATGTGAAAACAGAGCGGGATGTCAGTTCAAGGAATTATCATTTCATCTATTTGGATAGATTTCTATGGGCTGCTGAGAGAAACAGAGATACACACAGTGTTACGGTGTTTGTTAATTCTGAGTCTGCTCTGAAAAGCAGTAAGAGTAGCAAATTGCATTGAGGAGAGAAAAAAAACCCAACCCCTCTGCAATTGGAATGAATCGTTTTCATCAGTGATCCAGCACGGGCACCCACTCCCAGGCTCCTGGCTCTCCAACCATTGTCTTCCTGGGTGGAGACCCGCATCTCCCTCCCTTCCAGCCAGCATATTCCCAGGCTATACAGTTCCCTGCCTTCATTGTGGTGTTCCCAGCACCAACGGGCTGCCCAAGGCCACCCGCCGGCTTTCTCTGCAGGGATGCTATGGTTATAAGGTGCCACTCCGCACTTCCTATGCCAGCCCGTTTATTCTTCAGCTAAAAACATTAGCGAGAACACTCATTAAAAGCAATAGAAGAATCTATATGCATGCTAATAAGCTTACCAGAATTAATCCCAGACCTGACATGGATTCTGGCTGGAGCAGTCTTTATCCCCCCACCCAAGGAGATTCCTGGTGGTGAGCCAGTCACCACAGCTTCAACCCAGAACAATCACCCAATCTCATGAGACGTCGATAGGCCCAGTCCTTCCAGTCGTGCCATGAGGATAAGGGCCCTCCATGAACCCAGGGCCTGGTCTGTTTGCTGTATCAGAACAAAGGCCCAGA
>ML675644.1:20918423-21008129 GCA_007922155.1 Mesoclemmys tuberculata | reverse complement strand
CTCAATGGTTTGGTAATGAGCAGGGAGCTGCCCTCTAAAGAATGGGTTATTTTATCCCAGTCAAGAAATAAAACCCTCGCTGTCAGCCCCTGATCTTACTTACAATGCCAGGAGCAACAAGATGGAGGACTGAACTAACCTTCATTTTGAGCCTGCTATTGTTTCACTAAGGATCCTCTACCCCTAGCTCCCTCAACTGATCCACAGCCATGGGACCAGCACCATTAACATCCATTTATTTTTTTCTGGACGAGCAACAGTTGCAGAACGGGGCTCACGCACTGGGGTAGAAAGGTTTCTTGCAGTATAGAGCAGAGGTAGTGAAAAGACAAGGTTCCCTGCAATACTGTATGTTGAAAAGTACAGGCAGGAATCTATCCCATAGGAGAAGAGTGACTCCCACTTAAACCAAAATGAGCGGCCTGCATTCTGCAGAGGGGGTGCAGAAGGAAGAAACGGGATCCTGAGCTATTTCAAACATATAGTTTCTCTTTCTGGCAGCCATCCTCATTCAGCAAAGCATTTAAGCATATGCTTAAGCCTCATTGGTTTTAATGGGGCTTAAGCAGGTGCTTAAGTGTTTTGCTGAAGACGGATGGATTTCAGCACATATTTAAGTGTTTTCATGTACTGTGGCTTCAAAGAGAAAGCCAAACACATGATAAATTAGTACAGAACTGTTCCTGAAATCTCTTCCTGTCACAGCTTTATTGTGCAAGGAAACCAGTGGTAATATTTAGCATTCAAACAGAAAACTGCGTAAGCTTTTAATTAACCTCATTTCTCAATGAGTGATCCAGGCTTCACAGTTTATTAAAGCATTTCCCCTTTTGATAATGTTTTCCTCTGGCTGTATTTCTTTTTTTGGTGGATTGTATCGAACCCTCTCTCTCTCCAGCTGCCTGAACTCATGCAAAACAAATTACATCAGCCATTTTTATATTGTATCATATTCTAAAAGTTTTTTCATATAAAAAAAATCATGGATTTTCATGATTTTTAAGTGCTCACTTTAAATTTCTTTCCAAAATCATCTCCCATTTAATGGCTTTTCATATAGTGCCAAGGCTCTTCAATTTCATAACTTTATTGCTTGGTCAAACCCTAGCAATCCTCATTTGCAACCTTAACAGCTGTAAGAACTTGTGTTTCAAGAGGAAGTTTACTCAGAAATTTTTAAAATAGAGGCTAGGACTGATTTAAAAAAAGATGTGCTCCATGTGGAACGCATAGTGTTACGTGCCGTCTGGTTCCACTCATGAGAAAAGTGTTACTTAGCACCCATCTGCCAACTACAGACTTTACTATTAAGTTGAATCGCCAATTGAAAAAATATAGTCCAAAGAAGCTAAAAACAGTGTACAATTGCTAAGCAATTTTAACCTGTTGCGTACAGTGTAGTACACTCCTCAGTGAGCCTCATGGAATTTATTCATGTCTTCTGACTTCTACTCAAAGCAGGAGGGGGAAAAAAAGCAGACCACTGTTCACATGAATGTTGCACTTGTGAGGCAATCTTCTGACCAATCTCCCAGAGGGCAAAGCTGAACTTAGAACTCACTCATGCAAACCAGACATGTTTTCTTGGTCTTTAAAAACCTCGTTTTTCATGCAAGTCAAATGATGTCCTCACTGGGAGACTTAGAACTCTCAAGGGTTAGAGGCAAGAGGTTCGAATAATCACTTTTGTCATGTAACCTCTACTGAAATTAAACTGCTATCCCCACTCAGACATACGCCATTGGTACAAACCTTCTCTCCTACCAGTTCAACCACAGTAAAGGAACGGCAGAATAAGACATCCCTCCTTCACACTGGGACCTGATTGTGAGAAAGTGAACAAGCCTTGTAATGTGAACGGCTAAACTGTATTATACTGTTTAGCCACTAGGTGCCACTGTGTGTAAAATACCTTATTTAAGTGAACCTTGGCCATACCCAGGGGAAAATTAAAGAGGCTTAACAATGAGCACATCTGGTGGGTATAAGCAAATTCTGAAGCAAATACAGACGTACATAACATGATATCAGGAGTAAACTAAGACAGGAAACAGAAGGAAAACAGCAACAAAGGCTGCAGGATCTCATCAATGAGCCACTCTTCAGTGTCTCGGAGAACTTCAGCGTTGACAAACCTTCACAATGGACAGACTGGAAGCACTATTTTGCAAGATTTCAAACAGCAAATAAACTCCACAAAGAAACTAGAGAGACACAGGTATCTCCTTTAATTTATGCTATAAGGAAGCAGGCAGAGCATCTCTTCCAATCCATTGACGTTACTGAAGACAGTCACAAAGATGACTATGAAAAAGTTCCGTCTTTGTTTGATGCATGCTTTATACCTCAGAGAAATGTGGCTCATGAAAGAGCATGCTTTCACCAGAGAATTCAAGAACCAAGGAAAAATGCTGAATGTTTTATTAGAGCTCTGCATACTTTGGCTGAAAACTGTGATTTTGGGAATGCAATCCATGGAAATATGAGAGACAGGCCGGTTACTGGGTTAACACATGCAAACCTTCCACAGCAGCTCCAATTAAAAAGAGATTTGGCCCTAGCCACAGCTATTCGAATAGCAAAGCAGTGTGAGCTGATGACACAGCAAAACCAAGAGCAAGCTGTGAAACTCAAAAAACAAGGCACTCGCTTAGAAGCTGTTAACAGATGAAGCATGAGTGCTAAAAGTTATTACATGAAAGTTCTGAGGCGAGGAGCGGGAGAAGTCCCAGGCTACAAGGGACAAATTCCAGCCAACACCTACAAGGTGTGCAAAAATCACATCCCAAGAGAGGATGCATGTCGAGCCAGAGGGCAATGGTGTAATATATGCATGAAACATGGACATTTGGTAGCTGTTGTCACAGCAAAGCAGTCAGGGAGGTGACTCATATTGCAGACAATCAACAGCCGTTATTTCTGGGATCTATCACTTGTGATGACACAGAACCTGCCGGGAGAGTGAAATTGAATATTCACAGCAAGGCTTGGACCTTAAAACTGACTCAGGAGCTAGCGGACACAAGAATCTTCCAGCAGTCACCTGACACACTTCTGACTATCCCTGGGGGTATTCTGAACTGCACGAGCCAGTTTACCTCAGAAACAATTGACACAGACAAAAGCTATGCATTCAGAGTGTACGTGGATCAGAGACCAACAACTTTCTCAGCCACAGAGTGGCAGCCATGATGGGCCTAGTGAGAAAGGTGGGAAAACTCAATGGAGGATTTGATGATACTGGACTTTTAAGATGAGACCCCGTACAAATCAACTTAAGAGACAATGCTGAAGCATACAGTGTACAAACGCCTCTACCAGCAAGGCCCTGGAAGAGACTAGTTTTGGATTTATGCATATTCAGAGGACATCATTACTTGGTCAGACTGGATTATTTTCCCAGGTAGATAGAAATAATGTACTTGAAAGACATAACGTGTTGCAGTGTTATTGAGAAACTAATGTGCACTTTTGCTTATGTCAGTGTTCCAGTGACGGACAATGGACCACAATTCATAGCAGCAGAATTTAAGTCCTTCCAAACGAAATATGATTTTGATCCTATTACTAGCAGCTCACATTACCCACAAGCGAATGGAGAGGCTGAAACAGTTGTAGAGACGGCCAAGAAAATCCTACAGCAGGAACATCCATTCCTTGCTGTTCTGAGTCACAGATTAACACCAATAGCAGCTACTGGATATAGTCCAGTGCAGCTCCTGATGGGAAGAGAACTCAGAATTATGTTCCAACGTTGGAAGAGAATCTCTCTCCTTAGTGACCAAACATGAAGAGACTAGCCAAATCGGATAAAGGGCCAAAATAGCCTACCAACACTTTTACAACAGATCACACTTAGAGAATTGCTGAGTCTAGAATCTGGTCACTTTCCTTGTGTCAAACTGAATGGAGAAAAAGGATGGACAACTCCAGCCGTCCTAAAGAAAAAGAATTCAGCGCCTAGATCATATGTCAGCAAACCTGACAGAGGACAGTTCAGCAGAAACCACGGATATCTACAGCAAGCTCTGCAGATGGCAGATGCAGAATACGAAGACGAGAACTCAGAGATCCCAAGCCAACCACAGCCAGTCATTTCAATTTATGAACAGCCAGACGACCAAATGGTTATGCATTTGGGTTGTGGAATTAGAAAACCAGTACGATGCAGACAAACCTACCAGACTTATACATACTGAACTTAAAAGACAGTGTGATCGTGTATACTGTAAACAGTAGGAGTGTAGAACTGAAAGAAGGAGATGTAATGGAATGTTAAACTGTACTGAACTGCTCAACCACTAGTTGGCACAGTATGTAAAATACCTTATTTAAGCTAAAAAGTGCCCTACCTGGGGAGCATTAAAGGATCTCATGATGAACACATCTGGTGCATGGTATATATAAGCAAACTCTGTGTCCAGACCATATCTGGTACAGAAGTACACAACAGGCCTCCTTTTGGGCTTGCACTTCCTGCTTTTTCTGCATGCACACGGAGGATTTTTGCACACATACATGGCCTGCAAGCAGGCCTCCAGCTGCCTATATGAACATACAACTCGCCCCCATCTTCCAATTTGCACATGTATAATGTGGGTGCTTTTTAAGCAAGGCCAATAAAGAACACTTTCCTCGGGGGGGGGGAGGAGGCAGGGGGAGAGAGGAGCAAAGATTTTCTTGAACCAGAAATAGGGCGAATGGCTTAAGAATGAAGAAATACAAGAACAGAAATAAGCAAGCTTATTATATCATCATAACTTAGGAAAAGCAGAATAATAATAAAATAGAGAATGGTATAAATTTAGGCAAATGTGTTCTTAGCTGGGTGCCTAAAATCAGGGCCTTTAACCCCTATTTAGGCACCTAAATAAAAGTATCCTGATTTTTCAAGGTGCATTCACAAGACTCAAAAATTGTTCTCCAACGTCGCATTGTGCCACATACTTATTCAATAAAGTGCAAGCTTTTTAGCATGTCACCCTCAGCTATCGCTACAGCAGTACAGTATTTTCACTATGCAACCAAAATTACCAGCCTCCCTAGTTCAGTTAGTAGGAGAGCATTTTGCTACACTAAGTGGAATAATCACAGTAATTAGGTTACTAATATGTACTATATTCTTTCAAAATGGTAGTGCTCATTTTTCTGACATGTTAGAATTGCCGAATATTTGCTTTCAGAGGAACCCATTACCTTCACCACTGCTAGCAGACAGGGGAGCTTTGAATCAGAGCTATAACAAATGATAAATTAGGAGTGAATTAGTACAAAATAATTGTTAAGCTCTCTAAGGTCTTAAACCCAGGCAGACTTTTTCCATCCTTTGATGTCACTAAGTTTTAATAAGCTCTGGAAAAGTTCCATCACCACAGGGTATGTGTAAGAAATTTTTATATTGCACACACACACTTACACACGCACACGCACACGCACACGCACACTCTCACTCACTCACTCACTTTCTCTCTCTCTAATATCAAGCCCAAAACTGATCTGCTGCTAAAAAGCACTTCTTGTCCTGGGATCCTATTTTCACACTAGCTGCAAATATGACCTTTGTGAATAGTTGCCAGCTGCTTCTAATTTTGACAGATGCAAGCACATTTCTGGGAATCTGTATCCATTCAGTGGCTACAGATCAACAGGCTATGCTCAGGGCTTTTGTAAAATTGATTGGCTCAGGAGAATCCCATTTGCAGCACTAACTGAGAACAGGTTTACTGTGGTGAAGCGTTAATGACTTTGATATCAATGATCTAAATATGTCAACCTGTGACTCATGTTGGAATTAAAGAACACTATATTTATACAAAGCAGCAATTAGCAGACTGTAAACTAATGTGATGCAGTTTCCAAGTAAATCTAGGATCTTCCAAGTGGTGTAATGCTAGACTTTATTTTAATCTCTTTGGAATTTCAGGGTTACTATTGCGCCTGGTCATTCCTCAGGCTTATGCAGATTTATTTTTGCTGATATTTCAGATATCACACTCAGGTTAAGAATACCCACTGTCAGTTCTCCCAGGGAAAGCGTGCCATGGAGTCAGTGGATTGGAGCCTCTGAATATTTTGTAAATGTTCTTAAAAACTGGGGAAAAACGAATCTGAACTGTAAGAGTAAAACCATGTTTCCTTGCAAATGGTTTTTATGCATTCACATCCCTCTACCTGCAAGCATAGCACAGCTAACCCAAACATCTAAGAGAGTTAGATTTAGTACATTGATACGGTATCACATACATCTTGGCACTGTCTCACGTACAAAGGATGATCGTGTATTTGAATTAGATCACATCCCAAGGCAATGAGAATTTGCAGTTAGAAGGTCTGTTCTTCAGCTTCCCGTTAATGCACCCATTTGCGCATGCTCACCTGTTGTTTTTCATGCAAATATACGGATGCGTCCATATGCAAAACCCCAATTGTGTGGAGAGAGTAAATAAGGAAGTATTATTTATTCCTTCTCATAACACAAACACTAGGGGTCACCCCAAAAAATGAACAGATAGCAGGTTTAAAACAAACAAAAGGAAGTATTTCTTCACAGAACGCACAGTCAACCTGTGGAACCATTGCCAGAGGATGTTGTGAAGGCCAAGACGATAACCGGGTTCAAAAAGAACTAGGTAAATTCATGGAGAATAGGTCCATCAATGGCTATTAGCTGGGATAGGCAGGAATTGCTGTTTGCCAGAGGCTGGGAATGGCGGATGGGATGGATCACTTGATGATTATCTGTTCTATTCATTCCCTCTGAGGCACCTGGCATTGGCCACTGTCAGAAGACAGGATACTGGGCTAGATGGACCCTTGGCCTGACCCAGTATGGCTGTTCTTATGTGTCACTAATCGACAAACTGGCCATCAGGAAGTTTAGACTTGAAATTAGACATAGGTTTTTAACCATCAGAGGAATGAACTTCTGCAATAGCCTTCCAAGAAGAGCAGTGGGGGCAAAAAACCTATCTGGCTTCACAACTGAGCTTAATAAATGGTATGATGGGACAGCCTAGTTTGGCAATTGACTGATTTTTGACTACTGGTGGTAGATGTGCCAATGGCCTGTGAAGGGATGTTAGATGGGGTGGTTCTGAGTTATTACAGAGAATTTTTTCTTGGGTGTCTGGCTGATGCGTCCTGCCCACATGCTCAGTTTTTAACTGATCGCCATATTTGGGGTTGGGAAGCAATGTTCTCCCAGGGCAGATTGGCAAACGCTCTGGGGGTTTTTCACCTTCCTCTGTAGCATGGGGCACGGCTCACTTACTGGTGGACTCTCTGTACCTTAAAGTCTTTCAATCATGATTTGAGGATTTTAATAACTCAGTCATAGGTCAGAGGTTTATTCCAGGAGTGGGTGGGTGAGGGTCTGTGGCCTGCACAGTGCAGGAGGTCAGAGGTCAGACTAGATGATCATACTGGTCCCGTCTGACCTTGGATCTACGACTCTGCTGGTTACTCATGGTGAAGCTGTTTGCACCATGCTGTGTGACAAGCTCAATTCCTAGAGCATCCCCATATGGAGACCCCGTGTGGCTGCACAAAGGCTCCTCTCGAGCTCAGGGCTCCTGTGGTTTGGTGGCATTTCTCTGTGGCCAGGTCGCACTATGGTCCGTCCCTTCTGGGGTATCAATGTCCCACACGACAGTAACCATCCGTCTTTCTGGGCTCCTCTTCTATCCCACTCTCCGATCGGAGTAGGGTTTCTGGACTTCTCCCAAGTATCTTCCCCAGCAGGACTCAAAAACCCACATAAGAGCCAAACACCACTGAAACCCAGGCTTGAGCTCTTAGTCTCCTTGGCATCTCCCCATCTCCCTGGTGCTCTTCTGGAAGCCCAACCCACAGGGTGGTCTGCCTGTGGTCTTGCCCCTTTGTCCAGGTCCATCAGAGGAACTTTGTCCTCTCCTGGAGCTTTTCAGCATCTCCCATGTGCCTATCCCTTCTTCGGGGAGGATCCCAAGTCCTGCTCTCTCCTGGGTCTTCCACTCTACTGCTCTGAGCAAATCCCTTTATGAAGGAGACCCAGTTCCTCCACTAATGAATTGCCCTTCACGCATCTGCCATGTGCCACCACGTGGGCTAATTCAGCCCTCGGGCTTCCATTAACCCTTTCACTGCTTACATGGGGTTTATATACCCTGTCTCACTCTGCAACACGAGGATTAGCAATGGGCTCTCTGGTGAAGGAAAGTCATCATGACCATATTACAGTGTACAGTATTACGATATACAGTTCAATTAAAATTAGATGCAAGTCTAAGCCTCCAAAGTTTGGCTCTTGATTCCAATTTGTGCAACATCCTGGAGTGAGTGGGGTTTTCTTCCGGACCCATCACTAAAAAAAAAAAGAAATACTCCCTATGAAGGGAAAATGATAAAGGGCCGCTAGAGACCTGATTGGTAATCGTGTCACTGTAGTTTACAAGAAAGATCTCAGCACAGGTTACCTCACCCAATCATTGTCAAGTTTGCTGCCTCAATTACAAAGCAGTAAAAAAAGAGCCTTGCAAAACACTGAAAGACTTCACAGAAGCAAACGAATGATTGATCCGAGTTACTGTGCATTGATTACCTTCTACCTACCCTATTTAGCACCTGAAAAAATGTGAACTTAATGAGCTGGCTACACAACTCCTGTCTGGTTCTGCTGGATGGTTAGCAAATGCTAAGCATGGGAACTTGGAATACAGAGGGTTTTGCAGAACAGTTACTGAATAAGGAGCCAGTTGTCTTCCAGCCACACACTTACTAACCATGGCATTCGTGAACCTAACCCCCTCAAACATTCCATTGAAATGAATAGGATTATACCACATTGCCAACAAGCCACCCATGGAGAGAGAATGCCTGCTCCAAAAGGATGAAAAATGAGGGCTCAGAGTCCACGCTGCCTCCAGACCAAAGAACACCTGTGCCCCCTTTATGTATTTTGGGTACTTTTGTTTCTCATTATAAAACCAGTGAGACACGGGAGAGAAAAGAAAGAAAAAGCAAATACAGAGTGTCGCAGAACACATTACAGGGCAAAGCATCAGAAAACTGGGACCAGCAAGAAGATTAATGGAACAAAGCCGAGAAGGCAAGAGAGAAAATGAAAACCAGGTAAACATGTACATATAACTGGTGAAATGCTAAGGGACTGAGTAAATTACATGCCAAGCTGCTTGCCATTATAATATAGGAAGTTTACACATAGTGGATGGGATTATCAATGGAGCCCAAGGGAGTTAGACACCCAAATCCTGTTGACTTTTTTGGAAATGTAAACAGACAGCTGCCTCCTGAGTTCTTCCTCGTGACCAGGGGCAGCTTTGCCGCACCTTGCCTCAGTTTCCCCTCTTAGGGACCCCTTCAGAACTCCACAGAGGTTTTCTCAGAGTTACTACACCAGCCTCAGGTGGAGGTGGTGATAACAGAAACAGGTGAAATCACAAGTCAAGGTCTCACAATAAAGTCCATCATCACACCATAAAACCTCATACCAGCTCTAGCATCTACCACGACACCTGCAGTCCTTCTTCAGTCCTCGTCTGCTCTTCACGTGCTGCCACTCCCAGCCCTTCACTGAAGCTCTGCCTGCTTCAGAGTTTGGGCTCTAGATTCCAGGCCTAACCCCTTCTCCTGGTCAGGGGCCTCCTGCTTACTGCAGCTTTTCTTCTGGCTCTTCCCCAGCTTCCTTTTTTTATAAAGCCCAGGTGCCCTCCCCTTAAGCCCAACTGGGCAGCAGATAACCAGTTACATGTGCACTGGACCCTGCTTCCTCTTAAAGGGGCCAGTCACCGTGTGACAGAGTCCATGTGAAATTATGAATCCAAGTATCAGAGGCGTTTTTAAAGTCCCTTTCCCCTTTAAAACAGGAACAACATCAATAAGCAGCTTTGAAGGAACAGGACAAAGAACAAAGCACTGAGAGTCCATGACATGAGTGAAGCCACCCTTGGTTTAAAGGGACACTTTGACCCTTTCCTTAACCTGGATTTTAAAACATTAACTGGGTGACACCGGTAACACCACTGGCTGACGCGGAGCTGTGCCGTTCCTGTTCTGAGCACACCGGGGTTTGCTTTCTCATTGTCATAATGAAAAACTCAGTAGAACTTCACAAATACCTTGGGCCACATCCTGAGATCACTTGTTCTGTTGAGATTTTTATTAGTTGGACAGATGAATTTGGGGAGGAGGGAGTAGGAAAATATACTAGACCCTTAACGAATTAAGGAAGCCGGTGACAGTTCTTTTTCTAAGTACGTACATCTTTACCAGGCAAATCTGGAGTGACATTACCTTCAAACACACTGCAACGGCCCAGTGGGCTTCTTATTTAAATATCAGCCTCCCCCCCCCCTTTTTTTTTTTAAAGAGCCTGGATTGTTAGTATGGCATGAAAGGCTCATGGGGAAACATGATGTTGCTTTGCTTTCTTGATTTTCATTACAACACTGCTCTGTTGTGCTTTTGTGCTTTACTGGAACCCACTGAGCAGAGCCACTCTACCAAATACCTTGGTAGGTCACACATCACCACTCCCACACAAAGGAGGAGAAAGCTGCCTTGTGCTGATTTTCTCAATGTTCCAGAGTCATCACAAGCAGGAATGGTTGGTTTAATATTACAGTTCAGCTGTTTCTCAAGGTGCCATTATATTAGGAAAGGGCTCCCGGTATTACGCTGGTATCTGACTGCAGGAAATAAGTCAGTGCACCAGCCAAGTATGATCATCAAGCAAAAAATAAAAAAAGAGGCTATACCAGTCCCCTGGGGCATCTATTAGACGCATTGGATTTGATGGGTACTACTACTGCCCAGCCAGGACAAGCGGGGTTTTCTTAACACTTCTGACAAGCTGCCAGCTGACTAAATAGAGTCATCATTTCAGATTTACATCAAGAACCAACGTAAAGGGCAGAGTTCAGCATGGCACCAAAGGCATTTTTTCGTCAGTTGCCACGCTAATCAGCTATAGCTGGAGAGTTATTGGGTGGTAGATGAACTGATCAAGCATTTTACAAAACAATGAGAACGGTCCGTGTGCCTGTCAGTTCTCTAAACAGAGGGCCGGAGTCTTAGGTTGCTTACACCATGGTAAACATGGAGCAACTCCTGCAATGATGATGCTGCGCAGAATCTGGGCCAAAGTCCATAAAACATTACACTTTAACAGTTAAGGGCTGACTCTTCACTGCCTTACACCAGTTTTATTCTGGTCTAACTCACTGGCTTCAATGGAGCTATACTGGTGTACAACCCACTTACTGGGGCAAGAATCAATCCCTAAAGAATGAGCAATCCTTACAATTTGGAGACAGAGCCAAAATTCCAGGGTAAACTAAACACGGCATTAAAAGTGTTTGGGAACATACAAACTGCTCAATCACTGGTTCAAACAATGATGAGCTATTTTGCTTTTTAAAAACACAGCAAAACAAATTTGTTCATTTCAGCAAAATCATTTAAAAAGAAAAACTGAAATGAAAAAGGAGTTAACACTGAGTCAAAGGAGAACCAAAAGTACCAAGACACTTTAATGAGGGGAAAAAACACCAAACACTGGGATAACTCCAGGGTCCCTGTTCATAACCAAAAACAATTTCAAAAAATTCATGAAGGTCTAATGTCCAAGGCTGTGTGTGTGAGCTAATATATAGTGCATAATCTCTGTCCTGTGGCTTCTAATATTATGATACTATCAGTAAAACTCTTTGAGACAGCAAGTACAAATAGAGAAATCCTAAATTTCATGTGGTTCAATGCCTGTGTCCTTTGGGAACAAGGGGAAGAATGTGCTCTTAGGACCTGAAATGTTCAGTCCAAAAGTTTTTCTCCCAGATTTTCTCTTTAAAGAAAGACCTCTTCTGCCCTAGGATATTGGGCCAAACCCTTTGCTGGTCCAGAAAACACTCCAGATAGTGCAGGGGGTGCACATCAGCACAGGGTTGAGCTCATTGTGTCCTATCTTCACCCAAACACTGACAGGCCTCACCTCCTCCCAAATGAGAAATTCAGCCCGAGCCTTCTCCTGCATGAACAGCCTGGCACATGATTTCATGCTAGGCCTGGCAAGGCAGCAGGCATAGTTTGCAGCATGAGCTGCTGTCACCAGGCGGGTGCGGCCACATGACAGCAACAGCTAAAACCCATGCCTGCTATCTGGAGGCAAGCTCAGGTTTGTGACACTTGTCATCGCTAAGATCATGTACCAAGGAGCTGCCTGTTCCAACATGATTTGCAGAGGGCGTCACTGCTCATATCGCCAGGGGCATGCATTGCTCTGCCTATCACTGGCCCACTGAAGAGCTGCTACAAATCTAACTGTAACTTTAGAAGAGCCAATTATCTTCCTCCTGTCTGAGTGGCCAAAGCGAATCAGATTAAAAACCTTTGACACAAGTGCTTTCTGCAGTTGCAATGGGTAAGTGACGAATCCCACATGAATAATTAAAAGCAGAGAATCCTTATGGGGAAATAACAACAAGTACATTGTGAGAGGAAAGAAGGGAATTTTGCATCTGTGCACTGTGCACACACATGGCTGTGTTTGTGTTGGCATGATGCCTGTAGGAAGAAGTGCATCCTGAATGTTGGTGTTGCTTATTTCAACCTCTGTGTGACACAGCCAGGGGATGAGGAGAGGCTGCAGTGAACTGATTTAGAGGAGCGCTGAATACTACAGAGTGTGTTGGAGGGAAAAGGGGAAGACGGGACCCCGCTGGTTTTCACACTTTCCTCTGCCTCTGCAGCCCAGGGAGGTTCTGAGGACAGCTCCGGGTCCCTGTCAGTGCAACAGGCTGTCACCAAGAAACCTGCACAGGGCTTCAAACTGAGCTTAAGGAAATGTCTGTAGGGACCCATATGTTATTAACAAATCTTGACCTCAAAGGCATTCCAAATGGAAGGCTTAGCCATAAATCTTGCATCGTTCTACTGGAGCTCACCATGACCTAAATGTGTGTCTGTTTCCTCCTACCGCTGACACGACTACTGGCTGAAAGAAACAGCTGCCTCCTGCTGACGAGCTGCAAGATGGGAGAAACATCTGTCTTTGCTCAGCGCTCCAGCCCGGATATGAACGGGGGCGTCTGCTCCTTTTGTTTCAGCTGAGCTATAAACTTAGAACACAGAGTGCCTGGAAAGTGTCACATCCCGCATTCCCCTTTCCATGCACATAACATTCCAGAAGAAAAGAAAGCAAGTATCCTTTTGTACTTTGAAAATGTACAGCCTCAGCTGTGTCCCTGTTTCATTATTTGGTAAACAGTGACTGCATGCGCAGCACTGCAAGGTATGCAAGGAAAGGCACAAGGGCCATGTGACAGAGTCAGGCAGCATGGCCTGGAGGAATGAACCTAGGTTCTGGGAAGAGGCGGATAAGAGTTGTAATCCTGGCTCTTCCATGGACTGGCTGGTCTCCAGTGTGTCACTTCACCGCCCGTGAAAGAGGGACTATCCCACCGACATGACGGGGGTGGTGAGAGAATTGATTAGTTAATGCTGAGATTGTGCTTTGGACATGGAAAGGGCAATATACAGTCTAAGTATTTGCCACATGTCTGGCAAAGGTCTTAGATTTCCAGACATGGAGAAAGACAGGTTTTTGTGTGAATAAATAATATTTTACACCTGTGGCGTGCCTAGCAACAAGTAAGCTTTATACAGCCACAGGTATCTGAGGGCACAGAAACCTGGCATAGTGGGAGAAGGACCCAGCAGACCTAAAATACGGGACAACATTTTCAGAGAAGTGGTCCCCATAAGGTTATATTTTAACAGAGTAAAAAAATTATTTGAGGGGGAAGGTGGTATACAAGCCCATGGTCACAGACATCACTGCAAACCTCGACACAAAGATGCTTCCCCAAAACACACCAAGTGAACTCCATCCCCGTATGAGTCATTTGCAGCTTACACACATTTCTTTTTGTTTGTTTGTTTTAGGGTTTGTCTACACTTACCTTGGAGATTCGGGGCAGTCAAAAGGAGTTACGCAAACTACACAAAGAACTCACGTCATTCCGGCTGACGTCTGTGCTTCTCTTCTGCGTGCCGTCTTCACTGCACTGCACCACTTCAGGAGTTGGCTTTAGTGCATTGACTTCTGGATCGACTGAGCGGGTCTTCACTGACCGCTCAGTCGATCCAGATGTGTCGATCTGACAGCAGCGACTTTGTTGCCATGAGTGTAGAGCTAGCTTCCAAGTGTATTCAAATCCCAGGAAAGTCTCCTCTTCAAAGGTTATTGTCCTGGCCTCACAGTCCCTATCAGTGCTTAGCGCTATTCTGAAACAATGAAAGAACACTGCCCTCCATCCCACAGGTTCTTCTCATTCATCATGCACACCTGGATTGCGTAAATATGCTGCTATCAGGACAAAAAAGTATCCTCCACCATGAGACCCACATTTGAAGGCGTCTTTGGAGGGGTCTTTTTCAGGACACATTCACAAGATGCAAAGTATGGCACGAGGCCAAAAATAAATAAATAAATACATAAAAAGCCTAGAGGGAATTAAATCACTCTACAAAGACCAAAAGAAAAAAATTAATTGCAATTATTTTCAGACAGTATCCCTCTTCCTGGAGAGCTGGTGAAGTCATATAAAGCAGTGTAAATCAGGATTGACTCCTTTGAGGACTATGGAGTTACACACATGTAAAATCTGAATCAGGATCCAAATTAAATCTCTGGCAGATTTTTTTTTTTAACACTGCTCTGGAAAACATCTGCTGAACCATCCATTACCCAAGCACAAAGCAAGTGAGGCCACCTAAAACCACCTCATTGCAACAACTGCAATAATGGAAGCAGCGGGCTAGATTCTGAACTGGGGTAAATCAACATAGCTCCATGGACTGGAGCTCCACTGATTTACATTAACTGAGGGGTTTGCCCAACGAGTGCTGGTAAACATCAAGGCTACTTCAGGTCCTGATCTTAATTCCACTGAAATCAAGGGAAGTCTTTTCATTGCTTTCAGTGGGCTTTGGATCTGGCTCTAAATTAGTAACAAGAAAATGATGGAGCAAACACAACATGTGGGGTTTTCAAATCTTGGAGGATCATCTAAGTTTTCTCTGCAGCTATCCCACAAAATCCACATGCAGAAGAGAAAGAAAAAGTGTGCTGTAAAATGTGAAAGAGAAATATGACAGCCCATGGCAGCAGAAGTGTGTGGTCCTGACTTCCAGTCCAATAACTTCTTTTGACATGAACCTTTTCCTGGAATAACAGAGAGATACTAGAGAAACAATGAAAGCCACTTTGACATCACTGGTACTAGAGCCAGCATCAAAACCATTTTGGAGCTATAAAACAGCTGAAAGTACCCTCAGATGAATTATGCAAGGGATACATAGTTAAGGTTTGGGATTTTTAAAGTATGGTTGTAGTAGGCTGGTTACCAGCAGTAGCTGGAGAACATCACTTTGCCAGGATTCCCAGCAGGATTGTGTTCCCAGTTCAACAAAACACAACAGAACATCCTTAACTTAATGCCCATCAACATAGGTTTATGGAAAACAGATCCTGTCAGACTAACTTAGTATCTTTTTTTTTTTTGTATGTGATTACAAGTTTGGTTAATAAAGATAATAGTATTGATGTAATATACTTAAATTTCTGTAAGGCATTTGACTTGGTACCACATGACATTTTGGTTAAAAAACTATATAGGTATAAAATGACCATGGCACACATTAAATGGATTAAAAACTGGCTAACCGATAGGTCTCAAAATGTAATTGTAAATGGGGAACCATCACTGAGCAGATGTGCTTCTCATGAGGTCTCGCAGGGATTGGTTCTTGGCCTTACGCTATTTAACGTTTATCATCAACTGACATGGAAGAAAACATAAAAACACCACAGATCAAGTTTGCAGATGGCACAAAATCGGGGGAGTGATAAATAACAATACCGAGTGATCTGGATCACTTGGCAGACTGGGTGCAAACAAACAACAGGTGTTTTAATTTGGCTAAATGTAAATGTGCACAACCAGGAACAAAGAATGTAGGCCATACTTAAAGGATGGGGGACTTTATCCTGGAAAACGTTGATTCTGAAAAAGATTTGGGGGGTCATGGTGGATTCAGCTGAACTTAACATCCCAGTGAGACACTGTTGCCAAAAGGGCTAATGAAATCCCAGGGTGCATAAACAGAGGCATCTTGAGTAGGAGAACTCAGGTTATTTTATCTCTGTATTTTTCACTGATGTGAATACTGCACCCAGTTCTGGTCTCCACAATTCAGAAAAGATTGGAGAGGGTTCAGATAAGAGCCATGAGAATGATTAAAGGATTAAAAAACATTCCTTGTAGTGACAGACTCAAAGAGCCCAATCTGTTTAGCTTAACAGAGAGAAGGTTAAGGGGGAACTTGATTACAATTTATAATCAAGTATTTGAAAGTAGGCTTTTCAGTCTAACAGAGAAAGATATAACATGAATCAAAGGCTAGAAGTTGAAGCTAGACAAATTCAGACTGAAAATAAGGTGCACATTTTTAACCATGAGAGTATTTAACTATTGGAACAACTTACCAAGGGGCGTGGTGGATTGTCCATCACAGACCATGTTTAAATCAAGACTGGATGTTTTTCTAAAAGATCAAAACGAATTATTTCAATGGCCCCTTCTGGCCTTGGGATTGAAGAATATATGAACTTGAAGGACATGGAGTAGTCCAGATAATTTCGGTGTGACTACCTAGGCACTTCAGGTGAAGCACGGACTGCAGTGACTGGCAGAATTGTGGCCAGTAAAGATAAATCCCAAAAGAAAAACATCAAAGGAATGAGACGGGAGGCTGATGTGTTCTTTGGTGGCCACATCACTAGCAACAATCAAAGAATCATAGAAATGTAGGGCTGGAAGGGACCTCAAGAAGCCATCAAATCCAGCCCCCTGCACTGAGGCAGGAACAAGTTCACCTAGATCATCCCTGGCAAGTGTTGGTCCAACCTGTTCTTAAAAACCTCCAATGTTAGTGATTCCACAATCTCCCTTGAAAGCCTATTCCAGTGTTTAACCATCCTTATCATTGGAGAGTTTGTCCTAATATATAACCTAAATCTCCCTTGCACAGATTATCATCATCAGTGGACAGGGAGAACAAGCGATCTCCGGCCTCTTTATAACAGCCCTTAACATATTTGAAGTCTGTTATCAGGTTATTTTCTTAAGACTAAACATGCCCAGTTGTGTTTTTTTTAAAAAAACCTTTCCTCATACATCAGGCTTTCTAAACCTTTTATCATTTTTGTTGCTCCTCTGGACTTCTTCTCCAATTTGTTCACCTCCTTCCTAAAGATACACAAAATTGACAGTACTCCAATTGAGGACTCAGGTGCTGAGTAGAGCGGGACAATTACCACCTGTGTCTTGCATACAACAATTCCTCTTAATGCACCCCAGATTGATATTAGCCTTTTTTGCACCATGTTTGTGGCTCATATTCCATCTGTGAGCCACAATAACCCCTAGATCCTTTTCAGCAGTACTACCACTTAGCCCATTATTTCCCATTTTGAAGCCATGCATTTGTCTTTTCCTTCCGAAGTGAAGTGCTTTGCACTTGTCATTCTGCTGATTTCAGACCAGTTCTCCAATTTGTCACGGCTGTTTTGAATGCTAATCTTGGCCTCCAAAGTGCTTGCATCCCTGCCCAGATTTAGTTACCCACAGATTTTATAAGCACATTCTCCCCTCCATTATCCAAGTCATAATGAAAATACTGACTAGTATTGATCTCCATGGAACTCTATTAGTTGCTTCCCACCCATATCTCAGTTTGACAGAGAACCATTGATAAAAGCACTGTACAGCCATTAAATGGTGAATATCACTGCCTCCTTTTTATTAGGTGACTTGTCCAAGGCCACATACAGGTGCCAGAATTAGACCCCCATACTCCATCCACTAGGTCACATCACCACATCAGGCTAAAACCACGAGCCATGGCAAACTAAAGTTTTGGATGCTTATCTTAACAGTGTCTCCAAACTACAAGGCTCACCCATTGATTAGTATCAATAGAGCTGGTTGGAAACTTTCAGAAAACGCTGATTTGCATATCAGTTTTGACAAAGCTTTCATCATGAAGGTGTCAGGATGGAATTTCCATCAAAAAACAGAAAGGAAGAATGAGAACCAATAGGCTGGTGGTTGGGGCACTTCTCTGAGACGCAGGAGACACTGTAGGTTTAAGGAACTGGGTTTGAATCAGATAGAACAGGGACTTGAACCCATATGCTAGGTGTGTGACCTAACCTTCAGGTGAGCAGCTATTCTGGGTTGACAGCCCTCTCTCTGTCTCATTTTTTCATAAAGCTTTTCGAAAAGTGTTGGTTCCGCATCGGAATGGAAACAAATATTGACAACTCAAAATTTTTCGCTAAATGGAAATTTTGTTTTCCGGCCTGTCCTAATTATCAATATCTTTTGGTATCTTGGTGGCTATTAGTTGAAATCATACTGTAAATCATAAGATGCACTGGTTAATTTACAAAACACTTGTTTTCCTAATTGTTTGCTCTGTTTTCCTATCTGAGATGTCTAAAAGCAAATAATTGCAGCCAAGTAACTGATTAATCACTCAAATTAAATTAAAATTATTGAGAAAATGATTTAACATATTTAGATAATGCACATGCAATATAGAAGAACTGGTAATCCTTCTTCCAAATTACCATTCTGTAGGGAAGAGATTCAATTAATTGTGAGGAAAATATTTAGTACAGCGATATAAAGTTAGTGATTCAAATTATTGTGTAAGTTGTTGATACATTATGGTACTCCCTTGCTATTGAAATGAAAACCTCAAGAAAATTTAACCAGACACATGCTGAATTAATATGGCATAAATTATTTAATACCGAGAGGCAATAGTTTGTAAAGACTGACTCCTTTTGAGAACTTTAGTTATTAAGTTACTATGCCTCAAAATGCTTCGGTTTCACACTCAGTCTGAAAGAGACAGAGATCATTTACCAGCCAGAGCCAGACCACCAGTATCATAAGCACCATGATCCCATCATCACCACCGACAAAACACCCCTCCACTCAGTCAGGAACCTCTGCTACTTGGGCAGCATACGCTTTCCAGCACACCATGTTGGATGATGAGATATCATCCAGTGCCTGGCAAAGGCCAGCTTGCAGCCCACAGGCTCTGGAAGGAGTGTGAAGCCTGCCTCAGAACCAAGATAAAACTCTACCATGCAGTTGTACTTATCCTGCTCCACTACGCCGCTGTACCGAGGCCACATCAAACAGCTGGAGAACTGCCACCTTCGTGGGCTAAGCTCCATCTGCAACATCAAGCGGTGGAACAGGATCTCCAACACTGAAGTCCTTGCGAGATGCCAAATTGTTGGCACCAAGAACATGCTCATCAGGGCTTAACGTCATCGGGTCGTACACATGGTCCTCATGGAGGCTTCCAGTACACTGAAAGCAATGATCTATGGCCAGCTGGGCATGGGAACCAACTTTCAGGGCTGACCCATCCTCAGAGATAGCACACCTTGAAAGCCAATCTCAAAGCACGCGAGATAGACATTAAAACCTGGGATCTTGTTGCACTGGATGGACCCCAATGGAGAGGTCTGTGCCATGAGTCTCTGTGCACTTTTGAGGGGCGGCATGTGAGGTCTCTGTAGGAGAAGAGAGCATGTCATAAGGCCAAACACCTCAAACTCTGCCCCCAGCAATGACTATACTTGCAAAACATGAAACTGCACTCACAAATCCAAGATTGGACTTGGTTCCCATGTGAGAATCCATAAAAACAAATAAATCCAGAACTCAAGTCAATACTAGCTGATCACTCGTCCATCGAAGTGACAGGAAAATCCATCAGCAGCAGCAATAGATTCTAGGAACTGGCTCCTTGTGAGAACATTAGTTATTAAGAACAGGACCATCTCCACTTTTTCACACCCCGGGTGTTTTCCTCTAAAATATGCGCAGGCACCAGTGCCTCACGTCCTAATAAAGGCCTTGATCCTGCAAGTATGATCCACCCACACAGATCAAAATAAAGGACTGAGGCCTACAAAAGGTCAGAGTTCAGATACTATTGGACTAAAGCTCACCTATTAATTTAATCAGAGTTTTCAGAGATGCATATTTGGATGACCCTAGATGAGACTCCAAGTTTGCCCAAGGATTTGGCTAAAGTTTGCAGAAAATTCCAAGAGATACGTACACGTGGAAAATCAGCTGAGCTAAACACATAAGCAAGTGTACAGATAAATGTTCATCAGCCCATTAACTGCCAAAAGCCCCATGAGATGGCTTCAGCTGAAGCCGGTGTTTCATTGTTAGGCATCCAGGCTTAGGAGCTATGCCATCCCACCCATTTCTTCTGTAGCAAATTAAATATCCTTGTTATTTGCCTGCACACCTAGCTATCATTCAGGTGATTTATTTCTGTGCAGTGGTGGAACAGATGGCTCAGATGGGGTATTTGAGCAGTGGTTATAAAAAGACGCACACACAAAGATGTCAGCTAACACAGAAGCCTTCCTTCTACATGGTACCATATTGCTATTTGCCTGGGTTGGAAACTGAGAGTTTGCAGATCAACGACTCCCACAACCTTTGCATCTGAGGAAAATCTCCCCGTGAGGCATCCCCTATTGAAAATTGTGTTTACATTTCCAGACATGTCGAGGCTGCTCGCCACGCCTAAGCACTATTTTGACACATTGAGCACAGGAATATGTTTCTGAAAATGCCATCCATTGCATCCCAGTTAAAAATGAGTGCTTGAAAGCTTTATAAACATCGCAAGAAGTGTAATTAGCAGTGTGCTCTTGAGAATGGAAAATATCAGCTTTTCAAAATGGATCACAGATAAATTTTATATGTCCCTTTCCTATAAATTCCATTTACTATACTTCCAGTTGAATAGTTTGTATAGGATTTATTTTTCTTATTTTTGTTTAAAAAACCTCGACATATAAAAACAAACTGATGGGCGTTTTGTAGCATATTATGTTATATGCAGGGGAAGTATAAGGTACCAAGTGCTGTTTCTTTAAATAACATATGATATCATCTAAGTATGTGGCAAAAAGTAACCCGATGCGACCCACTGCAATGAAACGCAACATCAGACATTTAAAAAAATAGCTTTAATGCTGTCTGCCCATGAAAAATGTAGATAGCAAACGGATGACCTCAGTTGCTGCAACGGCTAATAAACAACATAAGCAAACTTCTACCTGCTCTGCCCACAAGCTCTGGTTCATCAGCTGTTATCTGAAGTTCCACTGAACCATCTGGCCTCTCTCTAAATATAATTCTTATGTTCCTGTCAAAGTTGTTTGGCAATATATTAAGAGAGACACTGGAATGCAAAACTCTTCTGGAGTTGCTAAGATTGTCCTAACTTACCTACCACACTAGCGTGAGTTTTAGCAGGAGTGGATTTAATTTCTTTCTTTCATCACCACCACCAGTGGCACTGTTCTGAACGTGGAAGGGCAAAGTGAAGGTGGACGGCCAGTAGAGATTGGGGTTGAGCACAAACGCAGCTTTTACTTGGCTGGAGTTTGTGACCACAAAAATGTAAAGTTTACCAGCTGGGGAATAACAAGGGTTTCCTCTGTGTATGGGAATCCCTCCCACAGTCCAGTATTTGAGTGAGATTTATATACAGCAAAGAATAAAAATTCCAAAGTATGGCTCACAGTCCTTTTGTTACTCTCCTGGTCCTGTCATGCCTTCTTAAGTTTCCAGTGCAGGGTTGCAGTCTAGGATGACCTCTTGCATGCTGCAATAGACAGTAGCCCGGGCCACCCAGGCAGGCTGACAGCACCCCTCTAGGAAGAAATGGAGGAGTTTTGCTCTATCCATTCACTTTTCAAACCAAACTTTATTTGCATTCTTGTGGGAGCAGCCTTAAAATGCTTTTACAGATGAATGAAGAGCATTAATAAAGTTTGGTTCAAAACTCAAGAGCAGTGCAAAGTGGTCCTGTTCTTGGTAAGCATTGATATACAGCACTCCTGACATGCAGGCAGTGGCAGAGTGGCAGGTGGCTAAGGCAATGTCTACACTATGAGCTAGGGGTGTGATTCCCCCAGCTTGTGTACGCCCTGCTTGTACTAGCTCTCTGTGAGCCAACGGGAGTAGAAACAGCATTTAGCCATGGAAGCCTAGGTAGCAGGACCAGAGGAGTGGCTTAGCCATGTGGAATAGATAGCCCCTGGTTTCAGGAGGGTAGGTACGTGGCACAACTAAGCCAGGCCTCTCCTGCCACTACCCGTGCTACTGCGGCTACGTCGTTTATACTCAGGTTGGCTCAATGAGAGCTGGCCTGAATGTGCGTGCATAAGCAAAGGAGCCCTCGCTCGTAGCATAGGTGTAGCCTAAGAGAAATAAAGGCAGGCATTAAGGCCTGATTTTCAGATTGCTGAGTGCCTATTACTCCAGGCAAAGTCAGTGGAGTGTGACTGCTCAGCTGCTATGAAAAACAGGTCTTAGGAGTTCATTTTTATACATGCATACTCAATGAAGGAGAAAGAAACAATTATACTTAGAGAAAGATACATAGAAAGCTGCAGAATGACCAATTAGCAACTACCAAGCCAACTTTCTTTAATTACAGCTTGTTATAGTAATATTTAATCACACCGCAAAGACATCAGTGGGAATGTGAGGACCACCACATTAGATTTGCTAAGCATTTGCTCTCATCAACTTTGCACATGAACCTGGTCCAAAACTTTCCCGAATGTAGCCCTGACTAGTAGCCAAACGAGCACCAAGTTATTGTCATTCCTTGTATTGCAGTGGTGCCTTAAGGGCTCTAAACCAGACTGGACACTATTGTGCTAGGCGTTGCACAGACAGCCCTGGCCCCAAGGAGGTGACTGTCTAACCAGACAAGCCAGAAAAAGGATAGGTAAGGAAACAGAGGCACAGAGATGGGAAGTGACTTTCCCCAAGATCAGACAGCAGGTCAGTATGTACTTAGAAACAGAACCCAGATCTCCTGCCTGACTTAACCACTGCCCCACCGTGCCTCTCTGATGTTGCTCTACTGGGATACTGGCTAACCTTCAAAAGGCATGTTAGGTCAGACTCACCACGTCTAACACATTTGTACTAAAAGAGGACAATATGTTGTGTTTTCATCTGATCCAGGCTGCGTGCTCTGTTGGTGACAGAAGGGAAGGTAGCACATGGTAGCAGAGCTCTTGCAAACCATGAAATATATTTTTGATGTAAGAGCGGATGGAAAGCCAAGCTGCAGACACCGCACACGGACAGCTAGTTGAGCACCCTGTTCACACAAGCAGTAAATCAGTAAATCATTTGACAATTAAAGAATCACAGGTTGGAATGTTATCCAGGGCTAAAGGAGCAGGCTCTTAATATTGTGAAATAATGGGGAAATGTCTCATGCTATCAGAAACTATAGATCACTGTTGGGCAACAAAATTTCTCAGGTATGAAGACCTCAGGTCTTAATATATCACCCTATCTGCAGATGGTTAGGTACCACTCCTTTACTGGTAGTCTGAATATTTCAGGCTTTCTGGCATATCTCCATTAAAGAGGTAGACCATCAGCAATTACAGGCTGTCAACTTTTAAAGTAACAGAGAACTGCAAAAGTTCAAAGATTAATCAGATAAGCAGATGCCTAATGTTCTCCCATCATCATACAGCTGATGCACAAAAACACATGCATCACTTTAATGCCATGATACCTGTCGGAAACATGCTCTACTGCTCTTGCAAGTGGGAATGGGTATCGGTACCTGCACTCCCCGGAGTCAAAAGGCCACTTCCTTTCCAGCAGAAAACCAGGGGTTGATCTTGAAGCCCCATGGGCTTTCTTTCTTGCTGATGCTCAGAGCGGCGCCTATTTCTCTTTTCACCACTGAAAGCTGTAACTCTGCTAGAGATCTGGCGCCTCACGTCCTCAAAGATCGATGTTGTTTGAATCCAGGAGGTCATCGGGGATCCCCGTCATCAATACTGCACGTGTCTAGAAGCGTGAGCTGAGACGGTGACTGCTGGAACTCAGGTAAGGAGCCCCACAGGTAGAGATCCCTCCCTCCCCTGTAACAGCACCTTGCCCCAGGAGTACCTCATAGATTTCAAAGGTCAGTTTTTCATTAGCTACCAACAGTCAGTGGACCACACCCTCACCGAGTGTAAACCAGCCTAGAGTCATTGAAGTCAGGCAGTTGGCACTGATGTACGTTGGCTGAGGACCCAGCCTGAGGTTACTGATCCAAATTCTGACTTTGTTATTTCATTGGGGCTACTAGCAGAATAAGGTCTGATCCAAGGTGAGTAAAGTGGCAAATCTGGCTCTAAATGATGAAGGAATTTATAGAGTGTTAGGGCTAGATTATGGTGCCCTGGCTTCTGATATGTATCTGATATATAGCAATCTGATATCTATAAGAGAGGTCTGTAAAATCATGACTGGTGTGGAGAAAGTGAATAGGGAAGTGTTATTTACCCCTTCACATAACACAAGAACTAGGGATCACCCAATGAAATGAATAGGCAGCAGATTGAAAACAAACAAAAGGAAGTGCTTTCTTCAAACAATGCAGTCAACCCGTGGAACTCGTTTCTAGGGGATGTGGTGAAAGCCAAAAGTACAACTGGGTTCCACAAAGAATTAGATAAGTTCTTGGAGCATAGGTCCATCTGTGGCTATTAGCCAAGGTGACGGTCAGATGCTGGGACTGGACGACAAGGGGTGGATCACTCGATAATTACCTTGTTCTGTTCATTCCCCCTGAAAGATCTGGTGCTGGCCACCATCGGAAGACCATGGATCACTGGTCTGACCCAGTACAGTCATTCTTATGTTATTATGACTTGATTCTTCCTACCGATCTTTGTATCCTGGAAGAAAGGCCAGCCCAATCTCCCTTTTGAGTGGGAACACTCCAGGCAGCACCACCAGCTACCTGTGCCACCAGCTGCCTCTGCCTGCAGGCCATGGGGAGGTCACGGGGAGTAGAACCCGCAGGGAAGTTACATGAAGGTGATAGAAAGAATGAGTGTTAGAACCAGGATGTGAATGCAGAAGTTCGTGGCTCCTAGGCATCCAATCAGACCATCCCTCTCACAATGTACAACTCATAGAGACTTGAGGTACTGTGAAGTAATATGAGAAGCTGAAGGTTCTGATGTGTTAACGGTAGAGACAGCTGCAATGGAGAGACTGACTTTCTCCCTGCTATAGGGATGCCTGACGGTCCTTTAATAAGGCAGGCATTTTGATGACCGTGCCACTACTTTTCATCCATCAGCAAGAATCGGTCTCCAAGTGCTTCCAGGAAGGACGTTGTAGTACTGGAACTCCTGACTGGCCAACACAATTATGATGTCATTTCTGGAAGCATTTCCTCTCTCTTGGGAGACTTTGGGGAAAGATGTCACATTTGTTCCACTCATGGGGTGTAACGGTGGCTAATGACAAATTCATTTCTTAGCCCATCTCTAGCTACTGGTGGCAGACGCTAATTTGAGCCACATCGATTGGCCTGACATCTTCAGCGAACCATGGGTCTGCACAGGATTTGCTTTTGGCGACAGGCGTTGCGCTGTGGAGACATCTCCGGCACCAAACAGGTTAAATCATGGGATTTAGAATCCAAACAAGAGCACTGCCTCAAGCTATGGGTGAGCCAAGGCTTTTGCCATCTCCTCCAGACAGAACGTGTGAGAAAATGTTCCTGTCATCCTAGACCACGTCCCCTTTTTTCCCCCAGCACAAGGTGGATATCTATCACTTAGCACTGCTGCGTTCACAATATGATTGTCAGCCTCTGTAATTTTCCAGTGACAGCTAGAAAAAAGAAACAGCTGAGCCACAGCATGCCAGCTCCACATGCCATCTATTTCTACTGTCAGTTCCAAAGAGATCTTAATTATAATGGCTTTTGGTGCTCATTCCTTCCTAATGCTGTAACAGGGAGATGACTGCAGCCGTAAATGAGTGATCTTTCCATTCCCTGCTGGGTAGTAAAACTGGTTGTCAGGCTGGGGAGGGAAGGAACACAAGAAACAGCTCCCAAGTTACAGCTCACTATGCACACTCAATTTAAAACTGAATTTAGTTTACCCATAGCTGCGAGTTACAGTGTGTATGTGGCTATTGTACTAGGAATGGGGAATGAGAGAAAGGCTTAACTGGTTCCACAGTCTTGAAACAGCAAAAGGTGAGTTTTGCTTTAGCTAAAATTCAAATTATGAATCCAAATCAAAGCCTTGGACTTTCCAAATAGTGTGTCAGTTTCATTGTTTCCTAGCCCTTCTTCTTCGGAGTTCAGCTAGCAGCTGCCTCGGCTCGGTGACAGCAGATATTTACTGTACCAAAATTAAGACAAATCACTGCAAGGATGAAATCATTTTTTTCTCTTCTTACAGATATTCAAAATACTTTCAGCAAAAGCAGCCTAGGCTTCCAGAGAATGTTGTAATCCTACTGTAAAGCAAGTGATGTCTCTGCCAACCTGCAAGGTGTTACATGCATCAGTGCTCGTATGTCTGTGTAGAGATGAATCTATTCAATGATGGCAAAGGGTTCCAGAACCGAAATTTCCAGAAGTGTTATGAATTTCTTTACATGAAGTGATGCTGACCATTTGTAAAATACTATGCTAATCTCCCTAAAGGGAAGGGGCACATATAAATGGGCTGAAGGAAAGTTTAACAGAACTACATAAAATCCCATTTATCATCCAAAATAGAAGAGCTGATTTTGAGGAACAAATAATACATTTTTCTTATAACACAAACTATAAAAAGAATCAAGCTATTGATTGGGCAAGAGTGGAAGGGCAAAAGTGGAGTTTCTTATTCAATATTACCTACACGCAGTTGTAATCTTCAAAGGTGCCTGAGAGTTAGCTCCAAATCTCATTGGATATTGGCCTCCCACCTCCTACAGACTATTTTGGAATTCCCATCTATAAGCCCAGGACTGGCCATGCTGTTTCCTCCTTTTGTATTTATCTGTGCTGAATTTCGCAATGCAAGATCTCTACCCAAACCACCCTAGCTTGCCAATTAGAAATTCAGGACTTTGTTTGCAATGGTGCACTAAGACTTACTAAGCGTAGGTGCATGTAGTTATTAAACTTAATGAGAGTTGTTGATAAATTGTATAGTCAATTGCTTGACCAAGCTTTGGCCCATTATGAAATATACACAAGAGACCACATAACTAATGTCACTCTGTTTTATTAATATGGTACAGGAAAAAGGTTCTAAGTGACACTAGTCTCTGAGGAGCCTTCCCATGTAGCCATGTTTCACTCACCTTATGCAACAGATGTGCTCCCCGAGTTACACATTTCAGCTGACGTTTTTTATATGATGATGTTACAACTTACTAATTTCTTTACATATCTTTAAAATCCAGTGCATCAGTTTGTCCCAGTTCCCTAACTTGCTGTTCTGTCCCTTCCTTATTTTTGTTTTGGATACTAGCATTCCAGGTATTGGTCTGTGAAGGTACTTCCCTAGCTTGTACTAAGACATGGAACGAATGTATCTTGATTTTGACATGTTTCTTATCTGCTTATGCCAAGTACTGACTTGCAAATGCAAGGAGTTGTGAGATACTTAGCATAAGTGAAAAGGATTATGATACAGACCAGTTTCGGTTATATCACTGTTACAATATTTGTGTTTAATGTTATTGGTGCTTAATGCATACCAAAATATGTATATGGTGCAGATAAAACATATTATTAGTATGGAATATATTTATATACTAGCTAGTGTATATTAGTCAACTAAATTCAAACCACCGCCACCCTTGTATTAATACAAAGAAGGTCATATCATCATTAATAAACTCTCTTCCCATCCTGATGTGTTCTATAGTGCCATTTAAAAACAAGCCAGATTCAGAGATGCAAATCACTGAGTAAGTTACACTTAGGTAACTAATTGAAATTTACATACACGTATAGCAGAAGGGTGAGACGTCAGGAAAAAACAATGAACAGGAAGATATAAAATAAAGCAGGGCTCAGCCATCTTATGTTTCCTCTGCGCTGTTTCTGCATGGACTCTGATATTTCACTCACCTAAAGCATACAGTTTCCACTCATTCATATTCAGAGAGCAGAATATGAGAACTGATATCTACCATACAGATCAGTGCAGCAGAATAAAATTGTCTCTATAATTATTGGTAGTTTTATTATTATTCAACCAAAATATTTATTTTCATGGTGGAGAACGGTATTTGAATGACAGGAAAGATATGTTAATAACTTAATCAGACAAGATGTCAGGATAGGCCAATATCGGATAGATTGTTTCCTATTATGGAGAATATTTTGCTTTCCTGGCAAAACATGCATTTGCTTCTCCGCCTGAAGAAAGTTCTGTCTAAACATGCTGCCCACAGATGAATTTATAACAACATTTTTATAGCCAACTATTATTCTATGATTAAGGAAAACATACCCTAATTAAAGCCTTTCCATCATAATAATATACGCATGCGCACACACACAAATTCAAAAGCAAGTTCTTCTAGGATTATTTAAAATATAAAGCTGAGAGGCTGGATTGTGCAAAATGTTGGGTACCCTCCACTTCCATTAAGCTGGTGATACTCAGAATCTTCCAAGAGTCCTCACCTGGTAGCTGAAAGGGAAGAAATTGCCCCAGGTGTACTCTTCTGTGTTCTATTAAGTTAGTAGAGAGAGTCCCATCCATGTGTCCAAGGTCTGGTTCATTTCTGGTGAGGACACCAGCTTGCGTTAGTTTGACATTCACTATCCCTGAATCCTCTCCCCTCCGCTCTCAAATTCACCAACAACTTCCATCCCTCAAATATTTGAAATAAGATACATAAGAAATGCCAAAGTGGAGTCATTACAAAACACAAGCAAATATGGATGGATTGACTTTTCCAGCTCTGCACAGGAATAGTTTAAACTCTTTCATTGGTAAAGCTCCAGCGACCTGCTTCACCTCCTGACCATCTCTACCGGCAGTGCTGGGGGTCTGAAGTAACATCTGTGTGAGGGCCAGGGATGTGCCTTTATACCGAGCTTTTTAAAGTAATGTAAAAGGAATTCAGTTAAGTCATCCCTACCATAATTGCACGGCATTTTGTAGATTATTCATAAACAACAGAAGAATTTGTGTAGAGCATTGCTTAAATGAACAGACAACGGTGTTTTATTTTTGTAAGCATACAATGAAATCCTCCTTATCAGGGCATTTTTCATCAGCTGTTGCTACTTTTTGCTGTGTGCAATGCACACCTCTGCATGAAATTGACTAGTTAAAGCAGGAAGCCAAGTAAATAGAGTGAAATCCACCACTCTGCAGAGAGCCAGTGCAAGGCGTTTGCACCACTGAAGGCCCACTTAGGTATTGAAAAGAAGGCTTAAATGAGATTCAAATGATGCATGGACGTCTGCTGGGGTGAATATCACTCCAGAATTAGCAGCACATATATATACACACAAAGTCATTTTAAAATATTTACTGGTAATGTCCATTTGCAGATAGACATAAGCCTAAACTGGACACTATAGATAAAGGCAGTGAACTTGTTAGTGTTTTTTGTTTTTATTTGCTTCCCTCTGGTCACAAGGTAGAGCGTATGCAATTACACTCAGACTGAATCATAGCACTCTGTGTTGTAGCAGGTTGGGAAAATTTTGCAGTCAGTGTCTGAGAACAAGGAACTCCCCAATCAAAAAGGCATATTTAGTTAAAGAAATCTGAGGTTTAAGTTGATGATCAGTGAATTCATAACCATAAAAGTCCCAAGTGCCCATTGGGGGATTGGGGGCCAAAATTCACTAATACCTTAGATTAGACACCAAATGGGGTCTTTTAAAAGTTCAAACACATCTCAGGTTTGAAGAAGAGAGAAGATACAAGGAATGAGAGGATCCATAATGGGGTCAGCTCTCTCATGAATAGAGTCCTTGTTGTTCCACAGTGCTCTGAAGATACAAACACTTACACTATGTATGAGTGATGGTGTCAGTAACATTTATATTGGGAACAGTAGGAACAGTGCTTAGGCCCACTACAGTCCAGTAGCAGGACAAGTATCAAAATAGCCAGCGAACACACGAGCACCCAAACATTCTTGCAGTTTGCAAATACCTGCCTTTCTAGGTGTGTGCATTTCAGTCCAAGACTAGTTTCATACTTCGAACGAATTCATGAGCTTGGACACTGAACAGTGTCTGGATCAGCTTGCAAAGCAATAACCCTAATCTAACTGGGACAATGAAGTTTACCCGACTACATGATAGTAATAGCAGTGCTCATTTGAAATAATAAAACTCCAGTCAAGTAGGTCTTTCAAAAGAACAGAGTTACTGTGTATTTTTATTCTGCCTCTTTCTTTACAATATCCTCCTTGCAGTCAAGATCTCATTGGAATACACTGGGACAATGCTAATGAAACCTTCTTCCCTTGCCACATGCACTGGGTGTAGTACATCTGCATCCTTCTAAACATAAGGGATCCATAGATCAGAAGAAAATGCCAAACCACCAATTACCAAGCACTCTGGCTTTTGAGGTTGGCAATACCTCCCACTTTGACAGGCAGGGCAGTTCCTGGCTCTGAGTGGAACGAAAGCTATAAAGATTTCCTTTCACATTCCAAGCAGCAGTGAATTTCCTGTGCATAACAGCTGAACGTGAGTCTCCCTGTTGCAATGCTGCAGGGGACTATGCCCAAAGCAAAATATTATATATTGTAGGAATATATATTCTACAAGAGTGAGAGAGGCCCAGAATACGACAGGGTATCTGTGTCCAGAAACCTCATAAGAGTCTTCTCCTTATACTTATTGTGGCTGATTCCTCTCTCTTCTCTACCAGGGTGGATCAAAAGCCTGCAGATGTGGAAATGCTCTACATATGCCACGGCTGGCTAACACACACTGGCTGGCCCTGAAGCAGGGCTGATTTTCAGTGTGATTGAGGTTTGGGTCACATGTTCTCCCCAGCTGTGTTCTATATTCCTTCCTCCCCTCTCTCTTCAATCCCCGACTTGTTTGTTTTCATCCGCTTGATGCAAACAAACAGCTCCACGGATGATCATTGATTGTATTTAATAATACAGCATTAATTCCTGATTCACAGTCAAATTGCTACTGACTGATAACAAGGACCTAATAATGTGGTTAGATTATATGACACTTGTTTCTTTATGATTTTTCAAAGCTGCATATTAAGTCTTCCACCAGAATATACAGAAACAAACGGGGCCAATTCTGCTCTTCACAACACTGGTTTTATACATGACTTGCTCTGCATCAGAGCATCACACTGGAGGATTGTGGCAGGGGCACTTAGCCACATGCTCATCATCTTTGCTCTTCCTGAAGCCCCTGCTTTGCTCTCTACACACTTTCCAACTTCTTGTGCAAGTGAAACAGGGATCAAGTAAACAGTCTCCCTCACTATGCAAGCACTACATGCATCCTATGGAAAGAAATACTTCCTTCATTCCTGTTTCAATGCCAGGAATGTCCCAGGAAGATGTTTTTCTAAGTAATAAAATAGTTTATAATATATTAAAGGCTTTTTTTTAAGATCGATATTCTCATCTTCTAGCCACTTTCCTGTCGTTGCGGATCTGGCTAACCATGAGAGCACTTCTAAAGGATATCTGTAAAGACACTACTACTTAATTTTTTCACAGCAATTTCATGGTATCTGCAAACTATTTTACTCCTCCCTTTGATACCAACAAAATACAATCCTTTCATGGCTTAGGCAGTCCTGCCATCTTTTCCCTGCTTGGAAAGACAGAAGCAAATTAACTGATTAACAAATATGCTACTTCCTCCCCTTCAAGGCCACTTTAATTACCCAGTGGATACTTTTTCTCTTTTACACCCTGTCCATAAGGAATACATCTAAAGAGATCTTTATTGTTCGTTAGACATTCTCAACCACTGAGTGTTTAGTTCTGCTCTTATTCCTGTAACATCCGTCTGCTTATTTCACTAAAGCCCCCGATCCTCCTCCTCGATGTAAAATCCCTCTGCTTATCACACAGCTGTAATAGTCAATGATTCCATCATGCTTTTCTCACTTAGCCTTAACAATCATACCCATCAATTATAGCCCGACCAGCTGAATTTTAAATACTGTTTGTCCTACGTCTTTTGCAGTAGATTTCCTGTTTATTACACCATGTGAATCAAAGTCCTTAGGGACTATGGGGGCTATCCCTACAACTTATGACCTATTAAAAATGCTCACCACTGATAGTTCATGGGGTGGTTAACCTCCTGTCTTCTCCAAAGACAAAGGCAATCAGATGCTAGTGGACGGGAGCCATGCAAGAGTCTCAACAGACAGATATGTTCAGTTTTATACAAATCAGAGGCTCAACAATAGCCACACGCAGCAAAATGCTACCTTCTGTACCAATGGCACTGGCATGGCAGCCCTGATAATGGACTTTCGTTACACAGCTGATGGTGAGGCATGTGGACAAGAATGGAGGTTTTTGCCAGAGGTGGTCGCAGCTGATTGCAACAATTTTATAGATGAGAAGAAAGTTTTGAAGACCTCTCACGGATCGTACCCAGCTCACCCAGCTAGCCACATTATTCCTATTTAAGCTTCAGGGCTGCCACAGATTTATATTTTTGTCATTAGATATTGCTAAAAATCTGGTCCCTCTAAGTTACAAAGTCAGAAGAGCTGCTGACTCAAATATTTAAGGTCCTTTAAAAGTAGGCTACTTGTGCAGATTTAGATTCAATCCTAGCCACCCAACCAAAAATAATAATTATTTCTCTGCTCTGCTGTGCTATTTCAAACCACTACACAGTGCAAATATTCCGTATTGCACACAAAAGAATTATCTGCACGCGTCAAGCACAGCAATGCAGTCACTACTGAGAATAACAATTAAACTGGTACAAGAATGGACTCTCACCTCCCAAACTGGCCTTGTTAATGTGGGGACAGAAGCTTGAATCCGTGATGCCTAACTTTTCTATGTACTGCTCCTTTAAAATCCTAGGAACTAGATTTGCCCGCAGATGACAGCAGCCATTTGTTCTCAAAGTTGCTGCAGACTGTTAACACAGAAGAGAGATCCACACTGTGCTCTCTCATAGTAATGTTACTTCTGTCCTTTCTTGTAGTGTTCTCTCCCCTCCCCCCCTTCCCAAATCCAATGTGTGAGACTCTATTTTTATCAGATCTGCTCATTTGAACGGACCCACTTATTCACAGATTTTAAAGCCCACAGGGATGATTGTGATCCTGAGCTGAATTCCTGAACAACACAGGCCAGAGGACTTCCCTGAATTAATTACTGCTTCATGTCCAATTGCTTTGGTTGAACTAGAGCATATATTTTAGAAAAACATCCAACCTTGACTTAAAAACTCCCAGTGATAGAGCATCTACCACAAACCTGGGTAAATCATTCACTGATTAATTACGCTCACGGCTAAATAGAGTAGTTATGTGTTGAATTGCGAGGGTGGTTATTTTACCATTGAAGAACAAAAAATTATTATAAAACCCCTCATCCCATACGGCCTCCTATTCGCGTCACATGCAATCCCACGTAATCTTACTCCATCATTCAGCAAGACCAGATGCATGCTGTGCCAGCCCAAGATCATATGGGCCTTCCTGCAGTCAGAAGGTCAGACTGCAGCTCCTGCGGACATGCCAAGCTGGCTTTGAGCAATATGTATCCAGGGTCCTGGGTGAGCGTGGCTACCCTGTGCAGCTAGCTAGATTGGGTACCTCTGTGTGTCCTGCACTCACCCCCCCTGACCGCTGGGTAGCTGCAGCCACAGATGGCTGCTCTGTCCACTCCAAAATTCACTCTGCACGGCGTGAACATCCTGCAATCAGCACGCTAAGCTATGTTTGTGCACCACGTCCGGACTCATGCTGCCTACTTGAAAAGGGGAGTTTCTCGCCCGACTGATGGTTGCCGTGCATTTGGTTAAAATCTGCCCTCATGCAGCTGCGTGAATCACGCTTGTTCATCAATCTTACCGAGGCACCAGCGCACCTCAGTGCCCATATGAAATCACTCAGATGCTTACAGATATGGACTATCCTGATTGAACGTGGCTGCTATTTTTAACACCACAAAGCTCAGCCAGTATGTTTTTAAAAAATCTTCTTGTTCTGGGGTCAGGCAGAGCCGCTGGGCTAGATTCATACTTAGTTTAGACCAGCCCGCAATGGCATAAACGAGGACACAGAACTCCTGAAAGCAGAAAGTTTGTTATGGGGCAGCTGCAAACTGTCTACGAGCAGAGCCTCAAAAGTGGCCTGCTATTGAGAAAGCAGGCCTGGCCAGTGCAGATGCGGTGCACCCATGAAATACTTCCTTGCTGCTGCCTCTTCTGGTAAGCTGCATGCAGAGCACCGGCAGAAATAAACAATGCTTTGGGAAGGAACGATCAGTTGCACACTTAGAAAATAGGAAATGACTGCCTAGGAAGGAGTATTGCAGAAAGGGAGCTGAGGGGTCATAAGTGACATGTGAGTCAACAGTGTAACACTATTGCAAAAAAAGCAAACATCATTCTCAGCTGTATTAGCAGGACTGTTGTAAGCAAGACATAAGAAGTAATTCTTCCACTCTATTCCATACTGATTAGGCCTTAACTAGAATATCGTGTCCACCATATATAGGGCCACATCATGAAAGATGTGGACGAATTGGAGAAAGTCCAGAGAAGAGAAACAAAAACGATTAAAGGTCTAGAAAACATGACCTATGAGGGAAGACTGAAAAAACTGGGTTTGTTTAGTCTGGAGAAGAGAAGACTGAGGGGGGGACACGGTAACAGTTTTCAAGCACATAAAAGGTGGTTACAAAGAGGAGGGTGAAAAATTGTTCTCCTTAACCTCTGAGGACAGGACAAGAAGCAATGGGCTTAAATTGCAGCAAGGGCAGATTAGGTTGGACATTAGGAAAAATTCCTAACTGTCACGGGAGTTAAGCACTGGAATAAATTGCCTAACAGGTTGTAGAATCCCCATCATTGGAGGTTCCTAAGAGCAGATTGGACAGACACCTATCAGGGATGGTCTAGATAACGCTTGGTCCTGCCTTGAGTGCAGGGGATGGGACTAAATGACCTTGTGAGGTCCCTTCCAGTCCTACACTTCTAAGATTCCTAGGATAGACCCTGGTGGTGGACGTGCTGCTCCTCTAGGGGTGAATGCCCTGGTGTGTAACAGTCTCCCTGCACATGCAGTTTGCATCTCTGCACCAGCTGGAGTGAGTCTAGGCCAACTGTCTGTAGAAAGCGGCAATCTGAACTCCTAAAAGATCCACAGAAGATACAAAAGCCTTCAGAATGGCTCCATTTTACTCTCCCTGCCCTCACACTCCTGATTCAGTTCCTATAACACGGTGTAGCTGTCCTTCCATGTCACACTCCTTCCCTCCCTGGGGGTTGCATTTGCATAGCCCAAGGATGGCTATATTTTGAGGTTAGGAATGCAAGCAAGGCAATGATTAGATTTTAAACGGCCTTTTATTGTTGGCAGTGACAAAGGGCTCTGAGACAACTTACAGCTCACTGACCCATGTGTGTTCGGGCGTCTTTTACAAACAGCTTGAAAAAGGCACCAGGACATGTGAATGAAATCATCATCTTGGAAAGGGGTGTTGCATGGAGGATCAGAGGAGAGGGATGCTTTATACCCAGGCCTTTTCTTTGGCTGCCATTTGTGACTCCCATCTCCCTGCCTTGAACAGATGCAGAAGAGAACCTCCTAAAAGGGTGGCGTGCTAGATAGCCTAACGAGAACAGTCAGTGACGCCGGAGGCGCTCTTTGGGCCTTCTGTTCTGCTCCTGCGACCCTGCTCTGCTTTGGTTTGTTAACCAATTACTACTGAGAGTGGATCTCCGAAGTGGGTAATTATTGCCTACAAATGTTTCATGCCCTGGCTGCATTACTGCTGTCTGCACATCCTCATTTGCTGTTCATTTGTGGGGACTGGGTCTTGCTTTTCACTAAAGCTTCCCCCCCTTCTCCCCCCAGTTCTTCAGCTTCCTCCACTAAGCAGAGAGCATTTTAAACTGTATAGCTATTAGCTTCCAGCAAGGTACATCGGGAGAGTAAATAATGGAAAGAGAGTACAGCAAGTGGACTGCAATGCTTCTTCAAATGTTCACAAAAGGGGGACAAAACAGCACAACTTTTCTGTTAGCGCCTATATTTATCTTGGGGTTGAGATGCCAGAGCATCCTGGAAAATACACATGATGACACTTTCCTGTGCACAGTGGGACTTTTCCTTTTATACAGAGTCATTGTAAAATTCTCAAGTTGGCACCTGGAAGTGGAATGTAATGTTTCAGGACATTTAGACTCTGTTGCACTACGACAATGAATACATTAAAATACCCTTTTGTACTATTGTCTTTTATGACTCATTGTCGGTGCTCTCATCATCCCATCATTTATAGAAATGGCCTGTTAGCTATACTTGGCTTTGCCGCAAGCTAGTAAATCGAGGTATTTAATTAAACATAGCAATCTACCAGCTTTGGGCCCAATTCGGAAGAAAGTCACACATCATTTAAGCAGGATTTTCATATACTTTACTTGGAAAAATATAGAGAAGACTTTAACAGAGCAAATGACATTTTTTTGGCAACTCATGAAACTGTTTAACCCCCTTCTGCAAGCACATTATTTCCTCTCTGCTAAATACCCAAAGGCTATACAATACACTTCCCAAAAAAAGTCATGGATCCAGCTCCAAAGAGCAATGGAAGTTGGGCAAAAGACGGGATTCCATAAGTCCAGCTCAACCATGCACAGTCTCAGACATAAATAGACTAGGTATGCAGTGAGTGATGAGTGTGGTTTTTCCACCATTGAAGAAGAACAAAGAATTACTATAATGCCGCATGAGCACATAAGTCTCCCTCCTATTCACTTCTGAAGTAACTGGAAAAACGCAATACCACACAATCTTACTCTATTGTTCTGCAAGAACAGATGCATACTGTACCAGCCCAACATCACATGGGCCCTTCTGTAGTTATGTCAAAAGTCATAGGACAAAACCCAATACCACAAAATCTTGTACCAAAGCTTGTTTTCCCTACTTATTTTCTTCTAATAGCAATGTTCTAAGACATGGCCAACAACGTTTGCATCGTTACAGTTCTAAAATAAAAGGAAAACAAATCTCTTGCTTCAGGATGCACTCTGATAGACCCAGGGATCAGGAAGGACCCCAGTCCGGCCTTATACAATACCCTAGCCACCACCTGGGACACTAGGGATTAGAAAGCTGGAATCATGTAGGAAAAAACATAAGAGGGATAAGCGTGAAGGATTCACCTGTCAAAAGTGGAATCAAAAATGTTATCATGTCCGGTGAAAGTGAGGGCAGAAAATCAAAGCGTCGCCACAAGGAGCTCTGTTCCCCTGCCACCAAGATGCTGCAGCTGATCTGGTAGAAGGAGCATTCATAGAATTTTTTTATTCTCTCTCTCTCAGGCTTCTGAGAAATGCCTTCTGTGCTATTCAAAGATGCTGGTTTCAGAGCCCCCGCTGAGACTTTATGGAAGGCACTCATTCTGTCCAGGCCACAGTGATTATGCTCAGGAGAGCCAACAAGTGGAGTTGTGGAGGTTTTGGATAAAATGTGGACAAGAAAATACCCTGATTCCAGTGGAAATAAGAATTGATGCTAGGCACCAAGTTTGGCTTAATCCCAAATATTGCTGCATGAATGGTTCCTTGACAAACAGAGCACAGCGATCCCTTATCTGACAAGCAGAGGCCAATGTCCATTATCATTACCTATGAGGCTACTTCGGTGGTGGGGATAAAAACCAAAACAATTCCCTCAGGCTCCTCTGTGACCTCAATCAGGAAACGGGGCAGGCCTTGGCTTGCCAAGGTGAGGATCCAGTAAGGAGCATGCAATCCAATCAAAGTCCTGAATCTTGTGACTGCTCTTGGCAACCTAGCGCAATGAAGGAAATGATTCAAAACTCACTGAATTCAATGGGCATCTTTGCAAGGAATTCAGTGGGCTCTGGCACAATCCTGTGGGCAGGCCAGACGTTCTTGGAGGCTGGAGAGCTGCCGTTTGAACCCAAACTGAGCCAAAGCATAGGCCTTTGCAGAACCATCAGAGAAAATCTAGACGATTCATCCCTGAGACCTCCTATCAGTCTGTAGTCCTGGGATGGACCCTGCTACCCTAGCTTGATTCCCTGAAACAATTCTTCTCAATGTTGGCACCCCCAACATAAGCAGCTTGTCGGGAAGGAAGGGGCCTAATGGTCACACATCAACTATCAGCAGCATGGCAGTGCCCACAAGGTGTGAGGGGCTCTTTGAGGGCACGGTTAGAGGCAGTGCCTCATTCAACGCACTCATCGACTGGGCACACCGGCACCAAGCAAAGGCATGGGGAGAGCAGATGTGTGGATGCTGGCCTTGGGTCTGGGTTTAACTGCAGCTGAGCTGCCTGTAGGACAGGCAGCGTTGCCTAATGGAGATGACACTGGACGGGCAGGCTGCAACCAGAATTCTCCTACAGAAGGGGCCCAAGCCAAGTGTTTTCTCCCTGCTCTCTGGCCTGGGCACTGTGGCAGCCGTGCCATCCCCTCCACGTCCTGCTCTCACTTCCACCCCTGCACGAGTGGGCAGTTTATAGCGAACGACACGTGGAGGTGGATCAGCCCCCACAATATTTCCAGAGGGGGGAGATGGGGAACTAGCCACCACTGTCACTCCTGGAAGCAGTAGCCTTGGGCATGTCCCAGCCCAGCAGCATGCAGGGAGTTTGCCCAAGTGCCAGGGTGCAGGGTCCAGGGTCTCCACCCTCCCCGAGAGCCCCAAGCCTGACTCCAGCCACTGTGGGACCTGCCAGCCCAGGACCCAAGCTGTCCAGCTCCAAGAATCATGGTCCCAGAGCTTCCCCTCCCTTGGGGGAGGTCTTTGGGGGAGTGAGGCTGGCTTCTCCTGCCCATGGAGCTGAGGAGCTCCCAATGGATGCAAAGCTACAGGGCTGTTGTTCCAGGGGCTCCAGCAGCTGCCTCTCTGCTTCTGGCCAAGGATAGGGGCCTGGGAGACCTGCCCCCATTTTTCCCCCTCCACTGCACCCTTGTGGACAGGGACTCAGAAGTCCTGGGCTCTATTCGTGGCTCTGCCACTGGCCTTCTAGGTGACTGTGGAAAAGTCCCTTCATCTTCCCATGCCTCCGTTTTCCCATCTGTAAAATGGGGATAATATGCTTCCTTCTTTTGTGAAGTGCTTTGAAATCAAAGGCGGAAATGTGCTGCATAAAGGCTCGGTATCACTATGGGTATCTCACAGCATCTCATCCAGGCTTGTAAGTTCCTCGAGGCAACCGGCCCATGCACTTCATTAGCCATGGGAGCATGCATTGGGCATGTATGGAGGCGCCCGCACCTGTGCATTTAGGAAAATTTCTACTGCGCCAGCTGAGAAGGCAGTTTTCAACCTCCCATCTCTTGGATAAGAGATAGCCAGTATTCTTACAACCAAGCAGAGTCACAGTTGCTCATGGAGGATTAAGTCCTGGACAAGTTTCAAGAACCTGGAATCATGCATCTTGGCTGTAAACCCACTTTCTTAAAAACAAAAGGTTGGATTTTTATGCAATTGTTTATTTTAGGCTAGGAAAAAAAAATCTATTTTGTTTTGGCTTGTTCCAACTTTCCAGTAACTTAAAAGCCACTGGTGGGTTTTTATTCAACTTCCCCTCCCCACTCAAAACTTAAATAAAATTACCTTTGGGGAAAGCCAAAGATGCTTATGTGAACTCCAGAGTGAAAGTTTCAGCGAGTGATACACATGTGGTGTTACAATGGAAACTATTTTGTCCTCTTACTGATAGCAAGCATGACTGCGGTCACCATACATTTTTGTTGTACTGGTTTTTAATAACATCCAGCCCCATACCGGTGACACTGGTGAAGAGACATGGAGGACTATATAAACGAGTCAAATCTGTAGATTACGTTTGTTCCTTAACAATGTAATATACCAGTTCACTGTCAGTTCACAAGTACAAGACTTCTTGTTTTTCAAATAGCTGTAAAGCTCAAAGAACAGAACCAAGTGACACATGAAAATAACACATGCAACCACTTAAAGGTCAATTAATATCAGAGGGATGGCCTTGTACTGTTGAATTTAGCAGAAAGAATTATGGTTACATTTCCGGCACACAGGCTGACGTTTACTATAGTGTGTCATCGGGAAAATTTTAAAGCAGGTTTGATCCAAGTTTCTTTTATCAACTTCTAATGAATTAATAGATGACAGATTTGTGTAATGAGACCCCCCATGTTTGAAAGACAAGGCTACATTTTTTTTGCTATACTACCAATATAATTTGGGATGTTCAGAAAAATAACTATGGTATAAAATTAATGCCTTAAAAAAAGCCAGCAGCATTCATTGTAAAACAAAGCTCTTGGCCTATGTAGCTTGTGAGAGTAAGGCCCTATAAAAGTGATGGGTCAATTTTAATTAAATTTTGATCCAGTGTGTTGCATCTTATACTTAGATTGTAAGTTATTTGGGACAGGGACTGGCCTTTGGCTGGCTTTGTACTGGACCTAGCACAATAGGTCCTGGTCCACGACTCCGTCTCCTAGGTGTTATGCTGATACAAATAAATAATGTTAATAGCAGCAGTCCTCACCTGATTGTGCAGTGTTCCTAGCACTCATTAGCCTGGCTGGAAGATCATGTCTTTTTGCTGTGTGAGGGGACCATATTATATCCAATGTTAAGTAAACAAGCTTTGGAAACTGCCTTTGATTGATTCCATGCCACCATCTGGTTTGAAAGAGGGAAAAAACCCTTCTCCTCCCCCCTCCCGCACCCACCTCGTGAAAATATTCTAAGGTTAGGTACTGGCAGTGGCTCAGTATGGTTCAAAACCACCTAGTTTCCTTTGTGGTTAACAACACAGGAAAAAACGTCTAACTTTCATATAAATGTTGGAGGCTTATTTGGTTCCCCCATCTGGTAGACAGCCTGTTCTGTGAAAATTAAAGATATACATATGCAAATATTCACAGTCTGCTTCCAAGATCTAAAGAATTTTTATGATGTAACCACAAAAAGAGGTTATTTCATGTTGACAGTATGCAGCAGAGCAAAGGACTAGAACACTGCATATGGTAAGGTAAATTACGAAAACGAAGACTTGATGCCCTCCCAGAGGCAGGAAAAGCAGGCTTCACCATGAAGATTTTTTGAGCTGGTTAGCTTGTAGTGATGTTGGGGGGACCCACTAGTGTGATGATATGGCTTTCCACACAGCCGCCCCAATCCCCCTCGGTGCTAGCAGCACTCCTGTATCTTGCGACCCGACTTATTTTCTGGCTTCGCTCAGCCTTTGCAGGGTCAATTCGAGGATGTCGTGTGGTGTGAGCAGTTCCATGAGTCGCTTTAACCTAGCTGGCTTGGGTACCAGAGTGCTGAACCTGTGGCAGCATAGGATCCGGAGTGGCAGGATCCAGTGCACGCTGGCCACCAGAGCAGTTCCCCTGCACCATTCCCCAGGGTTCTAGGAGGGCTTGTACACCCTACGCTGACGCACACACTGCCACAGTTGCACTGCTCCAGTACAGGAGCTAGCTAGATAAAATACACCGTGATGGCAGGGTAGACCTACCCTTACCTAGAATGGGTCAAATTCTACCATGCCGGTGTAAATCTGACGCAACACCACTAAAATCCATTGGGCCACATTCATCATTGTCCTAGGCCCTTGTGCCAGCTAGAACAGCACACAGTGGCTGCACTGCAGGCTAAAGACCCCTCATGGGAATCTCCGCGGGCAGGGTTCTCACAGTGGTCTTACCTCGCATATATGTGTTCACCTGCAGAGTTGGCCGAATCCTCGTATGTCACCACAGACAGGAGGCACCATCAGCCAGTAAATAAACCAGCCTTGCAAAATTCTAGCCGCCCACTCACTGGTGGAAGCGGGATTTGTGACCCAAGGACCTCTTGATGGCAACTGGCATAGGGGACACGTGGATTACAGGAATCCACAGGTCTGGTTTTCCCATTCTAGCTCACCAAAGGGTGCCATGTAAGGTTTCACCTGAAAGCCTGCATCACGGTGGTCTTTATAATCTTTGGGATGTGTATGTGTGGAGAATATGGGAGGAGATCCACCTCTATATTGGAAATTATGTTCCTAAGGCCTTGTCATTAAAAGCAGGCCACTCAGAGATAGGTGCCATGAGACAGAATTCTCCAGACGGGAGATGGGAGAGACTTTTCTCCCCGGTGGACCATTGTTTGTCATGTGTCTTATCATAGAAGTCTATTAGCAGACAGAGGCAAATGCTAATGAAGAGCTTGTGGGGGACCTCAGAAAGAAAAGGAACAGGAAGAAATAAACAGCGGGGAGGGGAACGGACCCTGTTTTCAGGTGAAGATTAAAAGCCTGAGGCGATATATCTGGGAGTGCATCTTTCCTCTGAGGAGGACAAACGGCTAGTAGGCTTGATCTCACAAAAGAAGAGTCTCAGCTCCTGGCTGAAAAATGCTGTCAGAAGGACTTTGGTTAAGCAGCACCTTAGCAGACAAGAGGTCTTAACGAAGTTAAGTTAACTTAACGAAGTTAGAATGCATGTTATGACTTCATATTATATGTAACCCTTTGTTTCCAATATTTCTGCTCACTGTCATTTGAATCCCTGTTCTTTGTTAGATAATTTACACTGGCTTTTCTCTACATACAAATCTAAGTGCTGTGTGTTAAGCGGGGCTGTGTCCCAGGCATTGCAAGCAAGCTAAAGTGTGCTGCTCCATTGGGAACAGCGGAGCTGCTAATTCCATGAGCATCCAATGACTCGGGGGCTGCGTGGGCTGAGAGGGGAGGGTATGTGTTGCCTGTGGCCGGGAGGGCCAGGGAGCCGATTCCTGGCAGGCACAGATGGGGCTCCCTTTTGCTAAGGGTGCGTGATAGCGAGGTGCCTCACATCCTGGGTCCCCTCAGGGAGCATCACGGGCTGAGTGAAGGCTTTTGACAGGCAAGTAAAGTATCTTGCACCCGGGAACGGGGTCCAGAATAGATTTCGTACCTGCGCTGGTAAATTGCAGTAGTGGTTTTGCAAGGCTGGAAGGAGCCTAGGGTGCGTGTGATTGAAGGGGAGCATGTGGTGCTGGCACTGTGCTGGACTGAATTTCACCCACATTTCAAAGGCAAGCTCAGGTATCCAGAGGGCATACACTCCAGCTCCATTCTGGCACCAACACCCGCCTTACGAGAAGTGACGCGGTGCCAGGCAGTGCAAAACAGAACATCTTTAAATGCTGCTCAAAATGGGAAGGCTAAGGCTGAACCTGCTGTCTTCCAGTTCCTGTTTTGCAACCCTGCTGTGGGTGCATCTAGAGTCTCACGCGCTCACAGGAACACACAAAAATAACACTTTGATGTGCCCAAGACCACAAGCAATCTTGTCGCCGGCTGGTTGAGTGGCTGGACACCACTGTAAATCGAACGTTCATAGGGAATCTTACATAAAACGATACTGTTTTCAAGAACTGCCTGGTGGATGCCCTCATAAATAACAGCATGGGCTGACCTTGGTAAGGCATGCCAGGAAGGGTATATCAGTATTATTTTAAACCCTCTAGTGAGAATGATTTTGATTTGATCTATTTTCAGTTGCTACAGTCCTGGTGAAAGGAAGAACTTGCTGCAATTCTGGGTCATCAGGAGCACAGTGGACACCGGGGTCCTGTGGGGCAGGAGGAACACGCTCAACCTACCCAGAGAAGGGTTTTATTTTCATAGAAGGTGCAATCCCCATCCACAGTACCCAGCTCCAGGGCGTCCCCATGTGTGCAAGTATGAAGGGCGGGGGGCTAGGGACTGGGCCAGATACCCTTCTCCCTTATTCCACATCTCCCCAGCGACCATGGAGCCTACTCCAGTCCATCCATAAGGCTGAGCGGTGGCTGCAGAGAGGTTTTGAATATGCTCCATGGCAGGGGAGGAGGAGTCCTTCTTCCTTGCCTTCAAGGAGTGCTCCTGTGTGCTGCCTCGTTACCCGGCCTCTGCTGGGGAGAAGATCTGGCCGCTACGTTTCTGTGCCACTTAATCACTCAATAGCACTGACTGACAGGTAGATTTGAACACACCGAATCATTGTAAAGACAGGCCATTCTGGTAACTCTGTTCCAATGCCTTACCTCAAGTGGCTGCAGCCGTCTTTTCTTATTTAATCTTTGGATGCAACCTTGAGTGCTCTTGGACATGGGGAAATTTCACGTTGAGGCAACGGTTAGGTATCAAAACTTTGAAAAACAAGAGGATTTTGTTACTCAGCAAACTGACTCAGGGCTGACATTCTCTAATACAGCAGGTGCTAATGCTTTGTCAGAGAGGATGGTGTGAGCTGACAAAGATAATGCTTTCTGAAAGGCCGAGAAATGAAGAGTTTAAGCTAGGTCTGTTACAAGACATGCCCTTGATTTTTCTTAATCAGAAGCTGGTGTGTACTGGAGGTTTCAACAAAACCTCCATGGAACAAGCACAGTAATTAGATAGGTTTAGCACACTGGGACGGTTTTTGTTGTTATTATTTTAAGAACATGCTTGTTAGACTCTGGGGGGTGGTGTTATACTATCAAAGATATGGCAATGCTGAACTTCAACTGCTCATTCATCTTCAGCAGTGAATACCTCAGTGGCTATCCTTTAAAATCACACTCGTGACCTCTACAATTGGTTTTCCAATGAGTTGTCAAAAATGTCTACCAAGTAGCAATCAGAGACAGTCAGTCAGGTTCTCTCTCCTGATGCTTCCTCAGACATCACTTGTACTTATTGCGACTGCTAAAATTAATTACCTCCCCATCTATAACGAACACCTCAGTATATTATGCAAGATTTTTGCCTGTCATCAACAGCCTTAGAGAAAGAGAAAGACGTTTGAATTAACAAAATATTACTGTGATCTTCTCCCTGACAGCACAATATTTAGTGAGTAACTGAGTTCCCTTTAATAATTTAGTAGTCTGTAAAAACCTTGATCATGCAGCTGACTCTGAAAACAAAATATTCAAGCTTTGTGCATCCTAAGTTTAGACAAAAACGTGCACAAATACAGTAAAGGAAAATCGGAGGTTTAAAATATATTTAAAAAGCAAATCAGGAACCCAGGCTGTGCCAGGTAAGAGATGGGCCAAAGAAATTGTTGCTATTTCGCCAAAAAGTTTCATATTGTTTCTTTGTCTCATCCCTAAGAACAGAAAGGAAAGTTCCCAGTAAGATATTTTACAGCTTGCTAAAGGAGCCTGGAGCATATGCTGAGCTGACAAGGGAGAAGATAATATACAGCACTTGGATGAGAAGACCATGGGTGCCATAAATGTATGGGGCCTGCTTCAAAGTCTACTGAAGTCAATAAGAGACTTTCCATTGACTTCTTTGGACTTTGGATCCGACTCATGGTGCCTCTGCCTGCTTTTTCGTGAGCTGCCTAATGGGTACATCCATGGGGAGCAAAGCTCTTGAAGAACTGATAGCCTCAAGGGGTCACCCTGGAAGCCAGATGTCCAGACAAACAGGGCCCAGAATAGATACCCTGGCCAAGTGCACAGCTGAGCTTCAACCCAGCCTGCAGAGGTATTACACTCACATTTCTGAGTGAGGAAAAACTCAGACTTCAGGCTCACAGCTGCTGTTACGCTCCCACAGTGCTACATCCAAGCAGATGTACCAACCAGGGTGCCTGGGGTTGGGAACACCTGAGTGAGCTTCCCAGCACTGTCTTTGTCAAATGGCATTAGTACCAGAGTGATGTGGCAGTATGAATTTGTACTTTCTTCGGGCTAGTGAATGAAGGCCACAAAGAGAAGGGTTTGTTTGTCAAGAAACAGTCCATTAAAAAACATTTAGCCGGTTGTTAATGTATCAGAACAACATTACACATTTATGTGTCTCTCAGTACTTTGCTCTCAAATGATGGCAGTGTATGGACAGCCATGTCTTCTGAAGGCAGACGTACCATGTGATGATGAGGCAAGAGACAGCACATAATGCTATAGTATAAAGGCATTATCGGTGTGCCCCTGCGATTATTTTATGTTACCACACTGATGCAATACAACTCTCTGCCCCCCTCCAGTGCTTGCACTGCACAGTGGTTTCTTCATCTGATCCAGCCTTGAGATGATCCAAGCCTTTCAGCCCAGGCTGTAGAGACATTACTTTAGACCCAAAGGCCCCAGGTTTGATTCCCCACAGCCCACGCAGGGCATCATATTGCATTTATTAGTAATTATGTCTGTTATAATAGCACCTAGAAGACCCAAAGAAGAGCCCCCTTGCACCAGCCATTGTACTGGCATGAGGATGCAGTCCTGTTCCAAGGGGCTTACAATCTAAACAGACAAAGGAATTATTACTCCCATTTAGATGGGAAACTGAGGCACAGGGAGATTAAGTCACTTGCCTCAGGTCACATCAGGAGCTTGTGACAGAGTCAGGAGTAGAAGCCAGATCTCCTGAGCTCCAGGCCTGTGCTTTTACCACAAGATAAAACTTCCTTCTTCATTGTATTTGCATAGGGAAAAGCCTGGTAGCCAGGTAGGCTACATGCATGCTATGTAAGAGGTCAGCTTCTGCCCCAAATCTAAAATCCTTCCAGGGAGTGCAAGCTGCACCCTGCATTAGGACAGTGGTGCAGTGTGGGGATCCCCTGTTCACAGCCAGCCTTGTAGGCTAGCATGGGGCAGGGAAGGAAGAAGGATCCTCTCTGAATTAAGGCACTTGTGTGTAATGCACTTATCCCAAACGAATGCTACTCCATCATGAGCTCTGGATATGTCACATGCTGATACTATTTTTCCTGTTCCTCCATCTGTACATCCAGACTGCATTAGCACCATGAATGAAATCAACCAACTTCACATTGCCTTTCGATATGCAGGGCCATCTCTGGGTGGGTTAGGGCCTGGGGTGAAGGGACCCTGGCAACAGCTGCCTGCCTCCTGCATGGTACTGGCGTGCAGCCGGGAGGCGGGCTGCAGCTGCCACCTCTCAGTCAGTCCCTGGGTGATCACAGGATATTGGGCTTTAAAGTTGTCACTATTCCAAACTCAATGAGACCCCTCTGCACCTCAGGCAGGCGTAATTTTTGTGCATGGGAGAGTAAGCAAAGAAATATTTCTCTTGTGTTGTAAAAATTGTGATCACTTCTTAAGCTGCTCAGTGGTTTGCATTAGCTCCAGCAGAGTACAGGTGAGATGGTCAAAGGTGCATGGCAAATGCATGTCATTGCATGGTTCCGCATTTTAATCTGTATAGATTAGATTCTGTCCAATGATCGAATGTATCCAGTCAATTCACCCCAAAGGCCTCTCTCAGTTATGAAGGGCAGGGGACTGAGATGAGACCCATCCACCTTCAGTCTCCAATGATCTTTGAGTCAGGTGTTAATTTAAGGTCTCAAACTCTCCAGCAAACAACGCTGGACCTGGACAATTAATTGTTTTCAGTTATTGTTTTTTATAGTCTAAAACTCTGATGGGAATCCTGAGTCACCAAGGCAAGTAGTACGTGACAGTGCATTATGGTGCACTCTTGGTATTCCTCAGCCTCTTACACAGGTTTGGTAAACAACACAGACCCAGAAAGATACCGCCTCGTGGAAGGAACCCTCAATGGCTTTCTGGAAGAAAGTTTGAATGAAAAAAAGCTCAGTTTCTCTGAGAGGGACCGGACTATTAAAAGAAAACATAGACCCCTGAACATCTAGACAACATCAAAGAAGGAAACAAGATGAAAACAGATACATTTGCCTTGGAGAAATCTCAGCTCTTTGATATGCTGCTTTCTCTGAATGTACATTCACTGTGGATTGAAATGCCTGCAGGCTGGAAAACTGTTTTGTCTAAAATACATCTTGGCAGAGGGCATTCTGAAGAGAGGTCTCTCGAGAAAGGGGGAATTTCACAGACATTTACAATAGCTGGCTTTCTATATTTTTGTCATGCAAAACAAAAAACCCTCAGCTATGATAATGAAAACTAGACTCTTTTTTAGATAAAGAGATGAACGCAAGCGACATCAAGGCTTAGAGTCTCAAAGTGAGAGGTTTTGACAAGCTAACAGAGGCATGCACTGCCTGTCATTCCTTTGACACGCTGGAAGGGTACCAAAATGAGAAACCCTCCCAACATCTTCAACCCCAAGTAAATACCAGGATGGATGGGGTGTCAGTCATCAAGAATTCTTCTTGCAGCACTGCAGGCAGACAATACCATGACAAGAGCTGTGCCGTGCTAATTCAGCCAGTCTTTCAACGTTTGTATGTAGTCCCTCAGTTCCTGCCAGGAGACTAGATGGCAACCCTAGCAAAGAAGCAGCAGAGCCTGAGACATGCCGGAGAATAGGATGCCAGCAAAATCCTTTGGGTTTTATGATGTAGTGAGAATTCTTCTTCTTGGTTCGTTGCTGTCATGACTCCCACTGATGTCCACAGGTGTGGAAGGTACTGCTGACCTTGCTGGACTGAGCCTACCTAAGTCTTTAGATTCAGTAACAGCTGACATTTATTGTGGATGCGACGGCTTCAAAGATAATGTGCCAGTTGTCTTGTTAAACGACTTTGAAACAGAGAGACCCAGACTGCACAGCACCGCCATCACAGACATAAAAAACTACGTGGGATGCCTTAATTTAAAAGTGCACTTGGAAAAAACCTAGCCATGATAACTATGCTAACAAAGGGCAAACCGAGGCTTGAGAGGCGCCTTCAAAGCGCACTCGGCTAACGAACTTGTTTGTTTGTAGTGGCATGTCTTGAACATGTGTATGTTCCATGCTGGCTGTGAGCAACTCTGGCAAGTTGTGGCAGCCTTTAATGATTTTTAAATGTCTCTGAGGAACCCATCAGAAATACACGCACACACGCATACGCAATCTTAACCCAAATACTTATTGAAATCCTTGGATTTTAAACTCCACCTCTATTCATTCCCCACCATAAAGCATGTGGCTCATGGAACACTGACATATTTAAACATCTGGGACTCATCTCAGCTCTTTTGTTGATCAGTGAGTCAACAGAAGGTGTGATGAGAGCCAGATGTTAGACTATATCAATACATCATAAGTGGAGTGGATTACAAGAAGGGGACAAATAAAGAGGACGGCTTGTGAGAATATGGGGAGACCCTGGAGGCCTTTAAAACTGATTTTAAAGATCCATTTCCCTGGATTCTGAAAGAATTGTATAGAGTAGAGCTAACATAAAGTTGGATGTTTGTTGCTGCAAGCTCAGGCAACATGGAACCAAGACTTCAGGAAGGAATAAAAGCCCTTATTTCCTGAAGGGGGAATGCTCGCCAGTTCCCCAAATCTAGCTGGAGCAGATCGCAATCGCTCTATTTATAGACAGCTTTTGAATCCAAAAGGTGGGGCTTTCTATCAGTTCCACATGGTGGCTGCATTATAAATGCCAAATAAGGCGTACGAGGTGCAAACACACAGGAGATCGGATGAACATTAACGTCCAGCATAGTGGGTTGTTTTTGTTTGGTTTTAATCAATCATATTCTGGCCAAGTAGAATTCCGATGAATCGTTTTAGCAAAGCTCTGCTAACCCCACACGTAGGCAGATTTTGCCTGCCTGACCTAATACAAAATTGCCACTGTGGGTATGATCACTCAGCCCTTCCCATTCCCTGAAAGGAGAGCTGAGGACACCAGCCTAGTCCGGTGAAGTGTAACGCCCGGCCACTGAAGCACTGTGCTCTCTTAACTCACATAGGCTGCCCCGACAGCTGGAAGGACTTGGTGACTTGGGGTCAGGTTTGCCAAAGAGCTCAGTGCTAGCCTAACTCTGCTCACACTGAAGTTACGTGGAATGGTGAGCAATTGTAGTGGACTGAGAGATAGGAGAGTCAGACACAACCGCATGGGCATGCCAGAGCACATAGTCCCGGTAGCTGGACAGACTCTCAGGTCAGTACAGCTTCTGATTTTCTATTGCCCTTTCACTGAGCATGCATTCGGTCTAACTCAAACAGATGTTGCAACTTACCCCCGCTGGTTGTTCTAGGAACTGGAACTCTTCAAGTCTTTGGGACAAGGAATTCTTCCCAGAAAATTCATTACAAAAACACCTCAATCAGTAAATGGAGGGCCTGAAAAATTGGCTTTTTCCTCTGTGTATGTAGTTCTCATCTCTGCCAATCAATAGGAATCTGCACAGATGAGATAAAGGAGTAGTTCCATTAGCTGGTAGCAGTAGTAGGCTCTTCTCCTCTAGGTGGGCAACCATTAGAGGGGGGCACAATACACACAGCGTGTAACATATTTCATAGGCTTGGTTTGAGTGGCAGTCCACATCAGTCACACCTATTGAAGCCAGCTGTGCTCTTTATTATGTTGCAAATGCCAGACTGAACTGGCTCTTAGCAGGAAACATTAGCGCAGCTTTAACAGAAATGAAAAGGAAAGGGTTATCAAAAACAACAGAGGGATTCTGCCAGCGTGAAACTGATGATTAGGAACAACAACCCCACACAGGCTGAGACCTGGATTCAGGAAACCATCCCTGTTCATGATCACAATTCAGCTCAAGTCCTCTTGAAGTGAATGACACTTAAGCACATGCTTAAAGTTAAGCACCTGTTTCATTGTAGTACTGAATAGGGATATACTTAAGCACTAAAGTTAAGTTTAAATGATTGCAACAGATTGGAGCCTAAGCCACGGAACTAGGAAAGACATCCAACATGTTTGTTACAGAGACAGGAAGAAAACTAGATAAGCAAAAATGTCCAACAGTAGTTTCCTGATATATAAAAGTAGTCCATACAATATCCAGTGGGAAGGTCCAATAGATAAGGCTCCCTGGATTTCTCAAAGCTTTCATATCTATTATAAACACAAATAATTTCATAAACTCTTAAATATATCAACCATAGCTTCATAGAAGATTAGGGTTGGAAGGGACCTCAGGAGGTATCTAGTCCCACCCCCTATTCAAATGCAGGACCAACGCCAAGTTAATCATCCCAGCCAGGGCTTTGTCAAGCTGGGCCTTAAAAACCATTAAGGATGGAGAATCCACCACCTCCCTAGGTAACCCATTCCACTGCATCACCACCCGCCTAGGGAAAAAGTTTTTCCTAATATCCAACTTAGACCTCCCCCACTGCAACTTGAGACCATTGCTCATCTACTACCATTGAGAACAGCCTAGCTCCATCCTCCCTGGAACCCCCTTTCAGGTAGTTGAAGGCTGCTATCAACTCCCTCCTCACTCTTCTCTTCTACAGACTACATAAGCCCAGTTCCCTCAGCCTCTCCTCATAAGTCTTGTGCTCCAGCCCTCTAATTATTTTTCTTGCCCTCTCTGAACTCTCTCCAATTTTCCACATCCTTCCTGTAGTGGGGGGCCCAAAACTGGTAAAATGTGGAGTATAACAGAGTCTTAAAAGGTATTGATCTTCAAAGGTCAGTTTCCTGCATTAAGCCTGTCCCAGAAGCATTTATAATTTTCTCCATTAATAGTTTTAGCAACTGATTTCACATTTTTCCCTTTGAGTCGTTCTCACACAGTAGGGGGCCGGGTAACAGACGGTTACGACATTGATGGTTTAATTTAGGTCCGTCGCCAGCGGGAATTTACAGATTGAGCAAAACACCGGACGAGCAGCATGGAATGACAACACGCAGGGCCAGGCTGCAGCTGCTGCTACTGCAGTCAGGTAAGGCAGGGGACAAGGGGGAACAAGCAAAAACTGTCCCCCTGTTGGCACAGCTACACAAGGGCCTCTCACAGTGGCCACCCCTTTGTTCTGGGAGGAGCAGGGTTTGCTCCCTGGGGGAGCAAATCACCTCAAAGAAGGGGGGGGCCTGGCCCTGTTCACCCTATCCTCCACTCCACATAGCAGGAGGAACAATCTATGTCATCCCGTGCCCCTTTTGCCTGCCATCCTTGGCTGGATGAGAGCATCCAGAGAGTTTGCTCTAGTACTGTGAACTCTTGCTTCCCCCATCTTCCAATCACCGCTGAGCAGGGATACCTGGGCATCAACCCCAATGCCACTCAGATCACAGAGGACCCAGGGAGGCATGGGGCTGTCCCTACAGAAACCATATACACTCAGGGGCATGGACACCCCACAGCACAAGAGGAACCAACAAGTTCTTACCAGGCCCTCTAAAAGTCTCATGGGGATGGGGAATCAGGGGGAGGGGACTGCCTCCAAGAGTAGCTGTCCAGCCATTTCTCCCCTGGCCTCCCCCTTTCAGCCTCCCGGCAGTCGGTTCCCAACAATCTTCACCCAGGGAAGAAGAAGAGCAGATGCTGCAGAGACAGCACCCCTCCCCATCCTGCAGTCTGCCCACCCCATCCACCAAGTTCTTGTCTCTTCCATCTCTGGGGGCAAAGGGAGCACGAGGCTACCAGTGGGGTTTGGTTTACAGCCTGAATCTACTCTTCCTCGTGCCTCCTTGAAGAGCGAATTTCAAGCGGAATGGAACATTGTCACAGGATGATGTTTTCGCGTTGCTACATAAACGTCAAGGCTAAACCAAAACACTTATTGGAAGTATCGCTGCAGCAAATGCAAGGTGCTCTTGTAAAAAACACGAGACATTTGTTCAGTGACAATCTTCTATTCCAAGGGCTTTAGCTCTACTCTGCTGAACGATCACAAAAAGCAAAGCAAAGCCGTGCATTAAAAATATAGCAGGATGTCCTCTTCCACCACCCCCGCATCCCCCTGGTCTGCCTTTACCGTGTGCTGTATGGCTGCTCAGTGCACCATAATTGAACAATTTCATTCTCATTAACTTAGGCACTGGAGAGTTGATTTGATCTGTGCTTCCACCAATGAGAAACCAACTTGTTCATAAAAAAAAAAAATACCCGACAGCCCATTAAAGATTGCTGCTGGGTTCAGAAGGAACTGTGCATTCTCCATGAATCAGGAAAAGCAGGGAGCCCTCTTCCTTCTTGGGGCTAATGTCATCAGCATCTCCTTATTGTAGGCGTTAAGGGCCTGCTCTGACAAGGTACGGGGAACCTCCTGAGAGCTATGTAACTCCCCCTGAGTTCAGCAGGAGTTACAGTGCTCAGGACCTGGCAAGATAAAGCCATTACAGAGAGGTAACCAGTGTGGTATTTGTGGTAACCTGACCCCAACTGTCTGGACAACCAAAGTCCCATTACTGCAGGCAGAGGGTTGGGGGGCCACTGGGGCATCACCCACACCAGCCCCAGTCAGTCAGGGCCACCTCCTTCCTGTGTCAGCAGGCTGCAGCTCCCAGCCCCGGCTCTGTAGGTGAGTCCCTCCCCACCCAGGGGAGGTGAGGAGCAGTGAGCGACAGGGGAAGTGAGGTGGAGGAGTGAATGGTGACAGAGCCTTGAGGGAAAGAGGTGGGGCGGGGCCTCAGGGAGAGGGGTGGGGCCTCAGGGAGATGTTCCAGCCCTCTTGTTCCCATCTGTAGAATGGGGATAATAGCCTTGCCTCCCAGGAGTGCTGGGAGGGTAAATCCGTTAGTGATTGTGAGGTGCTCAGACACTACTGTAAGAAGGGTTGTACAGGTACCTAGTGCTAATTCCTAATTTAGATTAAATTATCAAACACTTTACATAGGTGATAATCCCAAATTTTGCATCCCCCATCAGAGGATCCTAGCAATCGCCCTAACGAAAACTCTCCACTGAACTTATCCATCCTCTACATGCCTTCCACTTGTGTAATACATTTAGTCAGGAGCCAGCTTCCCTGCTAAATGATGCAATCCAGAGTTTTTTCCTCATGCAGGCAGAGAGGACAAACTCTTCTGAAATGGGTCCTCAGAACCAACCATTGTAAGATGAGACAGAACCTTGCCATTTGAACTAGAGGTAGGGGCAGTTAGTCCATTAAATCAAATCACCATAAAATTTTGTTTCATTTCTGCCAGTGCTTACATGGCTCATGTGGGATTTCAACAGGGGATGTCAAAGAAGAAAAACAGTGTATGGTTATTTTTTTCTCTTTAATAACCAAGGTCATTGGAAATAAACTGTCTGCTTCATTTCATACATTGATCTGCAGGTACACCTGATTCATGGCTGTTTTGCAATGATTTTGGTTTTCTATCTTTAAACGGAATTTGTGTCAATGAAAAGTTCCTGTACTGGTAAACAATCCGCTACATTAATTGTACAAAATATACTAGAATATGTAGTGATTATTCTTGGGCAAGATGCAGTTACTAGTGCCCTGATCCCACAAAAGCACATGCAAAACTTCCCACATGTGAGTAGTCCCTTACACTTCACTGGGATTGCTCACAAGGGAACATTTACACAAGTCTGAATGCCTTTGCACCATAAGGCTCTATTCACTATTCTGACCACTAAAATCTGTCATTGCAGAACACCATCTTTCTTCTTTGTTTTTTAAACAGCATGAAACCCAGGCACAGTTAAATTCAAATAAGCCAATGAAGACTTTCCTACTGTTCACAGTTCTTGAATACTGCCTGATCAAAAATGGTTACCAATTAAAAACAGACCCTGGAATTATTCCCAAAAAGCATGTGTATGGGTGATTGGAACAATTAGACGTTCAGAAGAGACAATGAAAGATAGCCGTACTAGATACATTGTATTAACAGACTGATTTTCTGCTCCATGGTACATTTTGCACTTCATAGGCATCAACTCTACAGAGCTTTGGGCCCTACAAATTCTATTATTGATATATACTTAAAAATAAATATACCTAACGTCTTCCTATCATACTCCGTGTTCATGATCCAAACGTTTCCATGAATGTCATGATCACCACATTTTCTAATCTTCACTCACAAAACAGGTAGTCCAGAAGTACTGCTATGAACCCCAGGAGGGGAAGTGGAATTTGATGACAAAACCTCTGAGTTACAACAGAGACCTAAAACACCCTTGGTTTCAGATTATTTTTTAAAAAGAGAAAAATTCAAGGAGAAAGACAGGACATTTAAAACTCATGACAGGAAAATACTTTTTTCCCCTGACACATGAAATGCATAATTAGCCTGGAAAACTCACTGACACAAATTATCTCTGAAGCCAAGAATTTAGTAAGATTCAGAAAGGGACCGGACCCTTACATGAATAATCAGAACACTCCGAGGTATAACAGTACACATTTTAAAAGGTTTTGTAAGGGCTGTAAACCCTCCTTCTTGAGGGCAGAACCTCTAGTTGAGGGGGGTTTAGCAAGAAACTTTCCCTATGGGAAGTTTATCCCACTACTGCCCATTTACAGGGCTTTTTGCATCTTTCTCTGAAGTGGCTGGTCCTGGCCACTGTTGGGAGACAGGATACTGGAGTAGATGGGCTACAGGTCTGATCAAATATGGCCATTCGCATGTTCCTAAAAGCAGCCTGATCAGGGTGAAATAGTCCTGCCAGCTCTTGTAATCTATTCCTTTCCAGATTTAGTTTAAGCCTACACTGTAGCGTTAACTTGAGTTCTCCACACTCCAGTGAGGGCGGCTGCACTGTGCCAGCACTCAAGCTGTTGTGTCCACACTGGTGTGGCACTAGGACTTCTGGGGGCACATCTCATCCAGTAGTAAGATGAGCCACTCTAGGAATTCTTTCCCAGAGAATTGTGTGAGAGCTTGCCTCTCCTCTCTGGGATGTGGTTTTGTCCGGTATCATGCATGGAGGATGCCATTTTGCAGAGCACACTGCCCTATCTCCACCTCCGTAACCTCCCTTGCACCGCTCATGCAAAGTCATGCCAGCGGGGAAAGGGACAACGGAGGGAGCGTCCTGTATTCTGGGGATGCATCAGTGGCCATGCTACTTACCAGTGCTATGGCTTGGGCAATGCACGTACACACACAAGCACACATATTTCCCCCACTCTGCCCCAAGCAGATGAGTGGGTTCTGTGTATAGCTGCTGCCAGTGAGAATATAGGAATGCATGTATGGCGCTCCGCATGTACCTGTTTTCGATGAAATCTCCCCTAAGGGAGACCTCCTGCAAGTATCAAGTATTAAAAAAAAATAAATGCCAGTTTCATGGTTTTCCTCTTAAAATATGCAGTTACTTTGCATGCACTATTTTCCTGTTCAGTTCTTATCTTTTCTAGTGTCAGATATAATCTGATTATTTGATACTAAGGATACAGGAAATTGCTGGACAGCAAATGGTCAATTAGCTAAAACCCTGCTGTCCCTTTCAAGTTTTCCAACCTGACTTCTCTGATTCGTCATTGTGTCCCTTCATAAAAATGTTTAGCTCTCTCCTAAGCTCATTTGTACTACCTGCCACCACGAGCAATGGAATTCGACAACACTCTTCAGCGTAATTAGGCTCAAACGCATCACCAGGCTACTCCAAGTTTTGTTTTACTTCTTAATGATCCAGCAGGGTATTGCTCTAGTTGTAACCCCAATTAATTTGCTTTTCATGACCCGTATCAGTTTTACTGAGCAGCATGTATCATTAACACGGTTCTGATCACGTTAGCTAGTAAGGAATCCTGCCAAAACGAAAAGAGATACTAGATCATTTCATTTCCATCAGGATGACTTGCTTTTTCCACGGCAGCCAGGCCTGTTTTAGAGTCTAATATAAATTAAAGGCAAAATAACCTGTCTTGATGGAACTTTATGGTTAAGATTTTAAATGCAGAGAAGTCAGCAAATGTAAAAGCCTGGGTCCTGCAGCAGCCTCACTTGACCCCTGCATGTGCTAGTAGTTCATTTATTTATGCCATAACACATGTGCAATGTGACACATTTACAGTTGCCATGGAAACAGTAACTGATTTCCCTGATTTCTGTGCATTTTAAATTCCAACCATACATTGGATGCACTGATATTTTTTTATTTATGCACAAGAATCTGCAGCATGTCTGAGCAACACCTTGCCTAGCAGTAAGCAGAAGCTGGGTCCTAGATCAGATGTATCGAAGGCAGGGGAGAGTCCCAGAAAACCATAGGCATTCTTGCCAGTTTAAGCCTTCCTTTACTGGATTCAGGCAGGCCTGTGGTATTGGAAGCGGTGCCTTTAAGGGCTGAGTATCCCAGACAGAGACTCTGGACAGGGCACTGGATAGCTCACTGAACACCACAGGGTCCAAACACCTCCTAGCTTCTCATGCCACGCCTAGGACAAAAGAACCAGATTCCCTTACAGAAATGGTACCACCAACCCAAAAGGCTCATTCATCATGCCTTAACCGAACGAAGCTCTTTCTTGGCTGCATACATAGTGGGATTACAGCAGCCAGCCAATAACTTCCCACGCACCGTGACAAGAATGGGGGAGAGGACGGCAGCAGCAGCAGAAGGGACCCAGGAAGCAGGATGGCGTGTGGAACTGACTGAGGAGGTAGAAGAATCCATGTTTTCATTTGCAGGGTAGTACTGACTATGGGTTATTTGTGTCCATCTCAGAATCAGTTTTCAGATGCCTAGACAACCAGGAATAATGGGTGCCAATCCAACCGGAATGGATTCATTCATTCGTCTGTCCAAGATACATAACTGGAATACTTTGCAGCTCGGTCAGTGGGGCTCAGAGGCTCTTGAAAAGCAAGGCCTTGTGTGCAATGGAGAGACATAAAGCAGAGGCTTACCCTCTGTCTAGTCTCCCTTGGCACGTACCATTACCATGACTGTGTATATGAAGCAGTTATCTGAAAACCCAACCAGCTGCCCTCACATCCCCAGATTTTCTGGAAGATTGTCCATGACAAAAAAATGTGGACGCACCACCAGCTAGGTGAAAAGCAAAACCACAGCTGCCTTCCAGTTACTCTGCACCCACAGGGAGGGAGGAGGGGCCGGACTGAAATCCTACCCCTACGCAGTGAGGCTTCTTGAGGAATAAGGTGTTACTCAATGTACATAAGGGTATCACAAGCCAGCCCTTAATTATCCCAGCTCCCAGCATTACAGAGTGGCTGATCCAGCTTTATTTTTTAATACATAATGAGATAAAGGATAGAACTGCTTTTAAACTCTGACGCGCCTGAGCCTTTTTCCATCTTTAAAAAGACAACAGCCAGCCTGGGGGTTTGGGCTTTTTTTCAGGGGGCAGGAGGGCGTGGAGGGGCTGTTTATCATAATGATTCCTGGTAGATATTATGCTGGAAATATGGTTCTTTCCAAGACTGTTGGGATGCATTCGGTGTTTCACTTTCAGTCTGTTTCTTTGGTTTTGATCTCCATTCGGATTGATTAAAGACGCTGACTGCTCCGTTTTGATTAAATCCTAAATCAAAACTGCTTACAAAATGACTGTGAAAGCTGACATTTATGAAGTTCAGTAAACTACTTGTAAGAACAGGAGTGTGAGATGGAAAAAACTAATAAAATCTCTCTCCAAACAAACAGCAGTTGACAGCAAACAGATGGTTAGAGGCTCTTACTTGTAAACTGGAAAAATTAAGATTTGGCAGGTTCTGTTAAAAAATAGTTACAAAACGTCTTAAAGTTTTCCCTTTCATATACTGGTGTTGCTCTGGGCATCATTTCAATATTTTCATAGGCTACTGCACGGAAAAGGTTCTGAATGTATGAAAGCAGCTGGCATAAAAGGACTAAGAAATACTGGTTACGATTTATAGGAAGCTAGACTGCCAGCATCCCAAAGATGCAATATTTAAAAACTAAGCTTCTCAAGCCACCAATAAATCATTAGAACACAGCAGCATAGTTTCAGCTGCATCTCCAAAGGTGTGAGAAAAGTGGGTAAAAAAAATGGTAGGTTTTTCCACATTTGTTGACTTATCCAGCACTAATGTTAAGCTAATATTGTGGCATAAGCAGAACTTATACAAAATTAAAACCTGCCTTCCAAGGCAAGGAAATTCAGTTGAGGCTCTGGGACAAATGCTGCCTTTTACTGTGAGATGCAGAAGGGAGAAATGCCACGAAAAACTAGGAATGAAGACCGCCAACCTCTTGGAAGATGGTGAGTCAATACAATGGCACCGCTTCGCTCCCCCTCTCAGGCTTCCTCTCTAACATTCAGAAACCCTGAATGAATGATGCCTGGCCAGAGCTGGGGGGATTCTGGAGGTCGGCTGAATGGTGTTAGAGCTCAGAATACTCTCATCCAAATCAATCCATGGCATTGCAGGCAGCAACCCCCATGTAACTTAGATGCTGCTCAGGTGCATATTAGTTATCATCCAGGGTTCTGGTTTCCCCCCAGCGGCGTGGGTGGAAAGTTTTGTATGTAATTGCAGAGCAGAAACCAATGCCAGCAATGTTCCTGAGTGACACATGTTGCCAGAAGAAAGGGAGCTGGGCAGGGATCAGTGAAAAGGAAGCAAAATGCTTTGAGCAGAGGGTTGGGTGAGATGGCCTCCTGAGGTCCCTTCCAACCCTCATCACCTTGAAAATCTTCCATGCAGATGCTCCTAGATCCACAGGCACTCCCAATAGCAGGGAGCCCCTTCTCTCTCTGATGGCCCCTCACACATGGCCATAAATCCAAAGGAATTATACTTCAGAAATTCCACATTCTGCAAGTTGCCTGTCTCCTGAGCCAAGCTGCATCATCTACCAGGAAAATCAGGCCAAACACATCATCAGTTTTGCCTGACATACCAAACATGCTTCTTCCAAAATACCAGCGGTCCCACCGGAACTTAGGGAGTGCCCACAAGTTCCTCTAGATCCCAGCGGATGCCGCTGAAGCTGTCAACACAGCAAAGCCTATAAAAATGCCATGCTGAGTGTGTCACTGGCATACACAGCAGTTGATTTTCCAGGGTTAATAACTAAGCCTTTAAAGAGAGTCAAAGGGCCCTTGTCTACGGTCTGAAAATAACCACTTTAATGTAAGCATCCAAATACTGTTTTATTTCCCAACACCCCTAAATAAAACAGCCACCAAAACAATTTTCTAAACAACTTTTGCCCTGCTTCTAGGCAGAGCCGAGAACTCATACAACACATTTCAGCATGCCGCAAATACTTATAGGAGAACTGGGCAGTAGCTAAAGCCTCTCTAAACCATTACATTTCCACACAGGGAGAGCAAAAATACTCCTGGGCAAGATAATAGAGCAGCTGATACTGGCCTCAGTTAATAAAGAAATAAAGGAGAGTAATGTAATTTATGCAAATCAGCATGGGTTTAAGGAAAATAGATCCTGTCAAATTATGTCAACTTGATGTCTTGTTTTGATGAGATTACAAGTTTGGTTGATAAAGGTAATAGTGTTGATGTAACATTCTTCTGTAAATTGTTTATCCTGGTTCCACACAACATTTTGCTTAAAAAACTAGAACGACATTCAATTAACACACATTAAATAGATTAAAACTGACAGATCTCAAAATTTAACTGAAAACAAGGAATTGTCATTAAAAGGGTATGTTTCCAGTGGGTTCCCATAAGGAACAGTTCTTGGTCCTATACTATTTAACGTTTTTATCAATGACCAGGAAGAAAACATTAAAACATCACTGTTAAAGCTTCCAGATGACACAAATTGTGGGAGTGGTAAATAATGGAGAGTACAGGTCACTGATACAGAGCAATCTGGATCACTTGGTAAACTAGATGTAGCAAATAATGTGTGTTTTAATATGGCTAAATATAAACATGCACATCTAGGAACAAAGCATGTCATCCATACTTACAGGATGGGGGACTCTATCCTTGGCAGCAGGGACTCTGAAAAAGATTTGAGGGTCATGGTAGATAATCAGCTGAACATAAGTTCCCAGTGTGACACTGTATCCAGAAGCGCTAATGTGATCCTGCGATGCATAAACAAGGAAATCTCAAGTAGAAATAGAGAGGTTATTTTACCTCTATTTTTGGACCTTGTGCAGCTGATGCTGAAATACAGTGTCCAGTTAGAGTGCCTACAACGCAAGAAAGAAATTGATAAATTGGAGACGGTTCAAAGAAGAGCAATGAAAATGATTAAAGGAATAGAAAACACGCCTTATAGTGAGACTCAAAGAGCTCAATCCATTTAGCTTAGCTAAGAGAAGGTTAAGGGATGACTTGATCACAGTCTGTCAGTATCTACACGAAGAACAAACATTTAATAATGGGTTCTTCAATCTAGTAGAGGAAGGTGTAACACAATCCAATGGCTGGAAATTGACACTAGACAAAATCAGACAGAAATAACGTGTACATTTTTAACATTGAGAGTAATTAACCATTAGAACGATTTACCCTGGATGGTGGCAGATTCTCTATAACTGACAATTTAAAAGATCTGCTCTAAGAATTATTTTGTGGAAGTTCTCTAGCCTGTGTGATACAGGAGGTTGGACTAGATGTGCACAGTGGTCCCTTCTGACCTTGGAATCTATGAATTTAAGAACCTGTCACCAAACCATGTCACAACATGGGAAAGAACAAGGCTGTAGAACTGTTTAGGACAAGTTTAAAACATGGTTAGGTCCCCTCTACACTAGATGTTTAAAGCATGGCTCAGCCTTTCCCAGGGCCATCCCCACGGCTTTCCCAGGGCTGGATCCCCAAGCACAGGTGTTAGAGTTTAGGACACTAAATGGTTGGATGTTTAACCAACTTTCCTTGGGATGGAAAACTTCCTATGAAAAACTCCATGATAGGAATTCTAATACTTCTTCATTTCAGCAATAAGAAAATTCCCTGGAGAGGAGCACTCTCATGATGTTTCTTTGTCTCTGTTTCATTCATAGAAAATAACAGAATGGAGAAGGAGGCATACACATTTTAGAAGGAAAAAAATGTAGTTAAACGTTTTTTAACTTTTTAAACAAGGGGTTGATCCACATTTGGCCAAAAAATTGTGGGTCAGTTCTTCTTTGACAAAAACCCAGTTCAGCCTTCTTTAATATAACTTGCATGACAAAATAGTCCATCTCATAAGACATTGAAAATAGATTGGACTAGGTACTAAAAATAATTTGCTATAGGAAACAACCCAGTACTGGCCAAAGGGGAAATGGGAAGATGAATCAAAAGGTCTCTTCCATCTCTAATTTCTATTGTGCTGCAAAAAAAAACCACGCCTGCGCCTTAGGTTTACTTTCAAAACTAATTTCACATTAGCTATAGCCACCCAGAGTACACATCTGTCCCAGCCTTCCAGAAAAAATATCAGCTTCTTTATTGTGTCGAGGCATCACAAGTGGCCACAACTGGTCTTTTTTTTTTATCTCCCTCTTTTCCTGTGAGGGTTTTCCCCCACCTCTCTCATCACTCTTTTGAGCCAATGCTCACAGACCAAACATTCACTGGTTCCAGGGGACCGTTTCAAGTTGCCAGCTTTTCTCCCCACAAAGAATCCGCTTCTCTGTGTGTTGGGCAGAGATAATAAATCAGGTGAGTAGAATGTCTGCTGTAGCTTCGGCCAACCACAGCAAATGATTCCCGATGACTCCTCAAATGAGAGGGAAAGATGGACAGAGGTACTTTGTGGCTGTCTGTTTTGGAGATGGGCTGCAGGGCACTAACTGCACTCAAACCAGGAGATGTGAGACAGTTTATTTTTTCTTTTTAACAAAATAACGTCAAGTGCATTTACAACATTGTCTCCAACTCCACTGGCCATAAGGTGTCTGAAGGCTTTTTCCTCTCTTTTCCAAGCTTTTTCCTACTCAGGAATGTCAACAACAAACTAAGACCTTCCCTAGGCTTGAGAATAGGCTAAATTCAGCAGTCATAGGATCCAGAGTGTCGGCCTCTGAGGGTACGGCTGCACTGCCGCAGAAGAGGTAGGACAGCCTGGAGACATTTGCGAGCTAGCTTTGATCTAGGTAGGAGGAGTACCGGTAAGAAGTGAAGGGGTCACAGCACTGTGTAAGCTCTCCCTGGACCTGGGCACTTTTGTGTTCATGGTCCTTGAGCTAGCTAGATTAAAGCGAGCTTGGGCACGTCAACACGGGCCGCAGTCACACCTCTAATTGCAGTGTAGACGTCTCCAACTAACTTTTACTGGTGGAACCCCATGAGGAGCTCAATTTATTCAAGCCTTATCCTTACCAGTCAGCACCCATGTAGCAACACCAATTTTTAGCTGCAACTACTTAATCAGGGCAATTCACAAGTGTAGACAAGGCCCAAGTCTTACTGACACAAAAGACTACGCCATCAGCTAGAACAGTATGAATGGAATCGTAACATTCTCAGAATCTGGTAGTTCAGTTCACTGCTCTCCATCCAAAGCACTGATAGGTTTTCAAAAGAGTCAGCCCATTGCGGTATATATAAAACACAAGAGGGAGCCTTATGTGACCTTAACAGATATGGTGAATGATGCCTCCACATTTTTAATTGTGTTAGTGGGTAGCTATGATAATACACTCATTACATATTTGGCACAGCCCACCAAGAACACATCCACTGGCTGAAATAGACCGGCAGATGCTCAGTACCCGAGAGGTAAATAATCTTCCAGTTGACAAGACTGACTGCGATACAGCTATCCAACAGCCAGCAATTTACATAAAAGACCATGACAATCTGGAATAAAAATGAACAAAAAGAAGTAATCATAAGAGTCATATTTCCCCCTCCATCCATGGGCGTGTGTGAGAGCAAAGCAGATCAGTGGGTAGTGGGTTCCCAAGTTCCATTCCCATTCTGCTACTGGCATCACTCAGTGCCCAACTTCTCCGGCTGTACGATGGAGATAACAGCACTCCAGAATCTCACAGGAGAGCACTGTAAGCTCTGCAGATGAGATAAATTATAATTATTATAGACACTTCATTCAGCTTAGAATGTTAGGAAGTGTAAGGTACCTTGCATTGCTGGAATTCATGCTGCACCCCTTATGGATAAACACAGGATTTTATTCTATCATTCTGACACTATTCGCCACCCCTAAATTGACTTACAGACAAGAAAAGAAAATCGGGATGTCTTAAGAAAATTATCTGAGATCTAAAGCAAACTAGCACTGAACATGCTTGGCAGTTTTTTAGGGCATTCAGTTCATCATGTTGAGAATTCTCCGGAAGTAACTAAAAATAGCACTTTCACACAGGAATAAGACACAACTTACACATATGAAGAAGTGACCAGTATATGCCAGAAGGGTCACATGTATAGTCTCGTGAAAAACAGAAGGGACAAGAAAATGAAATGCTCGGAGTATCCTCTTAATTGATTTTTACTTTTAGGGAAAGGAGAGCTTTGACGAAAATGTACTTTGGACACACAAGATCAAAGTAGATTGGAGAACATGTTAGGAAGACAGGTGCTACATTATGGAACGTGATGGCCATTAATTACATAAACTACACTGGAGCAATGTTATGTAAAACAAATAACCACAGCATAAAAAAATGCCCCACCTCATGACAGGAACCCTCAGACCTTCCTTAATTTTGATTTTCAAACTTTTCATCTATTGTGACTTGATCATAAGTAGATCAAAGTTTTCAATATATGAAAAAACCACACCATGGTTTAACCTGACTACACCACACAAGAACAGAGAAATCACATATGGTTTTGCAAGGATTTTCTAAAGTAGTGATACTCAAAACATTGTTAACTTGGGAACCATAAAAAAACATTCATAGACACTTATAGCTGCAGCATCTGGAAGCAAAGGATAAAAATCTACTTATGCACATTGACAACATTTTCAAGAATAGAGAGTACGTAAAATTCAGAGCTTGAATAGGAAATGGAGCGAGCATTGCACTGATGGAAAATACTCACATTCAGTCTGCAAAATTACCTCCAGATGGATTTGAAACTGTCTGGGGGCCCAAAAGAGCCATGTGTGCAGATGCCAGCCCTGTGCTCAACAAGCCAACGTGCTAGAAAACTTTGTCCCACTGCATCCAAAGACCATGAATCTCTGACAGCCAGTATGATCAATCAGGTCCAGATTTCAAATTCAAGCAATACCAAAAGTCTCTAGATCCCAGGGTAAGAATACTGCATAAATTCAGTCCATATGTGCATGTGTGGGGGCAACAGTGGTCTCATTCTGCACATGCTGTTGCATCCTACACTGTTTCTAGCCCATGCGGGGAGGTGCTGCAGCAAACCCATGGAGATGGGATGAGTGAGGGAACAGGGAACAACAGAGATATGATCGTACACAGGGATCAAACCTAAAATATCAAGAAGCAAGAACATGTCTCTTGTAAGATCTTTCAGACCTCAGATTGCTCTAGCAGACATAACGTAACCTGGACATGGCTTGAAAGAAATAGCATAAAGGACATGCTGAAAAGAAGGAGTTCAGAAAGCTGCAATAGTGAAGTGCTTTTAATGGAAGCATTTGAAAAGAAAGTTGCCTATATTTCAGACTCTGCCATAGTCCTCCACTTTTCAGATTCGTCAGCTCAAAGAGGGCCCAAAAGCAGACTCAAAAGGAACAAGGAGAATTTTTAATAAGAAGTCAAAAATATGCCCAACAACGATGGGCATGTGAGTGGTACAATGTCTAGCTCAGGAAAACGTGTCTCTTGAAATCCTGTGGAGTGATAGTGTCTAATTACAAACTTTCAATGGGAGAAAAAGGTCTGTTAGAAAACATTAACATCAAGCTAAGCTGCTGCATTGGCACGCTGCCCATTAGCCAATTTATCTTACATAGAAATAGCATAATTAACCTATGCGGTACACAATGCGTACCAGTAGGATGGCTTTTAGCTAGAAAACAAATAAATCTTTAAAAGTTTAAAACCTATTTACTGAATTGCTGCTTTATAAATCATTCAGATCATCACAGCTACTTTATTAATGCCTTTCTGGCTGCGTTCATGCAGTAAGGAAAAGCCAGAAAGCTGTAAATAGTTTGGTATAATAAATGTTCCCCAATATGCAGCAACTGTCTTTTCAGCAGGTAATGAAACATATGACATGCTCCTAATCTAGGACTGAAGGCGATTTCATGCTGGTTCCATCCCAGTACATACTTCCACTTTTTGGCTCTCACATTGGAAATGAGATTGGGATATCTTCAATGTGCACAGAAGGGGAAAAGTGGGTTTTTGCTTGATTAGGTGCCAAGACTGATGTAATTTAGTTAAAAAAGCACTGCTTTAACACACACACACCAAAGAAACAACTCCGTTCACGCTCACTCAAGCTTTGGAAACGAAGCATCAGCACAAGATGTGGACCCAACTCAGACCATGCACATAGGTGCATAAAGACACCTATCTACACTTGATGCCGCATTTCCCGAAGCAAATCGATTCATAAACGCTAGCTAAGTGGCTGAGATACTGGACAGCACGAACACTAGGGATGGGCCCGAGCTGCCAGGAATGGGATCCAAGTGTTTCCAATTTGGCCCATTCATGTCAGGAGCAAGTAGTGAAGTTCAGATCCAAAACTAAATCCAACATTCCCCTGTGTTCTGGGGTTTGTAGTGGTGGAGTTTTGCGTCAGGCCCACGTCTAATAAACCCACACACGTCTAACAAGAGACAGGCACCTTTTCAAGACAGACAAATTTACACATGTGCTTTTGCCCTTTGTACACCCCTAGAGAGCTTTCTGTCTAAAGACCTCAGAGCACTTTGCAAGCAATAACAAATGTAACCTCCCAACACACCTTTGAGGTGAAGCAGTATCATCCCTCTTTCACGGACAAGGAAAGAGGTTACATGACTTGCTCAGGGTCACACAAGAAGCATGTGGAAGAGCTGGAAGCAGAATGTGCACTCCCTGTTCTCAATACTGTGCCTTTATCAAAAGGTGATTCTTCATTCCTTGTTTCTGCAGATGTAATTTATCGGGTGCAAAAGAGTGGATGAGCAAAATTCAAGGACTGAGCTGAGTATTGGGCGTTAAAAATCATTGACCTGGGGTGCAATTTCTCCACAATGCAGAGGGCATCTTGGCTGAGGTTCCTCAGTTCCTTCATCCCATTATTAGTATGCTTCTTCTGTACATTTGTATGGTTTCACAGAGGTGTGTTAGACATTTAAAAAAAAATCACCTATTGGATGGAAGAAGTGGTGTGGTCATGACTAAAGAACAGACGATGCTGTACTTCATGTATAGAACACTTGGGGTCTGCTGGGCCAGATCCAGCTAGCAACACCCCACAACTTACTAGCGGCTTTCTCGGTCGCTAATTGGAAAACCACTACATGCAGCAATAGCCTCCTCTTGCAGTTCATGGATCACTGATGATGCCAACACCACACACACAAGCCAACTATTTTTCAGATCATGTATTCCAGCTGTGGGAAAACATCAAAATATGTCTTTATTAGCACCATGGTTTGGCTGTTTCCCGCAGGCTCCCCATACAGCTGCTGTCATGCTTGTTGCCTCTACAGAAGTTCTCAGCCTTTGGTTAAAAGCATATGAGCCCAACAGAAAGCCTTTAATTCACATGAAGTCTTGAGCTGTCCTAAATTTGTTTTGTTCACCAGTTTTGTAACCAATGGTCAATCCCTTGTGCACACAGAGAGAGGGACAAACAAGAAAATCGTCTCACATACACACACCCCAGGTTAATCTATAGTTGTAGCAGAAAACAGACAGGAATCTAGCCAGGAGTTATAACAAGGCAACTGCTCTTGAGTCACTTTGGCTAGATCCATTTATGAGGGCATTTTCTACACCACGTGATTTTTCAGTATGACAAAGAGATTGTATTCTAATACTTATATGACTTTTTAATCCCATGCAGGTTTAAAGGGGACATAAGTGATACCTAGGTCTCGTGCTGGTCCATTCTGCATAGTGACAAATTGCATCTTGGTTACAAATTTTAAGGGCAAGTCTTCAGCTCCATCTTCTAATTTTGCACACCCACTTTGATACCAATTAATTGCATCTGCAAAAAAAGAGCATGCATTCCATTTACAAGCTCACACCAGGAAGCTATGCACTATGCTTCTTGTGTAGCCTTTTATTCTTTCTTTTTTGTCTCAAGTTGAACAGTTGCAGGCCTGTTTCTGTGGGTACAAATGGCTAGCTACACACTGCACACCTGATGCAAATTCAGAGGTTGGTGTGTGGTTGTCTGAAAATCTACCCCGGAAGCTTTTTACCACTGAGAGAACATGTCCTACACAGATGTCACACCGCTTGTTTTGTTTGCTTGGTTTCACACTTAATAAAGTCAGGGTGTTTTCTCACCTGCTATATTTAATGTGGTTGATTTTCTCTATGCACTTTGCAACTACAGGCTCTGTCCCACTGTTGTGCTGGTTTTGTTTTATTCTCAAATGCTTTTCAGTGGTCTTGATGAGATGTTAACGAGCTATCAGTTACTTCTGTAAAATAAGGGGGCAAGCATTGAGACTAGGTCTGTCACTTGAGTTAAAATACACTTTCTCAAGATATTTTTAAGTAAAGCATTATAATTTTAACAATAGTCTTTGCCCATAACTCATCCTTCACATCTCTTTTGTGTGGGTTATTGGCCACACTGAAAACCTGCCATGGCTGACTTTGAAGGCAGTTTATAGCTGTAATTTGGATTAATTAAGTGTGCTCAGTAACTCTCCTCTTGGTCTTTTTGATGCCAAAGTTTATCATTTTCCCACATGACTCCCACAAAAACACTCCTTCAGAGATGTCATGTTGAGCATGGCTTGTCCTTCTGCTGAAGAGATTCCCCATCAAAGACTATATGGAATGAGAGATTTCCACCTACAGAAATCCACTTCTTTGGGATTATTGTACTCCAAGTCTTTGCATAGTGGATTTGGGGGCCCAGCTACTTCCTTGTTGAAAGAGGTCACGTGGCACAGAATTTCATTCCATATGCTCCACATCACCTCAGCACTTACAACATGAATGACAAAACCTGAATGGAAGACCCTCTTCTCCCCATGTTTCTAGTTTTTCATTTGCACTGTTTGGTATTGTAAGTATACCTAAGCCAACTGTGCACCACTTTAAATGCTGGCAGCGTTACCACCTGTAACTACAGAGACACAGAATGTGAGGCCCTACCGCCAGAACTCTGCAGGAAGGATGACCCAGCTTCAGACCATTTTATTTAAAAAGGTGTAGTTTATAAATCTACGCACTTGTCCTGCTTTTAAACAGTGCATTTATTCAAAAGCAGCATGGGACACTGTATAAGGAAATAGATACAACATTCAATAATAATACAGTCACAAATACTCACAGGCCTGCTGACGGAGCGAGGGGAACAAAGCATGCAGTTGCCCAGGGCACCTGCAATTTAAAAGGATCCAGTCCTCTTTTGTCCGCGGCCCCACACACGCTCTGCCCAAGGCCCTGCCTGGCCCTGCCACTGGCTGCTCGTCACGTTGCTCCTTCCCCTCCCCTCTCTCCACTCAGCTTCCCTACCATCGCTTATGGCTTGCCTCCCTCCTCTCCCCCCCAGCTGTCACTCCCCACCTGGGGAAGGGAGAGCATGGAAGAAAGGAGGGGGACCAAGCAGGGCAGGGATATAGAGGGGGCGGGGCTTGGTGCAGAGCGGGGGTGGGGGTGGGGCCACAGGAAGAAGAGACGGGACCAGATTGCTCTGTTCTAGGGCCCAGAATTGTTGCCAGTGGGCCTGGATATCCAAGTGTCAAGGAGTCCAAAAGACCCCTGGAGGACACTGGGCATCCCAAAGGAGAAGGATAATTAATAGTAGGGTCATTATGACCCTCTAGTATAAACACTTGAATAATACAGGGCAGAGAATTTCACGCAGTAAATGCTACATTGAACCCATCAGTTTCCCAGCACAGCAGTAAGCAGACTTTGTAGAGGGCTGATGTGCATCGGCACTGGAAGGAACAGCCAAATGATGGGGGAGAACTGAAGTGCTGTCTGAAAACCATTTTCTTGTCCGTCAAGAACCATCAATTTTGGCTAACAGGGACTATCCTAATGAGAGCAAAGGGCATTTCCTCTGGTGGAGTGATCCCTCTTGCAAGATTTCTACTACTCTTAACGGAGTGCTGTAATACACTAATTACAACATATAAATGGTTTGCAGTTTGGTTTCCTTTAAAGTACATCAATCAATATGTCACTTGTCCTCAGGACCACCAACCTTGACATTCAGACTCAGACTGTGCAATCTACAGTAAAGCAGGAGGCTGTCAGGAGTTTCCTTGGAGAGAATTTCAGATAGCTCTGGCACCATTTCAACCCAACTTTGAGCAGCAAAGTTGAACGTAAATGGTGCACAGACCTTGAACAGCACAAGTTCACTTTCTGAAGACACAGAATTTCATACAAAAAAATCACTTTGCCTATTCCTCCTTCCTCCCACCTCCCCTATTTCGCCTTTTTTCAACTCCTACTAGTTTCCAAGGAAAGTCAGCTTGCTCAGTACTAAGAGGGCGGGAACCTACGTCAGGTTCACCTTTGTTCTGAATGCTTAAGGACTTCTAGTACATGTGGCTATTGATTTCCTGGGCAGTGGCTAAGCAATCTGGAAAGGGAGTATGAGTCTGCCCATTCAAAAATGATTGTTAGATTGTTAGGTCCCCCCAGTCACAGAACCCATTGAAAAGCTGGCACTGCTCGATAGCTCCTACCCACATGCTCCCCCTTTATTTTTAGTTTGTGGGGTTTAGCATAAAATAGTGCTGACCCAGCCGTAATTTCAAAAATTTGTAACTGACAGCTAGATCTTCAGGCGCCATATTTTTTACTTGCAAATAGTTTCCAGGGATAGCAAGGGTGTATTTATTAAACATAGCTAGTGTTGCATCTTTATTTAGCTCCTTCTGTTACCACACTGTATAATTCATGAAATTGCCTTATAAAGCTAAGGAGGAATTAAAATGTTGACCAGCCTGTGAACCGGAGTTGACACTTTAATTATTTTAAAAGGAAAGCTGAGAGAAACTGAAACCTGACAAATAACCCAGTGCAACAGGAGAGATCATCAATGGAACACGCCTCCATTTCAGAAGGCAAGAGACAAATTAAAGCCAAGTCAAGAGCGCCACTCACAGCAGAGTCAGACTGCTAGCTTCGTTCTGCAAACTCCCAAACAGGTCACAATCCTGATGAGGCATGGGCACCATTTGACATAAATCTCCTTGTCAGATCACAAGATGAGTACTCTGGGAGTTCTTCCTTCACATTCATAAAGCAACAGTTCTTCCCAAAAGGCTGGAGAAATGATCTTAAAGCCCTTGCATGGAACAAAGCTCCTCCACACCAACCATCTGACCTGGTCATGCAGCTGCATAATGTGTGGAGGATGGGAAAAGCCCTTAAAGGGAGGTTCAGGACTTGTTTGGGGAGGGGGTGGGGTGGGTTGAATGTCATTTGGCACAATCTGCTGCATTCCAAAGACCCAATTTCCTCTTCAGACACACCTGAGCAGGGGAGGGAGGTTGAAAAGTGACAAAGCAAATCATGAGCAAGTAACATCCCCCCACTTCCCTTCAATAACCTGACTGACCTTAACTGCACAGAAATTAAATCACATGAGATCCTATTCTGAAGAACATAGCATGTTGCAACACCAGTTCTCTCTGGTATCTTTCCTTTTAAGTTCATCTGCCCCAAACCAATTTCTTTACCTAGATCAGATGTTTAGCAGCAAGGCTTAACTCATTAATGTCCAAATAATTCCTGGAGACTCTCCAATGGAAGGCGACTTGTCACAGAGGGAGTCAACATCAGAGGTGAAATTAACATTTAGGGATCCCTGGGTCCCAGCCCAACGTTTAGGCCACTACACAATACTGCTTTTCACTCCTAAATGAAACAGAGATTCATTTAGATTCAGGCCAAACCAATTCAGCAAGCCATGGCCATTTCCTAACACCATGTCATGCTGGAGCAGAGCTGGTCAGAAAACGGAATTTCCATTTCACAGAAAATTCTGATATTTCAAACTTTGTTTTCATTCCAAACAAGACTGAAAAGGCAAAATTGTGAAATTGCCCATGAAACAAATATTCCAAAATGTTTAGATTCCAAAACCCTCATTAACATTTTGTCCAGTTAAAAATGATTTGTTTCAATAAACTCAAAACATTATAACATTCCATCCTAAATACGTATTCAGGTGGCTGAAGGGCAACACTTCAATTTGGTGTCACCTTTCCAGGTTTCAAAATTTGTTTTTGCATCACACTGGAACAAAACCAAAAACTTTCAACTGTTTTGCATTGCAAAATCATGCTGAAATATTTGTGTACAGAACTAAAAGGTCAACTTTTCAATTCGAGTGTCTTTCTGATTGACAACAGGGGGTGAGGTAATATCTTTTACTGGGCCAACTTCTGTTGGTGAAAGAGACAAGCTTTCAAGCTTATGTAGCATTCCTCTCTCTCTCTTTCATCAGAAGTAACCAGAGAGCTCTGGACCTTAGCAATCTTCCCATGGAAAACTTTGTCAAAATCAATGTTTCCTCAAAACTTTTCAAGCTTTGCCAAAACAGCATATTTTAATGAAAATACGTTTAATTAAAAGCGTTCCAACCAGATCTATTATATATAATATGAAATATAACATGTATAAATAATATGTATTCAATATAAAAGTCAAAATAAAATGAATCAGAATGAGACATCAAAAGAAAATGGTTTTACCTTTATCAAAAGGAAACACAAACATTAATGAAATGAAATGTGAAAGAACGATTCGTTGAGATTTTTAACCAGAGGAAAATTTTGTCATAATCAACACTTTCCTACAAAACATTTCAGTTTCAATTAAAATGAATTTTCTGATGCAAAATTGTTCCATCAAAATATGTTTTGAACAGGTCTCTTCTAGAGAGCTGTCCAGAGAGATCATGTAATTTGCCTGCTACCATCTATCTATGACCCACATGGTGACCCACCCATAGATGTCAAGGACTGAACGGGTGTAAATAGCCAGACCCACCTGCATATTTCGGAAAAATGGCAGAGTCTGGACCCTACAGTGTAACTATAAACCAGAAAGTTTCTTTAAAAAAAGGCAAATTTGGTTCCATTTACAAGAGGATTTCCTTCTGCCTATCCTGCAACTGCCAGCTCTGCCTCCTCATCCTGAGATTTGAAAAATCTGACTGCTTCCTGTCTGCTTCTTACATCATTCCCTCAGAAAGAGATTCTATCAGCACCAGAAGTCAGCTGAAAATATTGATGGTGATGCATGAGGCAGAACAGAATCTACATCACTCTTCCATTGCACTAGTTCTGACATTCTAATTATAACGATCAAAAGAATTAGTACAGCAAGCAGATATGATCTGAAGATTACTGGGGGGGCAATTACTTTAAGTAGAGCTGGACAAATCATTTATAATAGAAAAACTGGTGAATTTCATCTCATTCTCTTTGTGAATGTGCTGCAAGCAGACTGGATTTTCTCAAATTTATCTTAAATTCAAAGTTATTTGCTACATGGTTTTTGTGAATGATTTCTGGTATGTGATTGTTTTTGAGCACTTCATCATGCACAATTCTAGTTCAATTTGCTTAGCTTTGATTGAAGACCTAGGTCACATGATATGTTACTGTTCTCTGACTGGATGAACATAACTCATAGACTTGTGTTATCTGTGTGAATGCTCCAATTTACTCATTTATAATTTGCTTTCTTCTATTATTCTCTGATATTTGCTTTAAATGTACTCTTTCCACAACCATTTCGGCCAGCAGCTTCATTCACTAGAATATTTGTGAAAAACAAAAACAAATGGGATGTAAACACAGTTGAACTTAATTTGTTTCAAAATGTAAACGCGCATTTGTGGAAATTTTCCACTGAGCTCTAGCGACAGCTAAGAAGTTTCTACAGTTTACTAATAAAGTCTGTATTTCTACATATTATTATTATTATTATTATTTTACCTTAACTGCACTTCAGTTGGCCTGTTACGATTCATAGGCACCCTTGGGCAAATGGAGACAGGTCAGGTACTTCATTTTAACTGTAAAGTTTCTTTTATAAAAGAAAACAAGCTTCTGCATGTCTCAGAGAATTAAAAACTTCATTAAAAACTGCTGACAACTGTTACTGCATTCATACGGGGAGGAAAAATACTACCGCTAACAGTCATTTCTTTTTTCTAATAAGCTTGGTAAATATGATCCAGTCAGCATAATCAGATATAGTAAGTACAGACTCCATCCCATAGGAAACCCAGGTTGCCATAAATAAATGATCTCTAAGTGCCCTAGCAAAGGGAAGGAGCATTGTGGGTGTTAACATCACACTCAGTGTTTACTGCTGCCTATGTTCGTTTCCTTTTAGCTATTCACGGCTCTCCATGCCTGTAATAACTGGTATTTTGACAGCTGCCTCCCTGTAATCAAACCAGGGCTGTCAGGCAAAATTTGTAGCTATTTGCTTCACAGGGTTTCTTCGTTCCACTCTATAACTGCCAGCCCACACTGCATGGTTATTGATGATAGGTGCTAATCACATAACAGATTCCCAACATAAATCAGAAGGCAGTAGAAAACAAAGTTGCTTCACACTGAGGTCATTTTCCCCCCTCTCGAGTGTCCACAGACGAGAGGACCACAAACTTCTATTCTTGCTATTAATAAACCCCTGAAGGAGGCGGATGGGGTCAAATTTTAAACTACAGTTTTTGCAACTCAAGGTTATAAAATACACACTCCTGTTTAATTGCCGGTGACTTCGGGTGTTTTAGGAGTTGATTTGTGGAGTATCACAGGTTTGTGACAGGGATCTTATAATATGCCTAATATACAGCTGTGGTCAAGCAGTGGATCTTGCACATAAGTGACAGCTTAAAGTATCTCAAGGGTGCTAATCCACCATGAAACTTCTTTTCCATCTTATCTTTATTGAGCTGAAAATGGAATGCACTTCTCTCTTCTCCAGCCTGTCAGTCCTCCTCAGTGTAAACCAATTTAGCCCCAACTCAACGTCAGACGATACAAATTCAATCGTAAGTTATAGGGTGCTGTTGCTGAGTTTTTGGTTTTGTTTTTTCCAGATGTCAAAGAAGCTACTTTCTGTCTGAACTCTCTAATTTCACTGAAATATCAGCATGTTGGATGTAAACTGTTTAGGACACAGCTCTCAGGGTGTAGAATGGAAGAAAACAACCTTGTGCAGGAGGAACCTGTAATGAAAAGAGCTGCTTCTTCATTCTCAGAGCATTTTATTTTCCAAGCTGCATAAGCTTTAGCACACTGCACAGACAGGAATGATAAGTTTATGGAGAGATTCCAATCCCCACAGACAAAGGGAAAAGGCCACTCTGGTAAACATGAGGATCCTTTTTTATCAGTTATCATTTTTCATGACATCAGACTATTCCTGACAAATGTCTAGCTGATCCCTCTTTATTTGTCCAGTTAACCTTATCTATACATCCCCCTTTAAATGGACACTCTAACAACTCCCACTAGCATCTCCAGCAGAAGGGACCTGACTCATCTCTCTCACTGTGCCTGTAATTTACATGGGAAAAAATGCCATTTTTGTAAAGAACTATTCCATGAATTAACTACCGTCTCCATGCTGTTGGTAGATGTCTGAATGGGCCGGGGGGCTGGAAATGAGATGCAAACCCTTCCGCCTTTATCTGTGCTAGTTCAAATTCAGTATAGGTTGCTCACCATGACCAAAAGCCAGCAGAATCCATTTGCTGCTCCATGGCTTATCAGTAAGTAATTTGGTGTGACAGAGACAACAATATCCAGCAATATCATCGACACAGCTGATGGAATTAAGATCAACATTATCGAATTAAGCCCAATGCCTTTGCGGCCTGTTGTATGCGCAATGTAATTGTTTGTGTGTTATTGTGAGACTGTGTGCAACTTCAGGTATGCGACTGTAATTCCTGCTGCGATCAGCCTTTGGATACCACCCCCTGGAGACATACGCACAAACTGCTCCCAACTGGATTCTCCAGAGACCACGAGACAAAGAAAAGATTTTTGGATAAATAGCCTGGTTTAAAACAGGCTAAGGGCCTTCCTCCTGATCCAGCTAACGGACAGGACCCCAGTCTATGGAAGGCCCCAATCCTTAGGCTAAAGCTGGAAGCATCTGACCTACTGAGGTCCCATAAGACTGAGTGCTTATTCTGAGCTGAAACAATGATGCACTTGAAATGATTAGGAAATCCTTGGAGCATGGTTGTGAGAGCCCCTGTTAGGGCTGGACCAAGCTCTGGTAAGCTTATTAGCATGCACATAGGTATTTTATTGGTTTGAATATGTTTTCTTGGTAATGCTTTTACCGTAAGAATAAATTACGCTTGCCAAGGAGTGCCATGCGGTATAACGGTGGGCAATTACTCTGTTGATAGCCTCTAAAGAGAAAGTCAGCAGGTGTGCATGGGCACAGCCTCTTGCTGAGAACACCACAATGAAGCCAGGGAACTGTTCCGCCTGGAAATATCCCCGTCAGAAGAGAGTGAGGTGCTGGTCTCCACCCAAGAAAAGCACGGCGGGAGAGTCAGAAGCCTGAGGGTGCGTGCCCTTCCTGTACCTAGCAGGGAATGCAGGTGCAGTTGCCCTGAACTGGGACAACTGGTTTCCAAATCACCATCACCACCAGGGCCTTGCTGGCAGCGTGGCACTGCCCTCTCACGTGTCTGTGCTAGGAGAAGGGTGTGTTTTTAACCTGTGTTAAAGTCCTAAGATAGGCAAGGCAGTAGAAATTTTAATGTGAGGTCCCTGCTTGAGGTAAACCCTAGCAGGGAGCCTAGGTCAACTAACTTGTTAACGCTACAACTTACCCACGTCTACATTAGGATTTAACACAAATTAGTTCATACATGTTAACACCACAGCTTGTGTTCTTGGTGACGAGGGGCTGTAGTGGCTGTCTCTTTGGCTGAGACACATCAGCTGGAAATAAACTAATGCTGCTGTAATGTACCCAGCGTTATGGCCAGGTGATGCCATAAAACCCCTTTCATGAACACCGAATTCTCTTTTAATACCAATTATACTTTGCAGCAGAAGCTTTAGATTTAATGATTCACCTTCCTCCTCCCATGCATATTTTGCTAATTGACCTCTGCAGCAGAGTTCTCCAATGCTTCATCCTGCCTTGAACAGGTGGCATGGCTCATGATGGCTAAATCCCACCTCTATGACCTGCTAAGTCTGCTGCCTGGATTCAGGTACCTAAAATATACTTGCTGGTCACATTACAGAAGCGGACCGTAAAGGCACACATGACTGGTACAGAAGAGTCACTGGGATGAATAATGTTCCTGAACAAAGATTACACCATTAAGGCTGGCAAAGAGAGCATCAGGATGAGTTATCAGACGTGTAAGTACAGGTACATCTGGCAGCTCCTAAGCTATTCATCCCACAGTCCTTGTGACTTGCTTATTTGTGCCAGATCCTCAATTTCCCCTTTCCCTCACTCCATCCCCATATTAAAAAAACATACAAAATAAAAACACTTGCACACCGCTCCCGTTTGAACAAAAAAAAGAGAACCAAAAGCACTGACAAACCCAGGACTCATTCATTAGGTGAGGTTTTGTGCCATCTATTGTATATTGCAAGAGAATGCTCCTTTGAAGGGCAAAAGTTCTCTCAGAATGGAGTTACTGGATTATCAACACAGCATAATCAAATGCAAGAACATCTTCATATCAGGACAAGAAATCCATGTAAATCATACTGGCAATATTCAGAACGTAAAATGAGAGTCAAAACAATTGCACTCAGAACTGAACCAGCTCTTCTTAAATGTACAGTTACAAAATCACAAATCTGAAAAGCTTGCTAATTAGCCACCAGAATTGTGTTCTTCACAAAAATGGGTAATTCACTCAGCGGTATGTTTCATACCAAAAGTGTGGGTGGGGCAGAGGGGGAATCATCCTTTGAAGGCACAGCCGTTAGCCTGGTCAGACACATCCTCGTTACCAAATCCAGGATGCCATCAAGGCCTGCTTTTGCTGAAAAAATTTAACTCTCAAAAATCATGAATGCTGCCCCAGTCTCACCGAACAGAGTGGCCGTTTGGTTCCAAGAGAGATGCTAGCAATGCAGCAATGAGACGCTTGTCATTTCACATGGCTTCGTATCCAAATTCATATTCACGGCTCTTATTCAGATTTTGGCTGACAATACATTTTTTGAAGGCGATGGGCTAGGCAGAATTTTACTACTCATCTTTGGCTGGGAAAGTCAGTGGAAAATCAATAGCTTTAAATAGCAGTGAAGAAGAAAACCATAAGATGCATAGCCAAGACCAGTGCCACCCACCAGGGCACCTAGACGCACCTATTTTAACAGGCGACATGAAACCATCAGCAACCTTTGCTCCTTTGGAATGGCGTGTGGTACTATGTTCTGATTAAATACATATAATTAACCACCCGAAGCTTACAGTAAATAAAGTAAAGAACCTTTCAATCTAATTGCCACTGCAGGGTGGAGTGACGGAAGCCCGTTGCAAGTTTGCGCAGTTCCTGTGGCTCCCCAAGCAGCAGTGGAGGAACTCTGGAGGAAGTGGCTTATGGAAATGAAGCCCTCCCTAACCATACTTCTCCCTGCTCACCAAGAGAGGGGAAGAGAAGGAGAGAGAGGTCATCCCCTTCTAGAGATTCAGGCCACAGGGCTTGCCTGTGGAAAACCCTACAGGGTGGGGAAGACAGCAGAGGGAGGTCAGTTCCCGACTGTCTATTGAAGCCAGCTAGCGAGTTCTAACCCTGCATTAGCAATGGGCAGGACCCGTAGGAGAACAGCAGCCAGCCAGCTGCCCAGTGCAATACCTGAGAAAGGAGACGGTGCTGCGTTATGTAGCATGTTCCAGTTAAGCAACTTCCTAGGCCACATCCTCAGCTACTGTGGGAGCTAGGCTGCTGTACGCCAGCAGAGGATCTGGCCCACTGAAGCCAGGGGCAGCACGGCTTGGAGTGGAGACCCAGGAGGAACTCCAATGGCTTTTTGCTGGTTAGACTCACCAGTGTGGAAAATCTCCCCCCTGCGTGGTACACATCCCAAACTGTGCGAGTGGGACGATGCATTCTACTTCAGCTCCGGCAGGGGGCTGGACCTTTGGTTGATCCAGGTTAGACTTTCCCTTTCCCCGTTCTCAGAAGAGGGCACCCCATCCCCAAATAATGGAGCCATTTTTTTTTTAATAAATGAACATTTCTGCAGAAATCCCCCCCCCCCAAAAAAAACCCTCTCCAAATTTTCAACACCTCACTACCACCAAAGTGAAATTTGATGGGAGAGAGGTGTTGCTTTTGGTCCCCCCCACCCCCCACCTTCCCACTGAAAAAGAGAAGGGGGACAAAGGGAGAAAAAGGAAACAGAAATGGAGAAAAGGGGAAGGTGAGCCAAACTGGAAAACATAACCCATTTTTTGTTGAAAAATCCCAAATTTCAAGGTTTTTCCACAAAGCACATTTACCAGTTTCTTGATGGGCTCTATTAACTATCCCTCAAGCTGAACTAAATAGCTCTGGGTTCCCTTCACCCGTAAAGATGAGTCAGACCTTCTCTTTGTACTTCCCATTCCTGAAAGGAAAGCTTGGCCAGGATAAAGATTAATTACTGAATTTCTGAATGTTTTATATTAATTCACTCTCCATTGCCCACATGGCGGTTCATATCAGAGCATGTCATGGCTCTGGCTAGCAGGGGACTGCCTCCATTTCACTGTGTGGTCTTTCCACCTGAACAGGCTACATGGATGGTAGAGATACTTCAATGAGAAAAATCCATATGAGAATGGACATTTGTTAACAAATACTTAGGGATCACAGAGAAAGAAAATCTATGTTAAAGTAAAGTGCAGAGATGAAAAGTAAATAGAGACATTCTGAGTAGAGCTGGGTGAATTTTTTCATGAAAATGGTGGGGGCAGGGGGTTGCCAAAAATATTCCGATTTGGGTCAACCCAAACTATTTGTAAATTCAGGTGGATTTCAGCAAGTAGTTTCACTCCAAACAAAAAGTGCTGGCAATGTCAAAACAGTTTGTTCCGGAATTTCTGAAATGAAACGCTTTTGACTTCCCATTTCAGAAAGGTGTTTCCTTTGGGAGCTTTTTCTTAATTTTATTTAAAAAAAAAAAAAAAGAAACACCATTCAAAATGCTTTTAAAAACCTGAAAACAAAACAAAATGTTTTGGGTTTAACAAAATGTTTCATTCCACCCAAAATGTATTTATTGTTTTAATATTTTTTCATTTTGCTGAGAAATTGGAAACACTTTTGGTTTGGTTTGATCCAAAGTGATTCCCACTCCCTCCTCTCTCCTTCCCCTCCACCTGGATTTTTTTGTTCAGCCACCAAACTGAAAAGTTGGTTATTCACCCAGCTCTAAATTCTGTATTTCCTCACCATGCATGTAAGTCCTGGCAGCAGATCAGACATGGTTGAGGGTGCTTAACACCTTGCAGGACCAGGTCACAGTTCCTGGAAATCCATGGGACTGGTTCTCCCTTTCACTACAGCCCCGATAAGCCACAGAGCCAGTGCACAGGGTCCATAAAAGCCCCATGTGGCAGGGGATGGGATGGGGTATGTTGGAGGTGGGAGAGGAATCACCATAGTTAACCATAAATTAGAAGGGAAATGCAGCACAAAATTCCAGCCCATGTGTTTCTGTTTAGCTTTGGGTCCCAACGAGCAATATATATATCCCTTATTTGTCCCAGTTGCTTCAGTTCAGGGAATGATTCCATCTATACCTCTTACTTCAAATGGATTAATGGACTTCAAAATGTTGAGTCTTGTCTCAGATTAACCTACTTATCTCAATTTTCTGACCTCTTCACCCTCCCTTTTCTCCACATCACCAGCACCAAAGATCCTTCCTCTGCCCTGTCCTCAACCTGGCTGGAAAGTTTTAATTGCAAAAATATTTTTGACAAATAGGGAAAGGGAAGAAGGAATTTTGTGATGAACATTTTCACAAGGATTATTCTCCTTTTTACCAACTAGTCCTATCCTGGACACCATCTTTCCCTTCCCCTCAGCTCTCTTGACCTGTTACCCAACCCTGCACTTCTCCATGCCCGGGCAATCTCAGCTTCTGACATGTACACAGTGACTCCAGTACATCACAAATAATTTCCTGGCCTGTAGCTCATGTCCTGCCTGATCAGGAAGTCGGCCAGTCTCTGCTGAGGCAGCAGCCACCTTTTCAAGCGGGGCTTGTTCTGAGGTCCTCACGTGTCACAGGTATCTCAGAGTATGCTGGGCACCTCGGACATTGCAAAACCCCAGAGATGAGTCAAGCTGGCCTGAATGGGAATAGCACACATGCACTTGTCTCTGTGTGCGCTGCATACCCCCAATAAAACAAATAAATGGTGCCTGTGGGAACAGAACATGGCCACATACATATCATGTTTAAACAACCCTGAGAAGCAGCGGTTAACAGCAACCAATGTAACAAGCACAAGTTCCAACTGCAAATCTCATGTAATTAATATCAATTACAGCTGTGACAGGAAGGCCTGTTATGACAAAGAGGCCAAGCCAACCAGTACTGAACTCATCATATACAGTAACTAAAGCATCTGAAAAGGAACATCATTACTGGCAAGTGCACGTGTCCATAGGTCAGCTCTCTCTCTCACCGTCTGCATTGTGCAAAGGCCCAGAAAGTCACACAACCAGACATCCAACGTCTAGGGGGCAGCCTAACGTTAGAACCATTTGTCTCTATTAATCAAACCCATTGGCGCACTGCTTCCCTAACGACCAATCTCGCTATCTCAACTGTTCTAGCTACACATGATGTATTGAGTTCAAGAAAGCAAAAGTGTTTCATTTTAATGATGCCAAAGAACATGCCTGTCTTTATTACAGTCCCAGCCATCTGGCAAGTCTTTAAAGAAATTCTCTTGGTCCACTACTTGCAGGTACTCTCAAAATGCACTCCACGATTCCCGCAAACAGCAAGATTCAGTTAGACCAACAAGCAGAAGTGACTGGGTGTAACACTTCCTGCCTGTACACCAGGTTAGGAGACGTGTGGAAACTGTCCGGGGGAACGTGTTAAAGTAAAAGGAAGACGGTCATGATGGAACCCTGGACTCTTACATGGGACTGAGATCTGGGTTGTCTGCCAGGAGAAGAGCACAGCGTGTGCTGTGAGTGGTGAAATTGTTACTTAATAGTGTCCCAGAGAGGGACGTGACCCATCAGGTCACCCAGCCCCATTCCTTCCACTCAGTTCATCATTGTTCCCAACAGTTTTTATTCTAGTTCTGCCAGTCTAGTTTTAAATGTCAGTGTTGTGGCTTCTTCCATCTCCTTGGGGAAACTAATCTGGTCTAGCAGAGCTCATTGTTAGGAAGTTTCTATACAGGCTGTTTCTCAGGCTAAATTCACCCTTTATTCAATTCGCCTCACTTGAAGTGAGAGTGGATAGGTTTAAAATGATCAGCCGTTTGAGCTCTTCTTAGGCACACAACATTGGCGGCACCAGGCCTTCCTAGATCTCCTTGTTCTCTCCTAACTGTCATCTCCACAGCCTCTTCCTGACGTCTCATTTTGCCTTTCCTCCCAGAGCAATGTCACCTCCATTAAAATGTGCTGACATCAGCCCACCCTCCTGCACATCATAACATCCTCTCCCTAGACTTGTATTGACACAGTTTCCCCTTCAATTGTCCCTGCCCCCTCACCTCCATATCATCCTTTATTGTATGTGCGTAGACAGAAAGAGCATTTCAAAGGCTTCTCTCTGTATGTCAAATAAATGTACACCCCGAGAGGCGGGAATGGAGCAGAGCCGGGAGAGCTTGTCAGTGAGTAAATCACCAAGATCAGCGAAAGTCAGGCCAGGATTTCACCTCCAGAGATAACCTGACAGCCTTGTCATGCCTCATGAAGGCCTTTTCCGGTTTAACTCTGACCTCGTGGGGACATCTCAGGAGTGTTAGCACGACTGACCGTGAGAGAGGGTGGAGGCAGGCCCTGCATGAAGATGGCACAAGTGATAATGCAGGAGAAATCAAAAGGAAACCCCAGGGCAGGGAGATAAGACCACATGAGAGAGGTTTCTGTGCACACGCCTTGCTCCACATTGTGGGTACGCACATACACAATTTTAAAATTCCCTCTCCACGGTGCACCTAGAACATTTCCAGCCGGAGCACAAACACTGACAAAGCTCTATAATCACTTTCTGTTTCGCTTCCCAGCCTGAGCCCCATCGGCACCAACCTTTACCCATAACTATCCTTGGGGTTGCAGAAGCAAACCCCACAACCACCCCCGCCGCCACCATAACCAAAAAATCTGACCATTTCAACCCCCAAATGCAGATCTCAATTTTATATCCCATTTTATAAATGCAAATGCAGAATCCCATTTTATAAAATGCTTAGAAGGTTTGGAATTTCTTCCAGTGAGAATGAAAACAAATTTCTAAACCTTGCAAGTTGTTGTGAAATGGAGAATCCATCCTCCAGCCAACTCTAGTGGTAACCCAGGCAGCACGTGACATTGTCATGTGTAGATACTGTCGGCCCAAAGCCTAAAACCAATGCTTTACTGGGCAATTCAGTGCTTTTACTAGGGCCCGGTCTACACTTACCTTGGCGATTCGGCGGCAGTCGACAGGAGATACGCAAGTGACATAAATCACTTGCGTATCTCCCGTCGACTTTGCAGCGCCTCCCCCGTGCGGCATCCGTACTGCGCTGCATCGAAGGGAACAGTGCTCCCTTCGATGCAGCGCTACTCCACATTCGGGGGTGGTTTTCCTGCATCGCTTCCTGGATCGACTGAGCGCGTCTATACAGATGGCTCAGTCGATCCAGAGCAATCGATGTGACGGCGGCGAATTTGCCGCCGTCAGTGTAGACCCAGCCTAGGTGTGCTAATTCTCTGGTTAGGAAGAGGGTGAGTCTCTGTTTCTTAAGGCCCCCCCTTCCTTTCTCTTTGCTCAGGCCACAAGGCAGGTTCGCCTAGACTTCCTGCAAGCCTGCAGGGAGTCAGTCTCAGCTCTGAGATTGCTAAACTCCAACCATTTGCAAATATGGCGTAATACCACGTGCACAAATCTCTCCCACCTCCTTTCCTGAATTATGTTTTCTCTCCCACTCTGCCCTCCTCCCCTAAAGCAGAATGATTGGGAAGCAAAATGAAAAAAAGATCTAGCATCTATGAAACTGAAAATATCTTACCAGCTGGCAGGCCTGCAGTCTGTTATTTGTGATGTCTAACTCAGTCTTGATGTACAATTTTGTGCTGTGTATGTCAACAGGACTGAATGCACACTGAGAGATTACTTTTTTTTTTCTTCCACATCCATTCTCTGTTCTGATAAAGAGTAAAACTTTCATCACGCGCACATACACACTCCCAACTAGATGTCAAGCCTGTTAGCTGTGTTAGTAAAATGACTCTATATTATGGGTTCCAACACCTCTTACAATGACACCACATTGTCTTCAGACAACTGCCGTCTACCCATAAATTATCATACCTACTTCATCCTTTGCAGGCATAACCAGTAATTTAGCTTTTGGAATGAAAAAACTGTGGAGGGGGAAAGAATCATCTTGAGCAAGGAGTAACTAAAAAATGTGCAAAACAGAATGAAAATGACACTTCAGTTTTAACATCACATCATTAGCAAGATATTTTATCATGCAATTCATCTGCCTACCTACCTGCTTCCCAAACCACAATGTTCCCCTCAGAGTTCTGTTCCTCTTTTGCAATGAACCATAAATTACATGCTGACAGCTTTAATTTGTGCAAAGTATGCTTGGTTGCTTCTGGCACAAGCAGCCGGCTGCTATAATAAGGTCAATATATATTCATTGTCGCATTGCTTGATGTGCCAGATAACACAAAAATGCAGAAATGTGGTAGTTTCTTTGGGGCTACAAAGTGGGAATGATAGAAAGCGAAGAAAGCTGCATCTCATCAGGGCATCACAAACAGTTGGCTCATCATTTATGCATAGCATGAGCAATGTTATGATTTAACTAATCATCCTCCGTTATTCATCCCATTGCTATCAAGGGACTCTGCAACACTTTCCTTTCTTGCCAATTCTAGATAATTTATGTCCCAGTATCATTCAAGGGGTGCTTTTTTGGTGGTTGACCATTAGCAGGTGAACGTGAACATTTCCATTCAAGCGTGATGTTTTTGATGTACAACACAACTTCTAAAGCGTAGCTGGTAGAAGCAAAGGAGATCCGTGCTTACTGAATGAAAGCAAACCAGACACAGCATGGTGTTCTTATGGAAAGCTGCCTCCCAAATAAGCACAAAAGCAGGAAAAGCTGGGAACTTGGATATACTAAAACTAGCTGGCATACACACAAGGGGTGGTCAATTCTGAGATAAGTTCTGAGCGGTTGCTTTAGTGCTACATCTTCTTCATACGGCTGATGCAGAAGTAGAGCAACAACCGTAATTTTACATTTAGGTGCTTACGCCAGATAATTGCGTCAGGAGCAGAGCATATCACTGCGATGCCTCTTTCATCTTTGTGAATCAGGCAGTGAGTCGTTCTGTGTTCAGTGGTCTGTCCTGGGTGGCCACAGTCACACACTGGAAAGTCTTTGATTTTCTATTTGTGCGGCAAGTAAACGCATCTGCCATGGCTTGTGCGGATGGGGTGTATGGTTGCCCATGACCTTCGCAGGAGATCAAAGCCAGGGATCTGCTACATAAAAACAGCAGACTGGCCCAATGATGTTCGGAGACCTACCACTGTATCTAAACCAAGTGAGAACACGGTGAGAAGATGGTTCTCACCCTGAGTGAGAACATGAAAAAATAACTTTAAAAAGCCTCCAGGCCACCAACCATGTTCAAGTGCAACGCACTCTGACTCACATCAATGCTTCGCTGCTGGAGATGGGCCCGGGCTGCAGATCCAGAGCCCTTCAAGGCTGCGAGGAAGATCCAAACGCTGTTTGCGCTCTGTTCACCATGTACCCCATGATGTCCCAGTCATGACAGACTCTTCCTCTTCTTCTGTGGGCCTCAAGGGGCTCCATGTTACTACACATCCCTTCCGAACAGACCATCCAGAGACCTTTTGCATCGCAGATGTAGAGAAAGAGGGGGACCATTTTTACTAGCATGTTTTATAGTAGACTGGCCCTGTACATGCCTCTGCAGTAGCTATCAGTGCACTGCCTGACTTCCCAAGGCACCCACATTCAACTGCCTTAACAATTTTTGGTTCCAGTGTTCCATCATCACAAGGGAACAGAAAAGAGTCAAAATAGCCCTGCCTCTCTCCTGAGGCCAGAAACTCAGGAGTGATTCATAGGTTTTTAAGGCTACGGGGGGCAATTGTAATCATCTAATCCAATCTTCTGTATAGCAGAAGCCAGAGGATTTCACCAAGCAATTTCTGCATCATGCCCACAACTTCTAGTTAAGCTAGATCAGATCTAGAAAGACATCCACTCTTGATTTAAAGATGTCCAGTCACTGCATCTTAAGTAAGCTGTCCCAATGGTTAATTATTCTCTCTTAAAAATTTGTCCCCTATTTCACGTCCGACTTTATCTAGCTTCTGTTTCTGGCCAGAGGATCTGATTTAGCCTTTGTCTAATAGATTAAAGGATCTTCTACTACCAGAAATCTTCTCCTCAGGTAGGTAATTATAGATCATGAGCCAGTCACCTTTTAATCTTTTTGCAGATAAGATAAATAGATTGACCTTCTTTAGCCTCTCCTAGTAAAGCAGGTACGTGCATCTTCGGAGGACATCTGGACTCAGCAAACTCCTGCAATCACTTCCCACCCTTTGGTTTGCACTGGTGAAACACAGCCCACAAAATTGTCCGAGAGAGGCCGAGATCCAAACCCAACATTGCCAAATTGAGCTTTTGCCTATTTTATTTTTTTTACATACCCATTAACTACAAAGGCAGCAGCTGAGGAACCTGGGGCTTAGATAAAGAAACAGAGGCAGTTTAGAAAAACATTAGCCGGTCTGGAGCCAGCCGGAATGACGACACGTTTCCATATTATGACCTGACACACGAACACTAGACCACCAATGACACAGGTGGAAACGCAAGCGAGAGGGCCACTGAACAGCAAATTTTCGCAATGTATCATAATTACAGAAACACCTGCGCTAAACAGCTTTGTGCTGAACCACTGCGATCATGCCTGGTGTTCAATAGCCCTCGACGCTCCTAATAGCTTACCTGCGGAAATTATAAACAGAGAGGAGGATGGATGGTACAATTTTAAATGGAGGTGAAAAATGCTACTTTCCAGCATCTGCTTAGAGCTCAGCAGCAGAAAGTCTGCTTAAGAATGTACCACCGCCCCTTGTCCACAGAGTAGCAATAGCCCTGGACGTTGTTATTGGGAAATAACAAAAGCAAGTTTCTGGGTATTATCATATCACTTCCAGTCATCATGGCTCCCCACTGAAAATACAGGTACTATCCAGGGTGACAGGGCATGCACAGTGTTAGAGGACTGGCTGGGCACACATCTTTTGGACATAGCACCCGTGCTACAGTAATGGGGCCCTACAAATAGTTTAAAGAGACAGATTAGAGAAGGACACAGAGAATTAAGGTCCTAATTTCCAATCACTCATACCATTAAAGATCTCATGGCATTCTTTGTCAAAATAGGGGCATCATACCCATGTCTTAGCCAAATTCCAATATGAATAATTGCATTTTATCTACCTCAGTTCTCCTCTGCACGTTCTTCTTCCAGTGTGCTGTGAGCTTTTAAACAGATGCAGCTAGCTCCCCCAACAGGGGACATTTCAGTGGTGGAAGAGGTAATCCTTATAAACGTAGCCCTTAATTGCCTTGTGGGGTCATTGTGAGGCTTAATTAACTAACATTTATGAAGCTCTTTGAAATTCCCCTGATGAAAGGTGCTACAAGAGTGCATAGAACTATTTTAATGGTGATGAGAATGCAGAGAACTATGGTGGATATCATTGCCATTAGGGTGGTACAGACTGGCAGGCTATTACTCAGTTTTAGCTAATTTACCATGGGTTTTTAACATCAGCTCCTCAGTGTTTCCCTGGCATAAACTGAATAAAACAAGCATTTAAAAAATAAATCCACATTAGTATGTTCTTGTGGATATTTTCATAAGATACATATTTAAGAAACAGATTAAATATATTGCTTTTCTCTGAGATCATAAGTATTTAAAAAGCAATAAGGTTTAATAACCTTTTTTCTTTGTAAGGTAGTTGGGGTTGATAAATGATAGGTAATTTCATGGTCAGAGTTTCAATTTCCGAAAATATGAGCGCTATTCCCCAAGCTCCACTTCCAAGATGGATCTTTTTGGCAGCCTTTCTTGTCGTCTCCTTAGTCTCTGATTTTGAATTCACTTTGAGATCAGGCATAAATTTTATAGGCTTGGCATGAGAACTCAAGAAATTCATCAGCCCTGCAAGTTTATATTGTCCACTTTCGGTTTCGCCTTATTTCAGGGGAAATGTGATGATTTTCATGCAGATACTCCACTTGAAGGCTACGGAAATTGTAGTGGCAGGTATTGCCATGCATCAGAGTTCAGAGCAATGATGCCTGTATTTTCCCCTTCCTGGTCTAGCAAGAGCACTTACTCTAGGCTTGTGTCTCCCCAGCTGCTGCCTATCTTGGGTGAATACATGTCCTGCTCCCCACCTCCGACTGGGCTATTTCCGGACTACACAGCTTCCTGCCTGTATTGTGACTTCCCCAGCACAGTCAGGAAGCCTATACTGGCCTGCTTTACTTTTCTCCTTAGAGATGGTAAATGGTGTAGTTGCCACGGTTAAATCACCACACAGCTCTTTGTAAGCAAGCACATTTATGCTTAAGGGAAAAGCATTACGAAGTGTGGCAAATGGCTGATTTCCCTTTAGTGGGTCTCGCACTTTCCCTCTTGTAGTGTGCCAGGGCATCGCCGGTTACCCCGTCTCCCCAGGGAGGGGGGTAGGGAACTGGGCCCACCCGCTCCTCTGAGTCCCAGCTCAGGGGACCTATGAGTAGCAGTTATGGGATGCTAGCACCATATTTGCAACTGCAGTCTTTTTCCCCTGGGCTATTTGCCCCCCTCTGTCCTTCTGGCTTCTTGAGCCCAGTACCTTCCTCAGTGCTCCACTTCTCTTCCATACACCACTGTACTCTGTTCTGCTCCTCTTCACAACTCCACACACCACTGTACTCCGGTCGACTCCTCTCCACAACTCTACACACACTCCTCTGCTCAGTTGCACAGCACACCTACTCCTCCATCTTGTGCACTGTCTCTCAGGAGCAGAGGGGTTTTATCAGGCACCTGGCTGGGGCCTTAATTGGTGTCAGCTGACCCTAATTGTCCTCTAATGACTCTGGCTAGTCTACAGGGAATAAATCCCAGATCATTCTGACACTTACATACCGCCCTTCTACTACTCTCCTACTGCCCTCTGCCCTTGCTATATCACAAAAGACAACATGCTCAAAACCATAAGAGAACCTGCACACATGCTGATCAGCTTACCAGAGATCCCTCCCTGACTACAACAAAGGTTCTGGCCAGTGAACAATCCTTTAAACTCCAAGCAGGGGCTTTCCTGTAGCTTCCAGTTCTTCACTCCCTTTGCTCAGAACAAGTACAGTGCTCATCAGTAATTCAGCTACTCCTTTGTCTTTGAACTGTCCTCATGTAACAGGTGAATAGCAGACAAAAGGAAACATTGCCACTTCTATAACTATCAAGCTTAGGGATGAACTGAAGAAGCTATAGAACCTACAATACATTTATCACCTTCATGTAACGCAAAGGGAGCCTTTTCAGAGAAAGCCAAGAGCCAGCCTTTGGCAAAGCATACCATGGATGAACCAGAATGTCCAGAGGGTCAGATGTTTCTGGATGTGATAGCGGATGGATTTCTTCATCAA